>CP025649.1:21704187-21897402 GCA_003576665.1 Ipomoea trifida | reverse complement strand
TTTTTTTTTGGTTGCAAAACAATATATACAATTCTAATAATAGTCAATGATTTGAGCGAAATTTAAAACTAAAGTATTAATATTACTATAGTGGAGAGAACATTTATGTGATTTACTATTCTTTTAAAGCACATAACATGGGAGTGTAATGGCACATTTAACTACCATAGTACCATGCACTAAAAACTCACAAGTTATTGCTGCATCCGTCGGTCCACTGGATCATATGACTATACAATATTTACTTGAAGCAACTAACCTGCCAGCCTGCCACGCACTTCAATTTATTCCTTTTTCTCTGGCGATCGTATGATAGGAAAAATTCACAATCATTATTCGAGAATGTGCATTAGGTATATTTTGTTTTGTGATCCTAACCAACAAACGACTACATAGAGTTAAACAAGTCTAGTTTATCCATATCTGATCGGCTCAAATTATGAAATTCAATAGTTTGCTTTCAATTCACTAAAAGATTAACTTGAAATTTTATAGTTACTAAGCCAACAATTTGACCAATTTGGATGAGTTGCCCGATTCCTGTTTCTCTGTCTCTTTGATCGGCTATTGTATGGATCTTAAAATAACAACCACCCATCCAGTTTTAGAAAACCAGGAGGATTTACTGCAACATTGAATTCTCTGATCTGTTTGATCAAAGTGGTCCATATATGTCCAGTTATCATTTTGGTGCTTATATATTCAAGAGAAGACTCCTCAGTTCTTCATCACACTTACAGATCCTAGCTTTAGCTTCACAATTTTTGTTAGTTGTATACTTGTATAGTAGCTAGCTAGGATAATGAGTTCCTCATTATCCCGTTGTTGTTCTTGGTTGCCCAATAATCATGGTATCCTCGGCCTGCTGGCTTTGACAGTAGTGTTTTTTGGTCGGGCAGAGTGTCGGGCGTTCTTCGTTTTCGGAGACTCCCTGGTCGATAATGGCAACAACAACTACCTGGCCACCACTGCCCGCGCCGACGGTCCGCCTTACGGCATCGACTACCCTACCCATCGAGCCACCGGCCGCTTTTCTAATGGCCTCAACATTCCAGATATCATTAGTACGTTACTGCATGCTATCTATTACATTTTTTTTTTAAATATATACACATTATGTTGCCCACCCTACGGATATAAATTCAAGTAGTCTAAGCAACTGTCCAGCTAGTCCTTGTTGTTGACTATGTATACAAAGAATTAATTTCTACACTTCCATCAATTTGGGAGCCTAATTTCTAATCTAAGAAGTTCAAGGGCCCTTAGTCCAAGTTATTGGGGAGCCCTAACTTCAAGACGTTGTTAGTGGTAGTCAAATCCTCACTTGTTGTTGGATGGCCTACCACTTTTTTTGAGTGAAGTGGAAAACCACAATCACTAACTAACCGAATGCATGTATGTTGTTCGCATTGTGTAAATTCTGCCTTGTGATTTCAGCCGGCAATTGATCTAATAGCTGACCGGTTCAAGTCGGTCAATGGGTCGCTATTGTTAAGAGTCAAACTTATAATCTTATAGTTACAAAGTCAGTTATATTATCAGCTTGGTTGAGTTGTCCCACTATTAGATATTTTAATTAATCCTAACTCTTCATGCATGCAACATCTATCATATCGGTTTCTTATTTTTTTGAAAAACAAAAAAGGTGAGCGATTGGGGATGGAGCCAACGTTGCCATGTCTGAGTCCAGATCTAAAGGGAGAGAAGCTTCTCGTCGGAGCCAATTTCGCTTCCGCCGGCGTCGGAATCCTCAATGACACCGGCGTTCAGTTTGTATGTTCATCCATCAATCTCAAATTGATTTCTCCATCATAAATCTGCAATTACTATTAGAATGTGTATTTGCCTATAATCAGAAATGAAATTTGAAATTAAGGATGCATATATGCATGTGTGGTTTTAATTTGCAGATGAATATAATCAGAATTGGGAATCAACTGGATTATTTTGAAGAATATCAGAGGCGGGTGAGCGATCTGATCGGCGCGGCTGAAGCTAAGCAGCTGGTTAACAAGGCCCTGGTGCTCATCACTCTCGGCGGCAACGATTTCGTCAACAACTACTACTTGGTGCCCTTCTCCGCCAGATCTCGCCAGTTCACTATTCCCGAATACGTTCCCTTTCTCATTTCCGAGTATCGCAAAATTCTTCAGGTTAACTCTCATCCCCCATACATTATTATTTTTATTACTATTGCCCACAAAAATTTAAAATAGATAATCCCTCGGCCCAAAGGCCCCACATCAAGCTAAGCCTGATAAGATTATAAATGATAATTTTTTATTGACATATTAAGTGAAAGGACTAGTGTCTCGTGCTCATAATGAGTCTCAGGTGTGAAATTTCAACATGTCAGCCTAAAAAACACTAACTTGCTAATAAACATTTGAATTTAGAATTCAATTAAATATTTTAGTTGATTTAGTTTTTTATTTAAGGATTGAATTGCATGGTTCGTTTGACTTAAAGAGGCTAATTTAACATTTTTTTTCCAATATTATATACTATGTAATGAATTGTAGACATTGACAAAAATGATGAAACTATTAAGGAAATGCATGCTTGTACGTTGTGGGTTGGTGTGGAAGGCTGAGAATTAAATGGTTCCTGTTTCACTTCACCATTAAAGCTCTCAACTCCTTCACCAACTATATGCATTTAAATGGTTCCTGAGACACAATTTAATGTCCCACCGGCTATATATGTACGACACCAACACAAATATATTAGAATTTTTTGAAATGTTTTGTGACAATTACATTTTAAATTCTGAATTTTGTCAATTTAATAGTAAATATTTGTGTTAGGTGACAAACATAATGAGACATAAAAGTATTAGATACAGTTGTCATAGGACACTCTGATTTTTTGTTCCTTTAATTATTAACTACGTGTTCTTAGCTTAAACTAGTTAGGGCATCACCAACTATATTCTTTCCTTATATTCTTTTTTTTGTGAGCCAATTTCCCCGACCTCATATTTTTTCTCCATCCCCCATCCCTCCCCCTCCTTTTTTTAAAACCTTGTTGAGACTGATGTAATTTCCTTTTTAAAATCAAATAATAATAATAATAATAATAATAATAATAATAATAATAATAATAATAATAATAATAATAATAATAATAATAATAATAATAATAATGATAGATGGTGTGAACATCATTAAATGATGTTCACACTTTCAACATTTAATGTTGTTTTGACCATAAATCTCTCTCTGAAGCAACATATATGCTTCTCTCCCCTCCAACACATAATCTCCCTTCTTTCTCCTCCCATTGGAGATGCCCTTAGACCGTGCCTTGAAAATCGAAATGAGTAATCGAGTGAGAGAAACATAATTTTTATACTTGGATGGTCATGAATTAGGTTCTTTTTAACACCATCCGAATCCAATCAGTTGCACAAGATCTTCCTACGACGATTTATCTCTCTTGTGTGGTTTGTATACTATTACAGAGTATGATTTTCCTGATCCAATCAATCACATAAGATTTTCTTAATGTGATTTGCAGACTATTACAACGGAGTAGGATTTACATAATCTAGCCAGTTGTATAAGATTTTTCGTAATACAATTTACGTCTCTGATGTGATTCACGTAGTATATTATACAAAAATAGGATTACTTCGTGCACACTTTTAAATTGTGACTAAGAATTTCTCAATAGTAAAATTTACCCTAGTATACTATCGGGTAGGAACTACATATTTCATTCATAACTCAAAACTAGTCAAATCATGGGTTCACTACTTTAAGTCTTTAAGATAATAATATATACACAATCATACTCTAACACTAAAAATTTAGGAAATATATATATTTCATAGTTTGGTTGTAAGAACATTTACTATAGACTCACCATTTTTATTTTTATTTTTATTTTTTAAATTTTATTTTTCAGAGACTATATGATATGGGAGCTAGAAGGGTAATTGTTACAGGAACCGGACCAATTGGGTGTGTACCTGCGGAGCTGGCTCAGAGGAGCCGAGCCGGGGAGTGTGCTGTTGATTTGATGCGCGCCGCTGCCTTGTTCAACCCCCAGCTGACCCAAATGTTAGCCGAGCTCAACAGTGAGCTCAAAGCCGATGTTTTTATAGCCGCTAACACTTACAATATGCACATGGACTTCATCTTCAACCCTCAGGCATTTGGTACTTTCACTCAATCCATCTTAATTTATTTCTTCTAAATCCTAATACATTATAACTTACCATAATACTACTCCGTATTAACTTTAAAAATCAGTTTTACAAATTATAAGGAACTTTAAAGAAAATAAATGAATCTTGTGGTCTAGTGGCACCCGTTGTCCTGGTTAACACTCTCACATGGATGATGGGAGTGGGTTCGAGCCTCAGTGGAGGCAACTGTTGAGTAGGTGGTTTTTTACTCAATGTTAACAAAATTAAAAGACGAAAAAAATTACTTCAAAGACAATTGAAGGTGTGAAAAGTGACGGCATGCATAATTGAAGGATGAAATTTTACTATAATTAAACGATGAAAATTGTCTACCATAAAATTTTGAGATATCTATTTTGACGAGAGGCTTCAAATTCCTCATGTTTTAAGTACGTGTTTGGAATGTTACAGGATTTGTGACTTCAAAAGTGGCATGTTGTGGGCAAGGACCATACAACGGAATAGGACTGTGCACTCAGGCATCAAACCTATGCCCAAACAGGGATATATATGCGTTTTGGGATCCATTCCATCCATCGGAGAAGGCAAACAGGATAATTGTGGAGGGGATCTTCGCTGGCTCCCCCGAGTACATGCACCCAATGAACCTCAGCACCATCATGGAATTGGATTCTAGGACCTAATTAATTAGTTAATAAATATATTGTAATGGTACTATTATTTTTTTTGGGGCAATTGTTGTTTTCTTGAATTGTCATTATATTATAGCTAGAGGACATGCATATGGTGCTTTTTAGTTAATTTGTATTCCTTAAAATCATGATTTTAGTCCATATATTTGATGTTTAATCGGGATTGCAATAAACAAATATTTATTTTATGTTTAAGTCTTTACTAAAATTTGCCCCTTTTTTTTGGCTAACAAAATGACAATCTCACTTGAAATATTCTAATTACATTGGCCTCACTCTTTTTTACTGCTCTCCGTAATGGGATTCACAATCTTATTGGCCTCACATTTTTGCAGATATCGTTGGAGTAGCTTGTTCACAATATTTATAATCGCAATTTATTTTTTTACCCAAATGTTATTTATAAATAAAATAAACAAAAGGCCCACCAAATGCCATCAAAGTAAAGGCCCAAAGGCCTAACAAATATTCGGTCTTTCTGCCAAATTGACACATCATTATTTTACATTAATAAAGTGAAAGTTATCATTAATATTTTATGAGTCACTTTCACTATACTTTCAAATAATGATGCATCAACTTATTTTTAGTTGAGTCACAAGCTAACATGGTATGCTAATGATATTTAATCATATCTCTTTACTCATTATCGAAATGACACGTTTTAATAAATCTTCAAAACAATTGGTCACAATTGTTATTCATCTAATTTTCTTTCTCAATAAAATTGGGATGTGAAGAAAGAATGAGTTTTACCCTTCGGAGTATACTATTCCCTCCTAAATATCACCAATAGAACACAAAATGAAAAATAGTCAAACATGCGCATAAACTTCATATGAAAAGTTAATTATTATACCCTTGAATTTTTAATTTTAAAAGTTACAATTATGTCTATCAATATACTATTTTCATGTATCGAAAACCACAAATCAATTTTTGACATGTAATAGCCCGTCACCACAGTTCATATAAAAATCGGACAATACTCCCTACCACCGAAGAAGGCGACCAAGGCAAATCGGTGACCGTCATACTACAATGTCATCGGACTTAGTCAGATTTTTTATGGAATAATAGTGACTTGCTATTATAGGTCAATAAAGGGTTTGCGAGCTTTGATGCATGAAAATAACATGTTGATGAATTTAATTGCAACTTTTAAAAGTTAATGGGTTTAATTGATTTTTTGTATAAAGTTTATGGACAAATTTTACCCATGTGACAAAATTCCAATTAAGTTGTCAATTAATCCAAAATAGCTTCATTATTAATCTTTACTGTGCTAGCAACTGCATGACAGAGTTCAAATCCTATAAGCCAACCGAGACACATCCCGTGGTTTACATCCTCCTTAGCCTCTAAAGCATGAGTGGTAAAAGATCAGACCATTAAGTTTGAGGTTCAAATTTAACAATATAAAATAAAATAATTTCAAAAAAGAGTTACCATTTTTTGTCATAGATTTATAAGTGGTAATCCACTTGTAGTTCTTTTTTTCAAAACACCTTTTTTTGGTCATAGTATTATTGTGACATGACCATTTTTGGTCCTCTGTCAACAAAATTGTTGAAATGTCGTAAAAACAATGACATTTTGATCCTTTTTTTTTTTTTTTGTATTAATACAATGTGGGTTGGGCTGATATACTTTTATTTTTATTTTTATTTTTTTGAAAAAAAAATCATAATTGAAGACCTAACGCGCTTGTATTTTTACGAAAGTTAAACGATTTTGTTGATAGAGGACCAAAAATGGTCATGCCACAATAATACTAGGACTAAAAGGAGGTGCTTTGAATAAAAATGATTAAAAGTGGATTGACACATATAAATCTAGGACAATAAATGGAATTAACTCTTTCAAAAAATAAGTAAGGAATTAATCAGGGCAACCATTATTTTCATATTGATGTGCCATTATTTTCACCGTGATGGTGCCATGCATTATTTGAACTGTTATGAAGAGCCTGAAAATTCTGGTCTAACATATATAATGCACACATTATATATGGTTATTAGGCTATGGATAGATGTTGTACAAATATTTGTTGAGATCTTTAACCACCCACTGCACAACCGTTTCCCTGGTTACTTAGCCTCAATCCATTGATGGTTTATTTTTTATTTTGTTATGACGAGGAAAACGGGTAGTTATTATATAGAGATGTGTACTGAATAAACATTCACTACAAGAATTGAAGGTAAACTATTAATGCTTCGATGGTATTGGTTGAAGTACTTTGTAATGCTGTAATTAATAAAATTATTAAACATTATCATAAACTTCGTTGTTTGTTTATTAACGGCGCGGCCGGATTATTTATATTACTAATCCATAAAATATGAATATGGATAGTTAATAAATTCGCCTCTTAGCTACAACTCTACTAGGGTATGCTTAAATTATATTTTTGGGTATGCATACTCGCTTAAATTATATGCTTTCAAAGGAATGGGTGAATGAATAAAAATAGTTTTCATACTAAAAGTTATTAGTTTTATTTTTATCAACATTTTTTCGATTGAGTTTGTCATACATGAGTTTTTTTTTTTAAATTCGATTTGTCTTTCCTGTATAATTTGTAAGTTAATTATTACATAAGATTGGAGTTTGCAATACCAACCTAAAAGCCATAATTATGCACAAATGTGAACTAAAGTTTTGTTTTTTTAAGTCAAATGTTTTAAATGTTTTGGGCTGTGGGTCGAGTCGATCCAATATTTATATTATGTTACCCAGTCGGATCATACTCATATTTTAACGAACTAGCATAATATGGTTTAAATAATAACCAAATAAATGGCGGTTTAACTTGTTCATTTGACACCACTCAAAGGAAAGAGAGAGAGAATTGATCGTGAGATAATAATTCTAAAAAATATATATTTTGAGTAAAAATTTTGTAAGGCCTTTTTTTTTTTTTTTTTTTTTTTTTTTTTTTTCACAATAAAGAGTTACTTTGCTATTGGCCATAATGAGTATTTTCATTGCCTGGCCTTCATTTTCGCTTGATAGTTAAACACTAAAAGATTTCCCAATGAACCAAATCGGTTGTAAAAGATTTATAAAATGACTTATGAAAATTATTTTCTAAATTTTTAAATGGATTTTAAATATGATAATGTAAGAATAGGTAACAAAAATGGAGTGTATTGTTTGTAACTTTTGCGATTTTGCAGTTTGTCTGCGCCTAAACACCTCAGCCGCCATGCACGTGCATGCGCTGGTGAAGTGGTGATGTAGCTGCTGCAGCCCTACCTCCCTTATTACATTGAATGGCAGCTGGCCTGGCTGGCAGTTCAACCATCAATCCAACCGCAAATTTAAAGGTTTTCGGTAATTACGTACACAATGGTAATATAATGGTGTGGGCTAGTACTGTCAAAGCGGGCCGGCCCGCCCCATTAGGCCCGCCCCACCGCGGGCTTAATTTCTGGCGGGCTTTTGCGGGCCGGCCCATTAGGCCCGCGGGCTAGGATTCATGTAACCCTAACCCGCCCCACGCGGGTTGGTGGGCCCCGCGGGCCGGCCCGCGGGTTTTCTTTAATAAAAAAAAATTATATTAAATTAATTAAAAAAACTATAGAGGTGACAAAAATAACATATCTAATATATATACAAATATATAAACAATACTAATACAAAGTACTAATTCCTATTTGACATATATATATATGTTTTGTAATATGCAGTACTATATGTTTATATATATATATATATATTAGATTTTTCAAATAGTAAAACACAATAAAAAAAAAAAAAAAGTAAAACACAATACTAACTACTAATTAGTAATTACACGCACAGTACTAATTCTTTTTTTTTTGTTTTGTTAAATCACACAGTACTAATTCTAATACACGCACAGTGGTTCCTATTTGACAAATCTTTTATATATATATATTTATTTATATATTTTTCAATTAATAAGTATTTGGCCCGCGGGTCGATCCGCGGCCCGCGCGGGCTAACCCACGCAGGTTGCGGGTCAATTTCAGCCCGCCCCATTAGGCCCGCATTTTCGCGGGCCTATTTTTTAATGACCCTAACCCGCCCCACGGTGGGGCGGGTGCGGGCCGGCCCGCGGGCTTCAGCCCACTTTGACAGTACTAGTGTGGGCGCAATGAACAATAAAACTTTAATTAATTAAATTCTCCCACCTTAACAACTGTCCCATTCATTACAGTTGAATCGGTTACCCCGTTCCTTAAATCTTCTCCATAATTATATATAGCCCTTCTTCTTCTCGCCCAACCCCACAACCTAACCAACCACTTTCTTCGTTAATTGTTTCTTAGTGTGTTTGTTTCATATATATGGCTAGCTCTCTTGGTTTTGGGGTGGCGGTTTTTGCCGCCCTGATTTTGGCCATGGAAAACGTTGTAATCGGCGTCCAAGGTCGAGCGTTTTTCGTGTTCGGAGACTCGTTGGTTGACAATGGAAACAATAACTTCCTGGCCACGAGCGCCCGCGCTGATTCTCCGCCCTACGGGATAGACTATCCCACGCACCGCCCCACTGGTCGATTCTCTAACGGCCTCAATATCCCCGACATTATCAGTTGAGTTTTAATTGTACTGTATGTGTGGATATATGTAAAAAAATTAATGGTTGTGGCAATTTGTGTTAATTTGGTGTGTGTACTTATAATGTAGGTGAAAAGCTAGGGTCGGAACCATTAATGCCGTACCTGAATCCGGCGCTCTCAGGGAGAAAGCTTCTCGTCGGTGCCAACTTTGCTTCCGCCGGCGTTGGCGTGCTTAATGACACCGGAGTCCAATTTGTAAGTTGAACAAAATTTAAGGTTCAATTTTTATTTATTTTTAGTTAAAACTTGCGATTACTATCTAAGAGTGTGTATGAATAAATCTCACTTTATAACCATACTCTGGCAACTTAAGTTGTCATATCAATTCTAACCAATAAGGTTAATAAAATGCTCACAAGAAGTTCAACAAACTTTATTAGGGTTGACCTTAGCTTAATGTTCAAATTTAAGCATTCTCAGTCGTGCACTGCTACCACTATAACTTAAAATTTTAATATTATGGTTATCAAACTAATTGTCTGATCTACTTGGTTGGAGTGACCCATAACCAACAAACTCAAGCCAAAAAGATCAATAAATCGTTTCACTGAGAATTGAACTTATAATTTTGTGGTAGACTTCCCACCAAGAAAAGCATATTCAAGATTGCAGGGTAGGGTTTTGAGGTCTATTTTTGGGGGTTGTTGGATAATGTCAACTATCTAAGCAAATTAGTTAGTGTTGTTCCAAATAATGCAACTTCTTGTTAATTGTTTTGTAGGTAAATATAATTCGTATCCCCCAGCAACTAGATTATTTTGCACAGTACCAGCAAAGAGTGTCTGCCATTCAAGGGGCAAAGAGGACAAAGAAACTGGTGAACGAAGCACTAGTTCTAATTACGCTAGGCGGTAATGATTTTGTGAACAACTATTATTTGGTGCCGTTTTCTGCAAGGTCTCGCCAGTATCCCCTTCCACAGTATGTCACTTACGTCATCTCAGAGTACAAAAAAGTCTTAAGGGTAAGTCAACTCAATACACCGTGATAATTAATTTTAAAAATATATTGTCACTTTTAGGCTTGTTAAAGGTAACAAGGGTACGTTTGTTTTGACTTATGGGTTATTATTCAAACACTTTTATAATGTAGAGGCTCTATAATTTGGGAGCGCGAAGGGTCATTGTAACGGGGACTGGACCGTTAGGTTGCGTGCCAGCGGAACTAGCGCAGCATAGCCGTGCCGGGGAATGTGCAACCGAGCTACAGCATGCGGCTAGCTTGTACAACCCTCAACTAGTTGAGATGATCAAAGAAATTAATAGTGAGATAGGCAGCGATATCTTCATAGGAGCCAACACAAATCAAATGCACCTGGATTTCATCAATAGCCCTGCAGCTTTTGGTACATTAATTCAGTTCCTTCCTGTAAAATTCCACCGATATCAGTTTATACGTTTAACTTACATAAATTAAGGCGCCCGCACACACACATATATACACGCACTTTATACATACACGAGTTATACATACACAATGTGAAGTATTGAATTGAAGTTCGGGTATGGATGGACAGGGTTTGTGTCGTCACAAGTGGCATGCTGTGGGCAAGGACCGTACAACGGAGTAGGGCTATGCACACCACTATCAAACCTGTGCTCCAACAGGGATGAGTATGCGTTCTGGGATCCATTCCACCCATCAGAGAGGGCCAACAGATTGATTGTTGATCAGATCATGAATGGATCCCCCGACTACATGCACCCCATGAACCTCAGCACCATCCTAGCCTTAGATTCCAACAAGCTTTAATTAAACTAAGACATTATATTATGCCTATTTAATTACCCATCTAGTTTTAATTGTGTTCTAATTTGATGATTTGAATCGTTGCTTCTTGAAGGAAATGGAAATACACTTTTCATCTTTGATTTGATCCACAAGTGTTATTATTTTATATTTTCTTAATTTATAGAATTAAACTCGTTATTAATAGCTATTTTTAATAAAATATATTATTCATAATAATATAAATTCATAGACGCTTTATTGTAATGAGATCTTGCTCAACTTATAAGTGATAATTAAGCTTGTTTGGTAAAATTTAAAAGTAATTTATAAGTTAGTTATTTTAAATTATTAATTATATATATTTGATCCAATGTCTGAAAAATATGACACTAAAGCTTACACTACAAAATTTATTATATCATATTTATCTTTGCATTCATCTCCCACTTTTAAAACTTGGATCCAATTATCATATCAATATATTTGTAATTCAATATTTTTCCTCTGTATTACTACAATCCGAGTACGTTAATTAACTCTCAAAATATAATACGGAGTCATAACAAAATTATTGTCAGAAGGTAAGTTATGAACATTCAGATGGCGGTTATGTTTTTTCATAAATTAAATTAATATTTAATTCTTATGAATGATAATTAAGTGAATACAAAATAATTGAGTCTAATAATGTTATTATATTTTAACACATTCTATGAATCAAATGTGCTATATAAAAAATAACTCAATAATCAAGAAAAGAAGAATGGAGAAGCCAAACAAATTCATGGCTTAGGACATCCTCAATTGTTCATATTTGTGCACAAAAAATTTTAGTTGCCAAATAAAAAAGAGGAGAAAAGAAAATTCGAGAAAAATAAAAGAAAGAAAAAAACCTGAAACAAAAAACAAAAAAGAAATTGTATTTACTATGCGTGACGTCTACGCGTCCGGCTAGGCGCCTATTGTGCGGCTCACACAAAAGAGAGTCAGCACCCACGAATTTGGTGGGATCCACAATTCTGAAAAAATTTAAATCTTTGGAAGGAGATCTAACCCCCTTTTTTTTCATGTGACAAAAATTCTGCAAAACTCAACAAAAAATTACCTATTATGGATGTCCGTAGAACATGAGGGGAGTTTTAGGTAAATTCCAATACGATTGCAAAATATTGACCCGAACCGATTAATTCGGACCTAAATAAGCGCAGAATTTGCTCCATCTTAAACCCAGTTCTGCAACTCTGCAACTGCAAGTGCAAGTCTGCTTGCGCTAAACCCAGCAAGTCTTATCCACAATTCATTTCCGCCAAATGCGGTGCTAAAATCTTCCCTCTCTCCCTCCGATTTTCAATTCATGCGCTAAAATGGCCGCTTTACTTACACAGCTTCCTTTCAAGCTTAAATTCACCACGACGGTACCTCTCCGGGAGCGAACATTTCCTCCCCGCACCGCCGGCAGAGTCGTCGTAGCTGTATCGTCGCCGCAGCGGCGAACGAGGAAGAAGAAGCAGCAATCGCCGAGTCAGCCGAAGACGGCTGGGGATGACGACGGCGGCAGCGCCTTGGTGGCGTCCGGCACTGAAAAGGTGCTCAGGCTGGTTTTCATGGAGGAGCTGATGGAACGCGCTCGCGACGCTGACGTTTCTGGTGTCTCTGATGTCATTTATGATATGATTGCTGCTGGACTCTATCCTGGACCTCGCTCATTTCATGGATTGATCGTTTCTCATGTCCTCAACCTCGATGTGGAGGGAGCTGTAACTCTCTCTCTCTCTCTCTCTCTCTCTCTCTCTCTCTCTCTCTCTCTCTCTCTCGCTCTCTCCCCCGTACTATTCTGCGTGTGTGAATGTTTAATGAAATGTGATCAACTGCTTCTTAGCATAGAAAGTGACAGAAAAGCCTCTTTCATTCCACTATGCTCTCTGCTTCAAGTTTCGTGCTTCTCACTATGCGTATACCTTCTGCATAGTTATATTTTTGTGTAAAGTATTCGCTTGTCTAGATGCATGCCGTGATTGACTTTGTGGGGAATGTTAGTGTGCCTAGATTTTTCTTCCAGCTCAATGATTTGAAACTCTGAGTGCATTAGGCATACAGGGGAACAATGAATGATAAATCATTTAGTTGATAGTTGGGTTGAGTTTTGGGCATGATGTTTCTTTATTTAATATTCTTGTGATAGTTGAACTGTGGCAATCCAGATATTTTGGCAATTTCAAAGTTAATTTGACTTCAATTCAAATTGGACATCAGGTGAGGCTAAACTCCGTGATATATCCATGCTACATTTACAGATGCATGCTCTTAGAAGGGAGTTGAGTGAAGGTCTACGGCCTCTCCATGAAACATTTGTGGCATTGATTCGTTTGTTTGGTTCAAAAGGTCTTGCTACGAGAGGCTTAGAAATTCTGGCAGCAATGGAAAACCTGAAGTATGACATTCGCCAAGCTTGGCTAATTCTTGTTGGTATAGTGAACACTAGCATCTAGCTTTCTTTGCCACTCCATTCACTCCATTTACAGTATATTTTGTCCTAGCATAAAAACTCACAGGTATTTTTCTTGGAATAGAGGAACTTGTGCGAAGCAATCATCTGGAAAATGCCAATACGGTTTTTTTCAAGGGTGCTAAGGGTGGGCTTAGAGCTACTGATCAGATTTATGATCTTTTAATTGAAGAAGATTGTAAAGCAGGAGATCACTCAAATGCATTAACCATTGCCTATGAGATGGAGGCTGCTGGAAGAATGGCTACCACTTTTCATTTCAATTGTCTTTTAAGTGTGCAGGTATTTACTTTTACCAGATTCATTATTGCTTGCTGTATAAAAAATGCTCAAAATTGAAGACTGAAGTGTCTGCAATATGCATGGTTTCTGTCTAAGGATGGTTTCAACAACCAACAAAATATTGCGTCGGTTTCCCATTATAAATTGATTGCCTTAGATGGACAAGTCAGCAGTATGGTGGATAAATTTCAATGTTTTACATGGTTCCATACTTTTTAGAGGTTAGGATGTACTCTGTAGTAATTTTGTGTACATATTTGATATTAACAGGATCACATGCGCCAATTTTACATTGAAATAAGTATTCATTTTGGACCTTGCAAAAACTGAAGCATCTACAATTTGTTATGTGATTTTTCCATACCTTATTTCCTTTGTCAAAGTCACTCAAAGCCACATCAGAAATATAATTTCATGGGTTGACTTCTTGTATATGGCCAAAGTTCTTGTTCATATTCTTAAATCATGTACCCCTTATATGTGGTAGCTCCACAATTCCGGGGTTTGGCTATTCTATGTGCTACTGTGAATGATGGAATTCACAAATGTCAAATTTTGGCCAGACAATATGCATTTGTTGGCCATCTAAGTTAAACACGGAACCTTTACTATGAAGACCAGTTTCTTTTCTGTTGTTTTAGTTTACTTCTTTTATTGATTGATTCCTAGTATAAAACTGCTTTCATCAGTAATTGCAGAGAAGGAATCTGTTATGATCATTTTCATTTTGGCTGATGAGAACTCACCTTAGTCACCTGACATAACAATTATTTTTCCTGTCCCTTTTTTTTGGCTAGGCTACATGTGGTATACCTGAAGTTGCATTTGCAACCTTTGAAAACATGGAATATGGAGAAGGTCGGTCTCTTCATTTCTCTTGTCAGGCTTTTACTTAAACCTCCTCCTTTTTCATGAATTCATGTCCCTCCTTTTCCTAGGGGATTCTTTTCTGCTTCTATTGTGACAAATTTGTTTAACATGTTTGCTTCCTATCTCTCATAATGTGCATGCTTAAATCTAGATATCATAAGCTAATAACTTGGCTAAGCATTGAACAACGATAGACTTTGTTCCATATGAAGACAACAAATTACGCTCTCTAGAGTTACCTAAAGTAAATAATCTTTTTTCTTTGCCCTGTTACCTAACAGGATTGAAAAGTGATCTGCACACTCAAGTACGCTACTTCCTTTTAGGGCAGTCCTTAATGCACAACAAATTAAACCCATCCATTCGAATTGTGGTACAGGAAGTTTATCTTATTTGACCATTGGATGGTCATGGTATAGGATAAAACTATCTTCAATGTCTTTCTTATTACACTCCTGTGAGATAAAGTAATCATAGCCTTAATCTGGGTTTTGTCATAGCATTATTACATGCTATTTTGGCTTCTACAAGTATTTGAGCAGAATGCAGATACCAAAGTTACTTTTTATGTAACTTGATTAATGTAGGCTGGACTTCTTGTTTGTCACAGGCTTCTGGCTTGATTACTTCTTATTAGATCAAAACAGTATCCTATTCTTTTGAACTCACCAGTATAAACTTATGATTAGCTATTTTTTGCAGCTTATATGAAACCTGATACAGAGACTTATAATTGGGTGATCCAAGCATATACAAGGGCTGAGTCTTATGATAGGTCAGTCTCAAAATGTGGTGTTTTAAATTTGGGGATGTACTAAGGATGAATTTAGGTCTTATCTTTGATTATGATAATTGGTCCCTTTCTCATCTCATGCTGTTTTGTCTTGATCTCAGTGTTCGTTGTTTTTATTTACTTAGTGTTCATTGTTGACGTCCTTTGTCAAGTGCATGACTTTTTTTATCTTGATATTGGGTTCTTTTTTTTTTTTTTTAGCTTTTTAAAGATAAGTTACTCTCCGGGAAAGTAGCAACTTGCTGACTTGTATTCTGATTGATCTATAGTTGAGAAACATTAGAAATTTATAGGACACCACATGCCATTTGCACTGAGCTTTGACTGTGGAATGTAGGGTGCAAGATGTTGCTGAGCTACTGGGCATGATGGTTGAAGACCATAAACGTTTGCAACCTAACATGAGAACTTATGCGTAAGAAAAATTTCCCTTTTTTCCTCCTACCTTTTCTAAGAAAATATATTTACAGTTGGTTATTATTCTGCCTTTAAGAGTTTTGTCGTGAAAATAAGAGCATATACCAATTTTAGTCCCACGAGTATTAGCAAAATGACAGTTTTGGTCCACATGTTTAATTCTTACCAATTTTCATCCACGACTATTATTTTAGTGTCAAAATTCATCACGCTGGTAACCCCTTCGTTTAAGACATGCCGAAATCTAAAAATTTTAAGGGTATTTTCGTCCTTTTCCACTTAAGATCCCAATTTGAGCATGAATAAAGGGATCTAAGCTAAGATCGATCCCAATCCGCAGTTCTCCTCCTCATCCTACCTTAATTTGAGAAGGAGAACTGCGAATTGGGATCGATCTTAGGGCTTAAATCCCTTTATTCATGCTCAAATTGGGATCTTAATTTGAAAAGGACGAAAATACCCTTAATAATTTCATATTTCGGCATGTCTTAAACGAAGGGGTGACCGGCGTGATGAATTTTGACACTAAAACAATAGTCGCGGATGAAAATTGGTAGGAATTAAACATGTGGACCAAAACTGTCATTTTGCTAATAGTCGTTGGACCAAAATTGATATTTGCTCTGAAAATAATGTTCTTTTTAAACTCTGGTGTTTGTTGTTCTTTAATACTTTATTTATTTGCTCAACACAGTGAATACGACTAAACTAACAACTTACTAATACCAATGAATTTCCCTGTCCCATTGACATGATAAACAATTAGTATGCTCAATTACAACAATTTATGACACCCGTAAATACAGGGGAACTAAAAACCCTCTTTTAAGGAGGGACTAAAATATCTAATCAGGATTGCTCCTAGTGAGGTTCAAATCTCTGACCTCAAAGCCTTTGCCAACTCAGCAAGGCCTTGAGGTTTTATGGTTCTTCAACACTTAAATCTGAGCATCATGATTTGATTTTGGTGAGTTATATTTTCTCCTACTAATACGTGTCATGTGGTTAGCATAATATGCCTCAATCATTTTGGCTTAAAGACCTAGGCTTTTGTATTGAAATATTCTTTTTAAATCAAGTGTCTCATTCAAACAACTGGACATTCTTCCTGTATTTGGCTGGATTTTCTACCTCCTGTTTAGTTTAGTGAATCACTGGGTGGCAGGGTGAAGCAGTGATTCAGAGAATTTGGAAATTCTTTTCTATACTTTATTTCCTAACACTTAACACTTATTCCTAGAATTACCTTAACTACTTTTTGCACTTAACTAATGCCCGAAGTGGCATATAGAAAAGTTGGAATCTGGAAATTGGAATGTTCTCATGGTTAAACTGATGGAATCTATGTTTGGTTTACTGCTTTCTAATTCATTAAAATGAGTAGTGACATTTTACATTTTCACTTTCAGTTTGTTGGTAGAATGCTTTTCCAAGTATTGTGTGGTACGTGAAGCCATTCGACATTTCCGAGCTCTCAAAAATTTTGAAGGTGGAATGAGACTTTTGCATAATGAGGGAAAATATGGTGACCCACTCTCATTGTATCTCCGTGCTCTTTGTAGAGAAGGTATGGCCCTCTTTTCTTTTCCTAAGAAAAATATTGTCCACTTTTGTCTTGTTGCATGTATGTCAAGGAAAATAGATAAACCCTTCATATGATCTTTTTGGGTCTCAAATATGAATATTGACCAAAATTTTGGTAACAGGGAGAATTGTTGAATTACTTGAAGCCCTTGAAGCTATGCTTAAAGATAACCATACAATTCCACCTAGAGCAATGATTCTGAGCAGAAAATATCGTACATTAGTTAGCTCATGGATTGAGCCCTTGCAAGAAGAGGCTGAACTTGGATATGAGATTGATTACATAGCCAGGTTGGTGTGTTAATCCCTGATTGTGGATCCTTCTATCCTAGCATAGCAAATTTATTTCCACTTGTCTGTTTTTTGTTGTCTAAGAGTTTATAATTTGTTTTTAGCTCTCCTATATGTATTTGTACATGTCAGGCTAGGCTAGACTCTATAGACAATGTTTAAGTTTGGTTCTGTTAAAAATGAGGAAACCACATAGTTTAGATCTTTTGTTGATGTATGAGAAGTTGTTTGATTTTATATCGAGTAATTAAATAACCAAATAGCCAATTGCGTCTGTTAAGTTATTTGGTTCAAATCATGTGTTCAATACAATCACATTCTTTTTAGTGCATAAAAGTTTTTCTTTTATATTCTTTTCTTTTGCATTTTTTGAGCTCTATACTGAGCAAAATCTGTATAATTATACCTTTGAGTTTGACTAAATTGACCAAAGCATTCAGGTATGTTGAAGAAGGGGGGCTCACTGGTGAACGCAAGAGATGGGTCCCACGAAGGGGAAAAACTCCTTTAGATCCTGATGCTGAAGGATATATTTATTCCAATCCCATGGAAACCTCCTTTAAACAAAGGTGTCTTGAAGAATGGAGGATATACCACAGGAAGCTTTTGAATACCTTGCGCAATGAAGGACCTGCTATATTGGGAAATGTATCTGAATCTGATTACTTACGTGTTGAGGAAAGATTGAAGAAAATTGTTAAAGGTCCTGAGCAGAAGGCTTTGAAACCAAAGGCTGCTAGTAAGATGATTGTGTCAGAGCTAAAGGAAGAACTAGAAGCACAGGGTCTACCAACAGATGGAACAAGAAATGTGCTCTACCAACGAGTACAGAAAGCAAGGAGGATAAATCTTTCTAGAGGCCGGCCCCTATGGATTCCTCCTGTTGAAGAGGAAGAAGAAGAGGTGCATCTGGTTGATTTTTGAATATCAATTCGTAATTGGTGTGGCACATTAGATGAAATAACATCTTTCCTTCTTTTTGATACTCCAGACGTTGTATGCTTACTGTTAGTTGATTTTACAGGTTGATGAAGAACTGGATGAATTGATCTCACGCATCAAGTTGCATGAGGGAGATACAGAGTTCTGGAAACGCCGTTTTCTTGGAGAGGGCTTTAATGAAAATAACAGCCAGCAATTGGAAGTAAACGACTTAGAACTTCCCGATGTCTTAGATGATGTTGAAACTGTTGATGATGTTGCAAAAGATGTTGAAGATGACGAGGCAGATGAGGAGGAGGAGGAGGAGGAAGAGGAGGAAGTGGAAGTGGAAGTTGAGCAAACTGAAACCCAAGCAGAAGTAGGTGACAGGGTCAAAGAAAAAGAAGTTAAAACTGCAAAACCTCTTCAAATGATTGGAGTGCAGCTGCTGAAAGACTCTGATCAAACTAGTTCTTCAAAAAAATCACGAAGAAGGTCAAGAATTACAGCAATGGTATGATTATAATCATTTTTTACTTTGTTGTTCTTCTCTAAGTTAAAGATTATATACTTCCAGTTTATGAACAAGGGTTTATTGATTTTTCATAGATGAAAGTCTACATTATTTAGGCTAGAGCCTTCCCTAGTTTTAGGAAAAAGGAAACTGTCCCTAACTAGGAAACCTACAAATTGGGAAACAAAATAGGACATTACTACTAACTGGATTTTATTCTAACTTTCCAATAGTTTATATGCATGCTTTTATATTGAATGACTAATTCCATAAATATTACTCCATACCTCTTAGTCTCCCTCTTTATTCCTTTTGCTGAATAAAATAGTTTGAAACCTAAAACTTATCTGTGTTGACTTCTTCCAAAATTGCTTATCTTTATACTTGAAGGGGAAAAAGTGACACTACCACAAGTTTGGAGAGGGCAAAGTGCTACTATGTTAAATTGAAGTAAAACTAAGCTCATATTTGCAATATACAGTGGAATATTTTGTTTCCTCGTTATATATACTGCTTATGATTATGCAGGATGATGATGATGAAGACTGGATCCCATTGGATATACACGAAGCATTAAAGGAGATGAGGAAAAGAAAAATTTTTGATGTGGAAGATATGTACACAATTGCTGATGTTTGGGGTTGGACATGGGAAAAGGAGCTCAAGAACAAACCTCCTCAAAGATGGTCACAGGAGTGGGAAGTTGAATTGGGAATTGAAATAATGTCAAAGGTACATTTTGCACTCCCGTCCTCTTCACTTCTTGGCTCAGCTCTCATTCAAATTTACGTGTTGACTGAGAAAGTTTTACTAACTGATATTTCAGGTTATAGCATTGGGTGGAACACCCACAATTGGGGATTGTGCTATCATACTGCGTGCTGCAATTCGAGCTCCCATGCCTTCGGCTTTCTTGAAAATTCTGCAGATAACACACAGTCTTGGTTATGTATTTGGCAGGTAACGTTAGATTCTAATGAATGATAATGAATGATGAATTCAGATGCTTTCTGCCATGAGTTTGGATTTAGACTCCATAAATGATATTCGTGCTGTCAGTATGTAGTCCTTGATTCCACTTCTAGTCCAACGACATGATTCGTTTTGTGAACATTTAGTACTTATTTTTCTTAAAGACATAAGATAGGATCGGCTATTATTGAATTGTATCCATGTGTTGCAGCCCTTTGTACGATGAAATCGTCATGCAATGCCTTGATCTTGAGGAGCTTGATGCTGCCGTTGCCATAGTGGCGGACTTGGAGACTAGTGGAATCAAGGTTCCAGATGAAACCCTTGATCGAGTAATTTCAGCAAGGAATAAAAAATGACAATCCAGTAAGTAAATTATTCACCACAAATTTTTGTACTTGCATTACATAATATTATTAGGCAGAATTTTTAACTCCATTATGTGTTTCTTGCCATTTAGTCACATAGCTCATAGTTTTATGTAAATTTCTGTGAGATATTCTTATTTCTTCTACTTTTATTGAAGGAATTTCAGCTATTTGAGTATTTAAAATAATTTTTAAAGAACATCAGTAATGTATTATGTATGTGTTAAGAATTAATTTGCGATAATATTATATTTTGATTTAAAAAATATTACATCTTTTTATCAAAAGTATTATATTGTTTTCATAAATATTACGTTTTCTCATATTAGTAACAATCAATTAATTTATTCTAATTAATATTACAATTTTTCACTGAAGCAACTCTCCAACTCCTAAATATTACATTTTGATTTAAAACATTATATTTAAAAATTAATCTATCCTTAATTAGTATTATATTTTTCAGCACATGTTTATATTGATCCAATTTTTCTTGGAGGAAAGTCATCTAAACAAGAAAGCACTTGGTTGTGGTTAGCACATTGTCATCAGAACATATTTGTCTGGCCATATTTCTGATCTAAATTTTTGGTCAGATGACACATGCATGGCATGTGAATATTAAAGAACGCTAAATTTTGGGAATTTGACCAGGAAAATAGCCTCCAATAGAAACGAAGTTTGGACAACAAAATGACAATTGTCAACTTTCAACAATAGTGGTTAAATGCAAAATTTCCTTATTACTACTGCAAATGAAGAGCTGTTAGCGTGTGTCTTGTGACTCTTGACTAAGGTGGCGTTTCAATGAAAAGATTAGAGCAGTTGAAGAATTGTGATTCGAGACTTCGAGAGAATGCAATAATCATACAAATTTTAATTAGCAAAAATGGAGTTTGTTAAGAGCGATCCAATTAGAGTAATCTAATCATCCTAATTCTAACACCCTCCAAGGGACCCTAACTAATACTCCTTATTGTGTGAACATGGGTGGTACTGTTTGACCATTAAATATAGAACTAATTATGAACTGTGTTTTTCAATTTTTTGAGCACTAGTTTATATAGTTAAGTTCGAATCCAAATTTCTTCCCAAATTAAGTTTGGGAAGAAAGTTCGAATCCAAATTTAAGGGTTTTTAATATTTTATATGTTTTATGGATAGTCTTTTCAATATAACCTTATTACCAACCATATTTTATGATATCTTGGGGTTGGGGAGATCTATTTTTAAAAAAATCTATGTGTTCATTGAGTTAATATTAAAAAAAAATTATCAGTTACAATGATATTTAATATTTAATATTTTTTAAAAATACAATAGTATTTTTCTTATATGTTTGTTTATTGAATGAAGACTCATCATTATCAACTGCACCAAAGTTCTCATATATTTTTTTTTAACCTTTCGAGGGAAACTCAACCCTTTTTTTTTGCTGATGTTGTCGGTATTGTTCATCTTAGATTCATTTAGTTTTGTTTTTTTTTTTTTCGTTTTTAATTAAAATAAAAATGAAAACTAATAAAAGGATAGAGGTGGGTGGGGGATGATAAATGTACAGGAGTGGGCACCCAATTTAATTCACTCATCATAATTTTAATATTAAATATCTCAAGGAATGAAGAAATGGTTAGTAGGTTAGTTTGTTTTAATATATATTTAACTCAACGTACAACATTAAAAAATGTGAGTCAAATTCCGGAGTTCCAGGTTTGGGGAGTTAAAGAAGCTGACAATCTTCAATTTTTTTGTTCAATTTAATAAACAAAACACACAATTAAAGAAGCATTCGAGATTCGAGACTCGAAGCTTACAACATTAATTAATGCCACATATTAAGTGTTCCTACTTCTAATGTATTTCAAATTAATTATATTAATATATAATAAGTTTCTAGCTTAGCTACCACCAGCAACCAAAACAAGTAGTAATTGAGTGTGGGTGAAGAATGACTTTTGTATTTAAATATCATAAGTTTGATTCTTGTCAACGCTATTTCAGTCAAGCAACAGGGTCTTTCTAGTGTTGTTTACCTCTCCAATGTGGTACAAAGTTATAACACAGGAACGAGATTTACTCAATACATACTCTCCTCGAGTAGTGACTGCAGGTTTACACCTAGCGGTTACTAGCGAAACAAAACTTATGAAACTATTTTAGATTGGTTGGCCAGTTTAGTTGTGTTTGTGGTTAAATTAATTATTAACAATGGTTAAATAAAATGGAAACCAATTCAAGTAATTAGATAATGTGTGTAGACATGGAGATGAGCGCATTGTAGCATGGATTGTGGGAAAATCTCGTGAATTTCTTCAGCGCTAGCTAGCTCACTACCCAACAGAATAGAAGAAATTAAAGAATCCTTACATTCTCCAATACTGTCACTTTTGAAATTTCAGTATTTTATTTATTTATTTTTGTTTTATTATTTGCTATATTTAATTATATCCCTTGTGTTTGCCGCACGTCCGATCCATTTCATTATTTATTTAGTTCTTAAAAATCGATCGTCCCCTTATTAGAAAAAAAGTATTTTCACAATTCAAAGTAGTATATATATATATATATATATATAGGTGATTAATTATTGAATTAGAACCAATTATGATCCCTCTTGTAGCTTTCATTGGACCATTATATTAGATAAAGCAAGCTAGCTACCTCAGCTGCAACTGTTTCTCCAATACCCTAATTATTAGTGGTAGATAAATGCATGATTAATTAGGCAGCCCACACATCCTTTTCATTGGTAGAGTATATATTTAATTTCACACTAAATATCATAATATAATATAATATATGCTTTTGGTGTTAACACCATATATTAATTGGAAGCAAAGTATAAGTTGGTAAACCATACCAAAATATAATACACTGCAAAGTTTGACATTTCAATTTATACATAAATTAATTCAATAATTTAGGGTAATAATAATATAGTGAAGATTTATAAAAAAAAAAAAAAAAAAAAAAAAAAAAAAAAAAAAAAAAAACAGTGGCATATAAGGTTGCAATGGTGTGTATGGTGCAGTGAAGATAATTTGATGTAACTTGAAGTGAGTAGCAAGTCCAACTATACTTAGATTTGGAGTAAAGGAAGGTCACAACGAAAAAGGAAATAGAAAAATGGAAACAAAAAGTTAACTATCAAGTTGGTGGCTACACAAAACACACATGCAAATGTTACTCTTATTGGAACATTTTTTACAAATTGTTTGCTTTAATTAGTTAATGTTGTTCACAGGATCAAATTGAACTCGGATGATGAGGACATTATATTGATTATTTGGATTGAAAAACTATAGAACATATACTACTTTGTAAATAATTATGAGTGTATCAATTACGAAATAGTTATTGTTGTTCAGGGTGTGGTCATATCCACATGCACCTTCCATATTGAGAAATCGCATGCTAGGATCTTAATATTACTAAATTTTCAAATTTGCAATAATTATAAAATGTTTCTCGCTCATAAATTTTTTAATAATTAAAATTTGCAGTGGGAATTATTTGTTATATAATTGAGAATACTTGTATTCATCATTCATCAATCAACAAAATTTATTGCGAATTATTTGGAGCATCATTCATCATTCATTATCTTAGACACAAATTAAATAAGCATGATGTTTTTATTTTTTATCCTGCGATCCCTCAGGTACATACTTTATTTGAAGCAAATTATTACGTGACTTATAATTCCACAAGTACTCTATAATTATTATAACTGTTATACTTTAAATTATATTTAATATAATCGGGACAACAAAAAAAAAAAAACACAGTCCTTGATAGTTTGCGGCTATTACATAGAAGCGAGATTTACTCAATGCAAGCCTATGAATAGTGATTGCGAGTTTCTATTATTATCTTTGATTTTCGGGAAAGCCCACAACTATCACCTGAAGGTGGCTCTGCTCTGGTTGAAATATGTCGGCCTTGTGACACTAGACAGTAAATGATCATAAGGAGGTGCACATATCTAATCGGCGTAAACTAAGAAAGTCAATAAATCACTCTAGATGGGAGTCGGATTTGGATTATATTTCCCGCATTATCTTTTTATAAATAAATAAATAAATGTAGTGTAAATCATCATATATCAGGTTATAATATCCACCAACAAACTAATTTGAAAGTTAGATAACAAGATGCTGATTTGAAAGTTAGATGGTAGTACTTGACAAACTATTCATCAAATTCAATTAAGTCTTAGACCCCAATTTAGTTAAGATAATGAATTGCATGGATCCCAAAATTTGAATTTTGCATAGAGTCCACACATTCTTATTTGAGCCCTAGTTCTCATTTGATCTGTTACTGAACAGTTACATATACATATATTAAAGCAAATATAAGAAAAAACTTAAAAGGGAATCACTTTATAAAAAGCTCTTAATAGTTATGGTTATGTAATTTAACCCCTTATTTTAAATTTTTAAAAATTTAGTCTCGACCTTGTAGTCAAGCGGCGGCATAACGGGACTCTGATCTCTCAAATGGGAGGTCACCGTTTTGGAAAAAAAAAATATGTGCAAAACCCTAAAACAATCCAAATGTGAACTTCAAATTGACAGCCAATAAAGAATCAGATTATATTGCATAACAGAAAATAATAAAAGTACTAAATAAAAATTTATTAATTATTTTCCAAATTTAATTTAAATGAGAGTCATTGTATATAGCTAAGCCGAAAGAGATGGAGGGGAAGGAAAAAAGCAAGAAAGCAAACTAAGGAGTATTAATGGTGAAGATTGTGAGGTGGCAGGGAGGCAGATGAAATATTCAAGTGGCAATAAAAGAGGGTGGGCTTTGTTGAGAGGATGGGTAGGTCTCTCTGATTTATTACCTCTCTCTCTCTCTACCTATACATACACATATACACATATATCAGCTCCATCCCCTTTCAAATTTAACCTGTTCAGTTCAACCCTATCTATCTATTCCCAACTAAATTAAACCCATCAATTATTATATATAAATATATAAATTCCATGCAGAGATAAATAATGGTGGTAATATCATATATATATCAATCATGATGATGAAGCTGCAGATGTTTGGGGTTTTGTGCTACCTAGTTGCTGTTCTTCATTCATTTCCTCCTTCTTCTTAATTCTGCTTCACCCACCTCTCTTCATTCATTTCTGTCAACACTTAATCACTCTCTCTCTATATATATATATTAAATACAAAAGTCATTTTCTGAGTTCTCTTCAATTTCAATTCCCTGTTCGTTGGTGATATTATTAAGGCCGGGGGGCTCTCATCAGCTTTGTGGTTAGCAGTTGAGAGTTCTTTAATAATTTTACCAGTAATGGGTTTCTAGTTTGCTTTCTTTCAGACCCTTTTTCGATCTCCTTTCTTTCTGGTCTTAAAGATAAAAAATCTTTTGTTTTGTTATGGCACGGAATGAAATGGGCATTTTTGGAAGAAGAAGAAGAAGTTGTTGTGTTTTTGTGGTGCCATTTTTTGTTCTTTGGTTATTCTGGCAAAGGTCTGAGGCTGTTGAGACCCAAACCTTCAACTACACAAGATACAGACATGTCAGCAGCTTGAGGCTTGAGAGGATTGAGAAGCATCTTGACAAGATCAACAAGTCCCCAGTTCTCACCATTCAGGTTCCTTTCAATTCTCTCTCTCTCTCTCTCCTTATGTATATGTATGTATATCTTATGTTTATATACTATGGTTTTGTTTAGAGCCCAGATGGAGACATAATTGATTGTGTTCATAAAAGAAAACAGCCAGCTCTAGATCATCCTCTTCTCAAGAATCACAAGATCCAGGTACACTACTATCAACATTTTTGTTTCTACAATACCTAATATACTCTATATATATATATATATATATATATATATATATATATATACACCATGAATGAGTGACAACCCTAGCCAATTCAAGTCAGATTGTTCGTTTAATAACCACAAAATTACAAGTTCGAACCAATCAGTTATGAATAATAGAAACTGGTTTACCTTGCACGGTGCATCATGGGCATATATTGTAGAAATTCCTAGTAACTACCAACTGTCTCCTTTCCTTTTTCTTTACACATACATGTGCACACTCACAGATGTTGATTATATATCTATCATATAAATTAAGCAACAAGTTAATAAGATTATTATAAGACATCATTGCTAATTATTGGATGAGTTTTAGAAATTATTATGGCGACAATGCAATATATATAATGATATGTATGATTGAGGTTTGATTTGATCCTTTGCAATATAATGATATGTGATGATGAGCGCAGAGAGATCCGCCGGAAATGCCGAGGATGAAAACGGTGAAAGAGGATGCGGTGAGAGAGACGACGACGAAGAACAGTAACAGCAGCGGCGCCGGCGGCGTGCCGCAGTTGTGGCACCAGAACGGGCTGCGTTGCCCCAAAGGCACGGTGCCGATACGGCGGAGCACGGTGCACGATGTGTTGAGGGCCAAGTCTCTTTACGACTTTGGGAAAAAACAACGGCGATATGTGCCGCTTGACCGCCGCGTTGATGCGCCGGACGTTGTTAGCGCCAATGGCCATGAGGTGTGTTAACTTTACTATCTACATAAATTTTATTAAAATTTAATTACCTTTTCATTAATTAATAAGTTCCCGGTAATCAAATGAGTAAAACATGATTCTGATTTGGTAATTTTAATTCTTCTCAATATCTATTTGATTGAGCATGTTGTACATGATCTTCTTAATATGATCGCCTCTATTATATAGTTAGCCCGTTATTACATCAAAATGAGGTTTACCAAAATACACCATATATCAAGTAGTAATTAAAAGTTTTTCTGGTTGCCCAACAAAATTTAAGGTATTTTTATTTTTACACTAGGAATGGGGATCAAACACACCATTAATATGATTTCCATTCCAATTTCAATTTCTTTGGTGTGGACCAAACACAATTAAATATATTATGTTATAGTAATAGATTTGGAGAATTTGTGGTATGGTAAATTCAAATTGGGCATTAGTTACTACACTATGCTCTATGGTCAAAGTTTGTAATAAATAACTATAATATTTTATGAAGGAGTGAATCCCATTTGACATGGCACTAAGTGAATTCTGAAAATATTATAATATATCGTGTGATATTATAATATGGCATTGAATAGTTGACGATATTATAATGTGGATTTTTTATTTTTTATTTTACTAAACACAAAAAATATGTTGATGAGGTATATGATTAAATTTGCATTCAAAAAAATTATTACGGAGTATTTTTTTTTTTCAAAAAAAGAAGTTGCATTCACATTCTGGGATTGTCATGAAATTGTATAGCATGCAATCGCGTACACCGGAGCCTCGCAAGATATATACGGAGCGAAGGCGACGATTAACGTGTGGGACCCATCCATCGAGATGGTCAACGAGTTCAGCCTCTCTCAGATCTGGGTACTCTCTGGATCTTTCGACGGCTCAGATCTCAACAGCATAGAAGCTGGCTGGCAGGTACTCCTTCCAACTCCCTGCTCCCTCCCACACGCAATTCTATCCCATTATTCTTTTTGTTTACAACTTACAAAAAAATTGCTTAACAAAAAAAGAGGAATTTATTCAAAAAAAGAAAAAAAAAACACAAAACAAAAAAGAGCTAAATTTCTAAAGCTTTGATTCTTCTACTAGTCAGGTTAGTCCGGAGCTGTATGGTGATAACAGGCCTAGATTGTTCACCTATTGGACGGTCAGATTTCTATCTCATTCTTTATATAATATATAATACTCCCTCCGTCCCAAATTGGATGTCTCATTTGCTTTTTGCACGCTTTTTAAGAAATTAAAGTAAATGTGATGTGTTTTTCAATTATGCCCCCACCTTTTTCACTTTTGGAAATAAAAACAATAAAGAAAGCAAAAGTCATAAGGGTAAATTGGGAAAAGTAGAATGATGGTGATGTTCAATTTTAGAAAGTGGACAACATTTTGGGACAAACTAAAAAGGAAAGTAAGACAGGTAAAATGGGACGGAGGGAGTATATTTCTTGTGTCCCATTTTATTTGTTTTAACAACACTTCACTGAAGTCATTTTTTATTTAATTTTTGATAATATTAAATTTAGTATTAATATGTAAAATTTATATATAGAAATTATATTAAAAGTACTATTAAACCAAAAAAAAAAAAAGAAAGACTATAAATCTTGAGAATTGTGTGGATACATATAGTTAGATATGAAAGGAGATTAGAAATAGGTACGAAAATTTATACGAAAACAATAATTATATAATTAATTAACTAGAAGTTAGTCAAAGCCATAAAATTTGGTAATCCTAGTAGAGGAATCTTGAATGTAAAGTCAACTTTGCCTTGGGTCAAGGGATGCTCCCACAAAGCACCAATTTCTCTGTTTAAATTGCATTAATTATTTGGACTCCGTGCATTTGAAGTTAAGTAGTCCTCGAAATCGATTCTCGTTTTTTTTTTTTTTTTTTTTTTTTTTTGGGTTGTAGTTGAAACTATAGCCTCTATAAAACCCAAATTTGTATTTATAAGAATAGAAAAAAAAAAAAAAAAAAAACAACTTCAATATATTAGCTAGCATCAACCAAATGAGGTTTACTTATTTATTAGTGTTTTATGTATATTATTTTGCATTACATGCCATGTTTCTTATTTATTAGTTAAACAAACATTTTCTTCTACTATATGCTTATTTTCTTTAATATTTTTTGTAATTTTGATTTTTTTTTTTGTTTTCATTTTAAAATGTGATTTATAAATATATAGATTTTATATATCAATACAAATAAACTAAATATTTCAAATCACATTAATTGAACTAAACACATAAAATGAGACTGCAGAATTTGTTTTTATATGTTTAAAGAAAATGCAAATTGAACTTCAATCTCTTATTCTCTAGCCCTAAAATTACATATTTATATAGAACAATATATTGTAATTTTGTTGTGTATGTTATATTAGAATAATCTAAAAGGTTGAGCATATAAGTCACCTACTACGCACCTGTAAAATTTGACTATTTAACAAACTAAGTAGTTACATTATGAGAACCTAAAAATCAAATAAATTAAATTGATTTACATGAATCATTTAATTCACGAATAATCAATGAATATAAATTAAATGTAACACTTATTACTGTGACTTTAAAAAATTCATATAAATAGTATTTTCCTTAAAATTTTTGAGCCAATCATTTTGTTGGTATGATGGGCAATGAAAGCTGAAAAAAGTTGGGGAAGGCACTGAAGAACATGACTGTTTAAAAAGTCATTAAACATTAAAGATTAAAATACCATAATAGACAGGACATGAAGATGACAATTCCAATATCACAAGGGTGTAGTAGTAAATGCTAGTGGTCCTTTAAATATTAATGCATGCATGGAAGTGGGAGGCTCTCTGCTTTAGTTTCCCACTTTGCCCAACTCATGCATTTAGTAATGCTATTAATTAGTCCATGTGACATGTCAAATGTGCCACTGGCAGGCAAGAAATCTGATCTCTTCAAGGGCAAAAGAGTAAATAAATTTTTTAAATTTACTTCGTTTCGTTTAAATTTGACCTAACATATATTCTCTTTTTAAAGTGTTATTGACTTTGTGACAAAGTAGTATCTGTCACAATTATGTTACTTAATCATAATGTCTTAAATATCGCGACGTGTAAACTGATATATTTTATATGAAATATTTACAGAGCGATGCATATCAAGCAACCGGATGCTATAATCTTCTGTGTTCTGGATTTGTGCAAACAAATAGTAGAATTGCAATCGGTGCTGCCATTTCTCCCGTATCCGCCATTGATGGAAGCCAATATGACATCACCATACTCATATGGAAGGTCCATATCAAATCTTGTCCATACAATTATGACATTATAAAATTATTAATTAGTTTCTATTTAATGGTCTACCTTGCATTTAGTATACTTAATAATGTTTATTTTTAATGTACTAAATATTCATTTTTAGATATATTACTTAAAAATGAATCTTCGGTGCATTAAAAATAAACTTTAATATACTAAAAAAAATTATTAGTGGTCCACAATATAAATTGCAATTGTTATATCGTGGACCAGGGTTCACGATGCATTGTGGACCCTGATCTAATATATAGAATTTGACTTCATAAGATACATAATTTATGTTCATAATACACATAGTTACATAGTTAAAGACACATAAACACTTAACATAATACACATACACATTATAAATTTGTACATTATGAACATGAATTATATACCTTATAAAGTCAAATTCTGTATATTGGATCAGGATTCATAAGGATTGCACTGTGAACCCTGGTCCACGATATAAATTGTCAGTGTAGGTTGTGCTCGGGTCGGGCTTGCAAATTGCAATGTACCATAATTTCATGTAATTTGATTGCAGGACCCAAAGCTTGGGAATTGGTGGATGGGCTTTGGTGACAACACTCTAGTGGGCTACTGGCCCGCGGAGCTATTCACGCACTTAGCGGAACGGGCCACCATGGTGGAATGGGGAGGAGAGGTGGTCAACTCTCGGGCCACGGGCGAACACACGTCCACCCAAATGGGCTCGGGCTATTACGCAGAAGAAGGGTTTAGAAAGGCCAGCTATTTCCGAAACCTTGAGGTTGTGGATTCCGATAACAGTCTCAGCGCAGTTCAAGGCATATCCACACTTGCAGAGAACACAAATTGCTATGACATCAAGAGCTCTTACAGTAGCGATTGGGGAACCCATTTTTACTATGGCGGGCCGGGAAGAAGCCCGAATTGCGCTTAATTTGTATGTCTGGTACCAAATATAAAATTTGTTTATGAGACAAAAGTCTCTACTGCCTAGTATTCTAGCAATTTTATTATATTTTTCTTAGATTTTGCTATTTCCAACCTTGTTTATGCTCTTATTCCAAATTGCTTGTCTATGTTATGTATGTATGTATTTTATTATATTTTTTTAGATAAGAAAAAACTCACAATCGATTATATTAAACAATAGCATGATAAAGGTAAACAACTGCTAATTGCTGCTCCTCCAATGCTCTACGACCGAGAAGCGCTGCTGCCTGCTCAAAGTGACCAGGTATACAACTAAACAGTAAACACATTCACAGATTCACTAATATGAATATATGATGTATTTATATTATTAGCAAATATGATGTATTTATATATATTTAATACATCTGTATGACTGTATGCACATGGAACAACATGTTTTGCCGTATATTTTAATGTTAGCTGAGAAGTGAAAAAAAAAAATGGAAGCAAAAGTGTTGCCGGGTTGGTTTATAAGTTTATTGTGTGCCTTTTGGTTGGTTTTACTGTTTGATTAAGGGGATTATTGAAGAATCTGATCTGGGTCTAATTTGTTAACTTGTTAAGTACTATAAAGAATTAAAGATAACTATTTTAATTTTTAAATACAAAACTATAAGTCTACAATTCTACAAAATATAAATTATGCAATTTGTAAATTCTATATTGTAAATTTTCTGTGTACTCCTTGTGAATTCTATATGTTTTTTAATACTCCGCATGAATGGCTCGAGTGGTTTGGGGGCTATAGAATTCATATGGAGTATAGAAGCATGGGTATGAATTTTCTGAATTCTGTTGGCTTAGATTAAGTCTTGGAAGTGTTTGGTATTTTTGCAACTTTATTAACTCTTGCAAGTGTTTTGTCTTTTGAATTCTGAATTCTGTTGCTTCTGTATTCCCTATGAATTCTATAGGGCTCCAAACCACTTCAACCAATTATGTGCATCAATATAATTACTGGTTCTTTGTCAAAATCCACAACTTTGGGCATATTTGATATCATTCTTAATAAGCTAAATGGACTAGTTTTGATACAATAGTATAAAAATTTTAAAATTTTAACCCAGCCTGCTAGACCCACCAACATGCATGTGCAGGTTAAGGTTAGAGAAATTTAGCCTGCGGGTTGGCCATCAAATATCTCAGCCAGCAGTGGGGTGGGCCTGCCCACATTGATACCCTAGTATCAAACTTCTGCTAATACACATGTATTGATCCTTTTTTTTGTTTGTTTGGCAAAGTTGCCTAAATTGTACTGTTTCTCAATCTGTGGAGTGTCTCAATTTCTGTAATTGATTTTATCTTTGATCATTCAATAGTTCAAGTATTTATTTAGTGCCGGTGGAAATTGTTTATGGAGATTTTAAATCCTAGGACTGCTTTAGTGTAACTGAATAATGAAGCCGAGAAAACCCTGGAGATTCCAGTGTTTTTTTCATTTTGCTAGTATATTAATCACATGCTTATTAATTATCCAATCATCCCTGTTGGAATGCAAGTATGCAACTCATCCAATAAATTGTAATCCATTCTCTGAGATATGAAACTTAATTTCTCAATATTTGAACAAAGGGGTTTAATTGTTTCTGTTCTATTCTGCAATTTCTACTGCCTTTGAAGTTGTTTGCAATCCTATTGAACCATTTTCTGATGTTTTTGTGCAAATCATGATATTATCATTATATCAAGTTGAATATTATTTTAGTAGATACTATCCTGTTCCATCGCTAATTTGAAAGATATAACTTTTACAGCAAAGGGTATGCGTTTTGCTGGTCCTCATTTTACATGTTTTTCGATTCGCAAGCACTGTAACAATCTTAAGGAGATGGTCACTTCTTCACTCACATGCCACAGTAAAAGACATAGCAGCTATTCTGCTAGTCCTTTGGAGTACTATCATCCAATTCTTCAATCAAATGGTTTACAGAATCGGTTCAAGAATTGGCAACATTTGAGAAAGGGTAAACTGATGGCAAGTACTTTCAGTCAGGCTATTGGTTTTTGGCCCCGCCGAAGGGTTCAACTTTGGTTAGAGAAGATTGGGGCAATTGAACCATTCTCTGGCAACTTAGCCACCTGTTGGAGCAACATCAAGGAAGAGGAAGCTCTTGAGAGATATATGCTTATTACTGGAAACCCTGTCTCCATGCATGGTTTTCAGGTCCATCACAATATGTACCCAGAAGATGGCTGGCTTGCAGCTTCCCCTGATGGAGTAATCGACACCTACGCTTATGGTTTGCCTTCCCGAGGTGTTTTAGAAATCAAATGCCCATTCTTTGGAGGTGATATGACCAAGGCTTGGCCTTGTAGTAGAATTCCCATTTATTACATTCCTCAGGCACAAGGTTTGATGGAGATCTTAGATCGAGATTGGATGGACTTGTATATATGGACTACCAAAGGAAGTAGTTTGTTTAGGTTGCATCGAGATAAAGAATATTGGCAAGCCTTGGAGATTGCACTTTCTGACTTCTGGTGGAAGCATGTGCAACCTGCTAAGGAATTGTACAATTGTTCAGAGATCACAAATCCCCGTGTTGAACTAAAATTACTTAGGCCGGAACCTAGACATGAATTATGTACTTACCTTGTCCATGAAAGCTTCCGTATTGTGGTCAATGACTCTAAGTTGGTGATGCGTGAAATTAATGGTAAACTGCAAATGTGATGCTCCACAGGTGGACAGTCAAATTCATTCAACTGGATAATTAGATTCCAAGTCATGGTAGTCTTCTACATATTGTGTTGATCAAGGATAAAGTTCTCTTCTACTGGAAGAGAAACTTCGATTGTAGTTACATGTTGTGGATTAGACTGGTTTCTTTTAGGTATTGGTCTGTCCACACTCTTACTAGAGGAGAGGCAAGTTTTATCATCTAGGCAAAGCTGAAATGCTAACTGCATTCTAGAATCTTAGATGAAATGCATGAGGATGGGGAATTTGTTACATGTAGGCATGATGTGAATGTTGTTACAAGCTTTTATGGTGTACTCCACAAATTTGCCATATTCTTATAGCTTCCACTGGTTGGATAATTTGACTGGTAAGATGATGTAGCGCAGTGTGCCTGAGCTGACATATGAGTACTTCTCGTCTAAACTATCAGGATACAACCAGCTTGGTTGGCGTGAGTGGCTATGCACTCTTGTCCCTTAAGGGAGGTCAGGAGTTTGAACCCCCTCTTATATTAAAAAACCAATCTGGCCAGTGCTTGATTGAGCCGGGCCAGTACAAACGGGGGTTACAAAATACTTCTTTGTAGAATAATATCCACCCCCGCCCCCTCCCTTCTTTCTGATTATTTGTGAGCTAAGCATGTTCTACTTTTTATTTTAATGACAGACCAAATAACTCATTGATTTGTTTGCAGGAATAGCATTTGTAGCAAGGTCAGTAGTGGCAATGGCTATATCTTTTGTTCCTACAAATAGAAGGGGTCTGCAAATCCACTTCTAGTGCACGACATATGAAGCAAGGTTGGCTTTGTTGCTTTATTCAGTATAGACTGGATTTGGAGAGTTATGTAACTGTTTAGCTTATCATGCAGGGGCGAAGAGTCTGCAGGTGCATGAGTGGTGACTGGCTCCTCGCTTGATTACCCAAGATTTTCCACGGGTTTGATTCTCTCAGCGATGTCAAACATAGTTCTTGGATCCAACCCATCGACTACGAGGATTGAGGACTGCCGTATAGGTGTCAAGTTCGTTGGAATGCAGACCAGTAATGAAGATTGTGTTAGCCTAGAGAAAAACCTGCAAATATAATTGAACCTCATATTTAGTTGTTTTATTAACAGTTACTGCAAAATTTCAGGCATAATAGCTTTCTGAAAACCTGCCTAAACTTACCTTGTGAAAGGGCAATATACAGAACATTAGTGCAATGCTTCTTTTGTTTTTACTCTGTATATTTTGTTGTCGTTTTTTTTTTTTTTTGGAGGAAAATCTCAGTATATTTTGCTAAAGCATATATATTTTTTTTTTATCGGGAACGGCTTGTTTGGTTTAAGTAACATAATTGTGAAGAAATTGAATTTAAATTTCATGACAACAAATGATTGAATATTGATTCCAATGTTTCGTTGGAGAAAATTTAGTTGTCGAGAATTTTTTTAATTTAATTTAAATTCAAAAATTAAGAAAAAAATGATCAAATTAGTTATCGAAATAAATTTTGATATGTTCATCACGTTATCATTGATGTGACGATCATTTTATTCCATAAGGAAAAACACTTTTTTCTGTCTTTGTCTCCGGGTGGAGACGAAGAAACTTCTTTATCTCCAAGACGAAGACGGAGAGAGGGTTATTTTTTGTATTTATAATTATTAAAATAAATTAATGCTTTGGCTGAAGTGACTTGATTATGCACTTTTGGTTAAAAGCGACTTGATATTGAATTATTGACAAATGACTCTAATATTGTTAAAGTTCTAAAGTACTTTCCATATTCAAATAATTGGAACTTTTAACCTAGTTTAAGAACAAACTCAATAGAGTTTTTTGGATCAGAAGATGGAAGGTCCTTAGCATCCACACTAAGGAGATTTTTTGAATGCTACTGACTCTATTACAGTGTAGTATCTGTTCATAAACTACTTTCTCAACCTACTGAAGAACAAATAGACAGCAACGCCTCCACTGAGGCTCGAACCCACACTAAGGAGATTTTATTTGGTTTTTTCATAACAACAAAAATAAAAATAAAAAAAATTCAAATGTGAGTTTTTAAATAGTGTGGGAATGTGTGTGTGTGTGTGTGTGTTTTTTTTTTTTAATAAAAAAACTCCTGCAAACAATGCATTTATGAGGGCCCCATTGCTTTAGCTTTAAACACAAAAACGCATCTAGCTGGCGCGTGCAATGTAAGTGTGCATTGCATATATGTATTTTTTTTAAACAAGCTGGAAGCGTTTTTCTTTTTTTCCCTCTCTCGTCATTCTCTTTCCTACATGGCATGACAAAATTCATCAAAAAACTCGTACCGATATTGATGCTCTTTTAGATAAAAATATGATTTTTGTCTTTAAAGTGGAACTCACTAAAAAAAAAAATTTAATTACCAAAATGGTTCCTCGACTATAGCGAAAGTACCAAATTGGTCATCAGCTTTCATTTTTAGCCGATTAAATCCTCAAGTATTTAATTTTTTACCAATGTGGTCCTCCGTCTGTTGGGGGTGTTAAGTGATTGTCCACTTTGAGGGCATAAAAATCATTTCAGTCTCCACCTAAATTCTCACCGGTCAGTAGTTATATATGCTCTCTTCTTGTTTTCTTCCCACCGCATCTCTCATCGCTAACCCTAATTTAATTTGCCCGTTTCGTGCAACCGAGCTAGCCCTCAACAACGAGAGGGAGTTATACAATCCGTGGCGAATACCGATAGCGAGTTATGCAATCTGTGACGAATACCGATAGCGAGTGGAGTCATAATTCATTAAGAAGTTGTTCAACGACGATTCCCATTTGTCAATGTATCGAATTGTTGCAGCTTCGATCGTCGCGGATGAACGACAATCCAGGCATGAGGTTTAGGGTAATTTTTATTTTATTTTATCATTATTATTATTTATTATGAAGCGATTTTTGGTTTAATGAATGAGTGTTGGTGGCTGTGGATTTGAAAGATGGTATGACCCATTAATTTATTATTATTATTACTTTTTTTTTGTAAATTTATAGGGTCTTTCTATCCGTCCGTTTAACGGTCCAGTGTCCACCCACAATCGCTCCGAGAGGCACGGGAGCTGGCCCAGGGGGAATCGTCACTTGTGCGAATTGAACTAGGGTTCTCCCGAAATTCCTCCCCACAAAGAGAGCTCACTTTCCACTTGAGCTACCCCATTGGGTTATATGACCCACCAATGTGTTGAAGATCAAAGGCAATAATTCTCGGATTGTTACGGATGTTAAATCGGAACGATGAAGAAATTGAAAGGCTGCAGACACTGGTATCGTTTCACTTTAAAAACAAACACACACAATAAAAAGCACCGTACATATTATCCACACACCATATATATCATTTAACTTAAACCTTGAGATGCTCTATACACAACTACACTTTGGAAGAAATAGACTTACTTGTGATGCTTGAAGCTATCACAGATCTTCGTACAATCCAGCTTCCACAGATTGTCGTTGGAATTAGGTCGCGAAGTTAATTAGGTTTAGCAAATTTGGGAAAACTAGGTTTACGTTACTTCGACTGTTTACGTTGGTGAAGGGAAGACCACATTGGTAAAAAATTCAATACTTGAGGATTTAATCGGTCCAACCGGACATGTGCAATCACTGTGCGCGTTAACCATAATTTTTTTTTTCTTTCTAAAAACTCAATTTTTGTGTTTTTCTTCCTCCATTATCTTCTACTTGACATTTTAAATTTTGTGCGAAAAAGTAACTATTGAGGATGATCTTATAAACCAGTTACACGTATTCACATTTAATTTTGAAAAAGTTGTATACACGCATAAATGTTTGAATGACTATTTTCATTCTTTTTTTTTAAGTTTATTAATTTCAAGAACAATATAATTAAATTGATTAAAATTAAAGTTAAATAAAAAGAGAAAAATAAAATCATATTTGTATACAAGAAAAATTAAAGTTGTAAAAATTGTAAAGCAAAATTTCGAAACACGAGACAGTGACGTTTAAGCTAATCTTTCCCAATATAAATATAAATCAATAATCCCCGCTTTTCTTACTATATAAGAATGAAATTCGCTTGTATTCCTTTCGCTTGTCTTCCCTAGCCCTCCAAAATCGCAATATTCCCCCGCAAAATTCCTGTTTCGCTCCTGGATTTCGAAAACCCAAAACCACCATCAATGGCGGAAGAGGAAGGGGAAGGGAAAGAGAAAGCTGAGCAAACTCAAACGCAGCAGGAACAACAAGAGGACGAAGACATCGAGAAAGCTTCATCAGCTTCGGATTCGTTCATCGACGACGACGGAGACGACGAGAGTGAAGCAGCAGCAGCAGGGGAAGAGGAGGACTTGCTCCCCGAGGTATTACACTTCAGAAATATTACATTACATTTCCACTGCACTTTTTTTTCTCCTCAATTTGGTTTACCTATTAAAAGCAAGATGGAGAATTGGAGATATGCTGTTTAGAATTTCCGATTTTATTTATTGGTTTTTGGGTGAACGGCAGGAGCCTTTGACCGAGCAGGAAATCGAAGAGCTCATTGCTGAACTTCTCGAAGTTGAGAGTAAGGTATAACATTACAAATCACTGCCTTTTAGCTTCCCCGCCCCTGATCTAAACATATTTCTGTAATGGTTTATGACTTTTTGGGTATAATGAGTTTTGGTCGATTTGTTTATACTAATACATTTGGTGTTTTTCGGGGCCTTTTTCATAGGCTGCAGAGGCTCAGGAGGCTTTAGAAGAAGAGTCACTAGCGAAAGTGGAGGGCGATGTTAGGGCTGAGTTGGCTCAAACTCTTAGTGCAGATGATGTATTATATATTTATTTCATTAACTTGTCTCTGTATCAAATGTGATTTTATTTTTCCTTTCCGCCTTCATGTTATTATCACCAAAGCTGATGTATAGCTTTGATTTCTGCATTAATTTTGGGCTCATTCAGTTGGAAAGTGCTGTGGCTGAAGAAATGAGAAACTTTAAACAAGAGTGGGAAAGTCAGCTCGATGAACTTGAGGCGGAGAGTGCTCAACTCATGGTAACATCTATTTTATGATTTTTTATAAAAAAATTATTTTTAACTTCCATCATTTTATTATAATGCTGTATCTTGTGACTTGTGATTAATGATCTACGCATTTTTGACCTATAAGTTCTCTAAAGAATAGAAAGAAATACTATACTTTTTCTGGCCTTAGATTAAAAGGAATGAAGATTTGAATTCAATTTGAAAGTTCACTAATCATTATATATGATTAATACTTGCTATTAAGAATTTAACTTTTGGCTTGGCCTTCTGCGAACATTCCACTTTAACAAAGAGGTGGAATGCCAAAGCATAAGGCATAATTGCAGCATGGCTATTTTTATAGTGGAATTTTGGTGGGACAATAAGGTTAAAAAGGGAGGATGAGTTGTAGTTGTTTGATCATGATGGCGAACTGCAGCCTCAAACTTCAGTGGGTTTATTATGCTACTTTCTCAAAGGAGAGAAGAGATACTGGAAGTATTAATGGGTAAACCAAACATAGAGTTTTAAGGGAAGGAAAGCATTTTGGCTATAGTACAACATTAGCTGAGTATAAAGCAACCGAGTTTTATGATTTGTGGTTAGCAATGATGTTATAGCTTTAGAAATAAAAGTAAGGAATCAATGGAATGTGTTTGTTTGTTTGTTTTTTTTTTGGGTTTGTTTTTGTTTTTGTTTTTTGTTTTTTTTTTTGTTTTTGTTTTTGTTTTTGTTTTTTTTTTTTGTTTCTTTGTTTTTAAAAAAATTGTGGCTGTGAGATGCAGTTATCTTCAAGACACCTGTCAAAGACAGAAAGGTGATAAAACTCAATTTAAAATAATTTGTTCTCCTCACATTAGGAGTTGTTGAAAGTCAATAATTCATTGTCCCTTTGATAGTCAATAACTCTTGTTGGTTCTTGTCTGATCTATATGGATGCACAAGTTTGGAAGGCCAATTTGTTCCCAAAAACATGTGATTCCACAATTTTGTCATTAAACGAATGTGACATCTAATTTGATGGATTACTTGTGATTATTTGTCTATTCTTTTAGCGGTTCAACTTCCTTGTCTCCATTTGAACAGGAACAACTTGATGGTGCTGGAATTGAACTTCCAAGTCTATATAAGTGGATTGAAAGTCAAGCTCCTAATAGTTGCTCCACTGAAGCATGGAAAAGGAGAACTCAGTGGGTTGGATCTCAGGTTACAAGTGATTTCAGTGAAGCAGTTGTTGATGCTGAGAAGTATCTTGATATTCACAGACCTGTAAGAAGGTGAATTTCTCTGCTTTTCTCCTATCTATATGTTACTAATGATTAAATTATGTGTAGTCATGCTAACAATAAATTATTTGGCACAGAAAACATGGTAAAATTCTAGAAGAGGGTGCTAGCGGTTTTTTAGGGAGAAAACTCGCTGAAAATGATGGCAGTGAAGGATTGAACACTAGTGTAGATTGGACTTCTTTCAACAAAATGTGTTCTGATAAGTCATCTTTGGATAATGTTTCATTTGGAAGCAAGCAGTGGGCTTCTGTTTACTTGGCTAGTACTCCACAGCAAGCTGCTGAGCTGGGTCTAAAATTTCCCGGAGTAGATGAGGTGAAATCTTTAGTAGCCTTATAAGTGTAACCATCCTAAATTCAGAGTTATTATTGGTGCGAACTTTATTTCTTTATTCTTTGCTTGAATCAAGTCATTCTCTTCGTGTGTGTGTGTGTGTGTGTATGTTTTGATCCACTCTAATCAACATTATCTATACATTGAATGGCACATATGATAATCCCAAACATAGGTAGCAGTCTGATTAAATATGAAAGCAAGAAGAAAATTATATAAGCTGAATAGTGGTGTCCAATTGATGAATCTATGAGTGGAAACCATGATAATATTGATTTTCCTTATATCCTTGTAATGCCAGGATTGCTACTTTACTATTCATTTGTCAAATCAACTTTTTCTTCTTTGCTTATTTTCTTTATTAATTTCTTATTATTTTTAATTTTGATTTTTTAGGGTGCTTAAAATTACTTTTTATATAGTTTCTAAAATATAATTTGTATATACTAATACTAAACTTAATATTATGAAAAATTGAATTGCAAATAACTTCAATCAAGTGGGCCTTGTTAACTGACCCAAACACATAAAGTGGGGTAGAGGGAGTATGCTTTATTCACCTTGCAATGAATTTCAACTTTCTCATTGCCCTAGTTGTTTTGTTACAAGAAAAAAACAAAATATTATTCCTTATTGAGTTATGAGAATGTCTTATACATGGGCTCGACCCCGTTTAAATTAGAGTTCCATTCTAACACTCCCCCTCTTGTTGGAGCATAGATATTGCCATATTGTTGATGCCCAACTTGTTACAAATATAGTCAACTCTAGTGTTATTGAGGCCCAATCTGTAAATGTGATGTAGAAATCATTCTAATCAATCCTCCATTTGAACCATAGTTGCTATGCAAACCAAAGGTGAGCTGGAACCAACCAACACCGAAGCTTGCCCCTTGATGCCAAACACCTTGTCAACCGCGTCATATTGTTGGAGTGCCATCATGCCTCATATTCAAGTGCTGTCGATGTTTGAGAAGGCTTGAATAGACCTCTGCAACCCTCCTTAACACATCTGATTTGAGCGCATTCAATGTGTCGGAAGGCTAGAACAAACCCACTCTTGCTCCCAATTGCTAGATTTTGAGATTATTTTTTCAGTACTCTAACCCTAGGTGGTGTTTTTGGCAACCTTTTGGGCTCTGATACAATCTTATGAGAAAGAACATTATATTATTCCAAGATTACGAGAACATCATATACATATATAAAATTATACATAGGCTTGGTCCATTAATTATAAGGTTCCATTCTAACATTTACTTTCCCCAGGTCGAAGAAATTGATGATATCGAAGATGAACCGGTTGATGATTTAGTTGTGGATGATCTATCTGAAGAACAAAAGAGAAAATTTAGGAAGGTCTGTAAATGGTATCTACTAGTTCTACTTACTTTTTTTTTTTTTTAATAAATAATTTTCTTTCCCTTTCTATTTGTCATGTGATATATCCTTCTTTTGCTTTTTATTTTTCTGAGTATCCTTCTTTCCCCTTTTTATTTTAAATGTAATATATTTCCCTTCTAATTTCACAAGATTTTGCTCGTTTGTCATCATATTAGTGGATATTTATCTTGTTTTCCCTTCCTACTACTTAGTGGTTAATCTCCTAATAATTATACTCATCAAGTAGTTCTATCACTTCTAGTATTTTATTGTTCTATCTAAATGTAATTTGTTAATAACTATGTTTATTGACAGGTCAAAGAGGAAGATGATGTGAAAATTGATAAGAAGCTCCAGAGACATTTGAAACAACGGCATAGGAACAAGCGGAAATTGGTAAATTTCACATGGTTAATTCAGAGATACCATTTGTTTTTCAGTTAATTGGATAACTCCTAATTTTGTTCACATGCTTAATTTGGACTGCATTTCAACTTCTCTTCTACCAGTTCTACGATAACACTTCCATTGAATTTCAGCTTTCATGTGTCTAGGGATGGTTTAGGGAACCGTGTTCTAAGTTTGTTTTGCCGGAATATTAATATACCTGCCTACATTTTTCTCTCTTAGCTGTCCTCTTGATATAGTCCTAATATTTATGTTAGGGTATAACTTTTTGGTAACTTGCTGTTACTGGTTTTTATTTTTATTTTTATTTTCCTTTTAACCAGGAAACAATGGACCAAGTTTCTGAATGCTACGAAAATGGTAGTTCTTGTCAAGATTTGGAAAACCAAGCATGTGGATCTAGTGTTTTTGAGGTGGATAAGGAAACATGCAATGGAGATTCTTCAATCGCTGAGGCTAGAGGGTCCAAACGCCAGCTTGTAACTGATGAGCTTGATGCTGAAAATAGAAAGCGTCAGGTTATTACTATAGATAGTGATGCGGAAGATCTTACTGCGGATAGATCCTCTCCACCATGTGGTGTGAGTGATATGGGGGATCAATGCAATTCACAAGGTTATAAAACTGATATATTGCATTCTAATTCTCTTCCCGTGAGGAATGACAATGAAAATTTTCGCTGCACTGCTTGTGATGAAGTTGCTAATGAAGTACATCGACATCCACTTTTGGATGTCATTGTTTGTATGGATTGCAAAACCTTGATGGTAGCAAAGATGAAGGTAAAAGTATAATCTTCCCTGGTATTTGTGTTTCTATTTGGATAAATGGTGGTGTGTAATTATGAGCATTTATTTCATATTCTCATATTGTGTTTGTTTTGTTGACGCTTGTCATTTTACAGGATGTTGATTGCTCTGAGTGCTACTGTAGATGGTGTGGACGAAGTAGTGATCTATTAAGCTGTAGGTTGTGCAAAACATTATTCTGTAGTTTATGCATACAAAGGAACCTTGGTGAGGAATTTTTGTCAGGAATTAAAGCATCTGGTTGGCAGTGCTGCTGTTGTTCACCAAGTATACTAAAAAATTTGACTTTAGCATTAGAGAAAGCTATAGAATCTCAAGGTTTAGCAGCAGATGATTCAAGTTCTGATTCTGATACAGACAACTCAGATGCTGAATCAAACATCCATGCCGGGTATGAACTTGAATATAGACAATTGTCAATTGGCATAGATGACATCTGCATCTAATCAAAAGCTAAAAGTAAATTTTTTTATTATTATTTTTTTTGAAAATGAAAGTAAAAAATAATTATTAAATACACTTTTTAGAGTAGATAAGATTAAGTACTCCTTGAGTCCTTGTAAGCCAAGGGCCTAAAATTGATGCTTTTAATGTAATAGCATGTTTGGTTTGCATAATAAGCAGGAAATGGAATATGATTTCATGGAATTGGCCAATAACGTTGTTTGGTTCGTTTTCAAAATCTTTCATTCTGGACCCAGTCATTGGTATTAGCTATTTCTTGTGGGCAAGGAGTAGGCTTTATTTTTATAAGACTAAAATACCATCCTTTTAAATGCTTCATATTATATATTTGCAGGCCTTGCATCTCTTTGCATTTTGGATATATCGCTATCTATTTCTTTTATGTTTCTTAAGTTATCAAAACTATGGAATGTTATTCCTTATCTATGTTTTTTGGAACTGAACAGTGAAATAGTATTCTCATTTTGTTCCTTTACTATTCCGTTCTTTTTGGAATCCTATTCCTATTCCCTTTGTTTGTATTCTGTGAACCAAATGGGCAGTAAGCTCTTTTCTAATAAGTTTAAAACTTTAACAATACAATAATGATGCTTCTGTATCCCTAATTCCTTACATTTAAAGAAGCTTAGCCTCAAATTTAATAAATGCATGCCCTTTATTGCCACTTTAACCAAAATCACAATCCCAAGAAGAGCTTTCATCATGTAATCAGCCAAATGTATTGAATTTTTGTTAAACACATTCTTTTTCATAAACTACTATTGTAAAATAATTTTTTTTTTGAAATGTTTGGGCCAAACATGTTTGGAATGCTTATAGAAAGTGATCGTGGAACATGTATTTTCCCTGTTCTTGATCATTTTGGGCATGTGAATGGAGTCTTGAAATCTGTTTGGTGCTATACTTGCCAATTGCTCTATTATCATCTTCTGAGGCTTACTTATACTTTCCATGTTGCAGCACTAAAAGAAAGCGTAAGAAGAAAATTCGCAGAATCCTTGATGATACTGAATTAGGAGAAGAGACCAAAAGGAAAATTGCAATTGAAAAGGTAAAATCATATTACTGGAGACTTTTATATTTATTTATATTATGAATGGGGTATTAATTGATGTCGTTCATTCTTGTACAATTAAAGGAACGGCAAGAACGTCTCAAATCGTTGGAAGCACAATTTTCCAGTAAGGCTAGGATGATGAGTTTCGGAGGCTCTAGTAAAAAATCATATGAAAATGGTAGTGTTGAAATGCTTGGTGATGCCAAGACAGGTTATGTTGTTAATGTGGTGAGGGATGAAGGTGAGGAGGCTGTTAGGATTCCCCCCAGCATGTCAGCAAAACTGAAATCCCACCAGGTTCATTTTTCCTTGTTGATTCAGCCTTTACTTTATTATCCTGTGAAGTACAACTGTACAATGATTTCAGATTACCACATTTCTGGTATCTTGAATGTCCTTTGGTGACATTGAAAATCTTGCTATCTTTAATTCATCCTGGTTTTTGTTAGCGTTTTAAAATTTTTATTTTTGTTTTTATTTTCAATTTATTATCATTACTTAAAACCAGCCAAGCTATGTCAAGTTGAAAAAATGGAGAACTCTCTTAGTTTTCAATTTGGAAAACTCTATTTTCTATTTTTTCAAAAAACTAAAATAATCCCTAGCTATTAAACAGGTCCATTTAATTTCCAGTGACAGGCATTGATATCTTGTTCCTGCAGGTTGCTGGTATTCGATTTATGTGGGAAAATATAATTCAATCAATTAAAAATGTGAAGTCTGGTGATAAAGGTCTTGGCTGCATCCTAGCTCATACTATGGGTTTAGGTAAAACTTTTCAGGTATCATATCTTTGTGCTTTCTGGCTGCCGTTCTTGTACAACTCCCATGCTTCATTATTTGATGTGATTATAATAAATCTTTCATTCTTTTGGCATGAAATTGAAATGATTATAAAAATCTTTGTACCAAATTGCATGGTTTTTCACCATTGCTTCTCTTGATCGAATTCAGTTTTATAACATCTATTTAAGCAGATACAGAGATGAACAAAAGATTGGAAGGCTATCTTAAACATGGTTACAAAGCACTTGATATATCCGCATATTGCTAATGATGTTCTACAATTAAGAACATTTTTAGAAAAACAACTCCACAGTTTTGATTAATCATCTGTATATTTTTTTCCTAAAATTGTTTGCACTTCCCCTATGGTTCTGAGATTGGTTAATTATCACCCCAATAGAACATTGTGTTTTATTACAACTTTTGGTATTGATGTCTTTGTTGCATCCAAGTTCAAATTAATTGGATTTTCATAAACAATTGATCGCATACTCAGTGTTCAAGTTTTTCTGCAGGTAATTGCATTTCTGTATGCTGCAATGAGATGTGTTGATTTGGGTTTAAGAACTGCCCTCATTGTTACACCTGTGAGTGTTCTGCATAATTGGAGGATTGAATTTATGAAATGGAGGCCAACAGAACTGAAACCTCTTCGTGTCTTTATGCTTGAAGATGTTCCAAGGTAAATCTACTTAAATATTTTATACCAATTTTATTTATTTGTTTATTTATAACTATCTCAGTCTTTGGTTGAATACTTGAATTTGTTGGAGATCAACTATTTGCTAATTCTATGGTCTTCTTTTATGCCTAATGGAGAATATATTTTGCTGTACCACCTATAATTGCAATTTTTTGATCTCTTTGAGCTTTTCAATAGCTTACTTCTCAAAAGAGTACTCCATAATGGAATAAGTAAAAATTTTTCACAATCTTGATGGAGGCCACTTATGTATTTCCCCCTTGATGCCTCCTGTTTCAGGGAGAGAAGGGCTGAATTGCTGCAGAAATGGAGATCCAAAGGTGGTGTTTTTTTAATTGGCTATACTGCATTCCGAAATCTGTCTCTAGGAAAGCATATAAAGGACCGTCAAATTGCAAGAGATATTTGCCAGTCACTGCAGGTACTTCGTCTGTTTTAATGATTCCATAGTTGGGTTATTCTGGAGTTGAATATCATCTCTGAGTTATCTGAAATCAAATTTTAATTTTTCTACTGGCTTATGTTCAGTTACACACCGAACGTTTATTGGGATGCCATCTGCTCCTTCAACACTTTACTCTTGTGTACTCCTATCATCCCTTTTAATAAGCAAATTACTCGTTTAAGATAGATTGGTGAAAGAGAGTTATTGAAAGCATGGCAGAAGTGAAAATTTTAAGGCTTTCAGGATTTATCTTATTAGTAAGCTAGGCCCTTTTCAGGCATTTGGCTTTGGTACGAATCCCCCTTCCCCCATCAGATGTACAATATAAAAGTAAAAAATGAATTAACAATACAAGCTGGTTAGTTAGTGAAACCTATATTAAATGCAATATAGTTTTTTTTTTTTTTTTGGTAGTCACTATATTTTTGGGACAAAGGGTGTATGGCCACTCATTTACAAAGGGAAAGTTAATACATTCTAATGCATCTCATATTTCTGGTGCTTAATTGCTTACAGTCCTATTTCCTTTTAATATTTTAAGCAAATAAACAAATAAAATTACAACAGTATTTTTCTTCCCCCCTTATGGTTTCTTATTCTGAATTTCTGAGTTTGTCAAATTGCATATGCAATTTCTAGGATGGGCCTGATATACTGGTCTGTGATGAGGCTCATATCATCAAGAATACAAGGGCTGATGTCACGCAAGCCTTGAAACAAGTAAAATGTCAGAGAAGGATTGCTTTAACTGGGTCTCCTCTTCAGAACAACTTGATGGAGTACTACTGTGTAAGTTTACAAGAAAGTTGTAATCCTTTAACTTTGTAAATTACTTGATCTTTATTCCTACAACCTTCTGATTTTGATTTTATTCATGACAGATGGTAGATTTTGTTAGAGAAGGATTTCTTGGCAGCAGCCATGAATTTAGAAATCGGTAAAGACTTATTGCTTTGAGTTATTCCTACTTATTTCTTCCCCCCCTAAGTGGTGTAACACATCCTTCTTTGACTATTATGTAGATTTCAGAATCCTATAGAAAATGGTCAACACACCAATTCTACTGCTGAGGATGTGAAGATTATGAACCAAAGATCTCATATTCTCTATGAGCAATTAAAAGGATTTGTTCAGAGGATGGATATGAATGTAGTGAAGAAGGATTTGCCACCAAAAATTGTCTTTGTAATATCTGTTAAGCTTTCTCCTTTACAGAGACAATTATACAAAAGATTTCTTGATGTGCATGGTTTCACAAAGGATAAGGTTACTGGTGAGAAGATAAGAAAGAGATCCTTTTTTGCAGGATACCAAGCCTTAGCTCAGGTACATTTTCTCATCTAATAATTCTTAATATTGTTGCATGAACCGAGTAAACACATTGCTTGGTTCCTATGTGGACAGCTTGGTAACATTGCAAAAGCCCGGCTTTGCAAGTTTGAATTTGAGAATTCAAATAATCAAATCTCTCTGCTGCTTTCGATTTACAGAAGTGGTAAAATGAATGAAAAATATGTACTTGGGCCATGAAACTGCGGGCCAATAACTAAATCAAACTACACTATGAAACTAACTCTGGGAAGTAGGAAACTCACCATCTTAACTCACACATATATGCATACAAGTGTGTGCATCTAATACGGTTGGTTGTAGATATGGAACCATCCTGGGATATTGCCACTAATGAAAGAAAACAGAGGCACTGCTAAGCGTGAAGATGCAGTTGAGAACTTTATTGTTGAGGATTGCTCAAGCGATGAAAACGCAGACAATAATGTGATTCCCTCAGGTGCTTTCCCTTTCTGTATCTAGTTAGTACTTTTTTTTTTAAATTTGTTTTCTTCTCAATAAATTTCACATTTTGAGCAAACTAAAATATTACATTTAACATAAATATAAAATCACCATAACCAAGTGCATAACCATTGAGATTCATTGAGGGGAAACAGTTGTCATTCTATGACGAGTTGCTCTTATTCGCATTTAAAATTTTCACAGAACTTGATGAGAAGAGCTTGTGAAAATATGAATTGCATGTGCTTTTTAATCTGTATCCTACAAAGATTTGTTAGTTTTTAAGCATTGTCTCATATTTGCCCTAGCTTTTGTTTGATGTCTATAGTTGTTCAGAAATGTTCCATATTTTTGCAGAGAAGCCAAATAACAATAGTGAATTGCCACCCAGAAAAGATGCAAATGGCTTTCTTCATGGGGTGTGTATGAACTTACTGTCTCCATCTCCTTATTTGCAATTTTGCATGACTTGTATAAATATAAAAAATTGTCTTCTGAACAACTTATTTTCAGTTCCTTTATTTTCTTTTATAGATAAATGTTGGTCTTGTTCTTAATAACTTGTGCTGGAACCTGATATTCCCGGCCATTCATGTACCAGCTCATGAGCCTAGATCCATGCGGACCATGTAAAATATAGATAATAGTGGAAAAAGGCATGGAAAAGTACATAAAGGAACAAGGACTTTTTGTGTGTGTGTGTGTGTTTTGTGAAAACCCAAAAGGAAAAAACCATAGGCCTTTTTGGGCAGTGTCAAGCCAAACTCCACTAACTTGTATTGTATTGATGATTACATCTACATGATCTTGAATTGAATGCCTTGTCTGGCCATTATAATGCATATTTTTATAGGTATCAAACCTAATTCCACTCTGTATGGGAAATAGAATCTTTTCAGGATAGCTAATCTGAGATAATCAGGGTTCTTGTCTTGTAAAGATCTTCATGGGTTAGGATTCATATCACTTGGGCCTCCTTCCCCTAAAGGCAGAGCCTAGTTTAATAATTGCTCATCTACCAAGCCTTGTCAAACTTGGGCTGGGTCATATGAATATTACATCAACAACTTGTCTTTTAATTTTTCTATTTTATGATTATTTTTGTGGCTTTTGCTTGGATGTTTTACCATGTCAATGGCTATTCATTTCTTCTTCCTCTTCTTTTAATTTTCTTATTATGCAACTTTCAATGTTCTTGCACACTCTTCTTTTGACAATTACAAACTAGTTCTGCACCCTTACTCTTATTTTTGTTTTTACTAGGACTGGTGGAGTGATCTTCTAAAGGAAAATAGTTACAAGGAGGTTGACTATAGTGGCAAAATGGTTCTGCTTCTTGAAATCCTGACCATGTGTGCTAATTTTGGTGATAAGGTGCTGGTATTTAGCCAGAATTTGTCAACACTTGACCTCATTGAACTCTATCTTTCAAAATTGCCACGCCCAGGTAAAAAAGGAAAGCTTTGGAAGCAAGGGAAAGACTGGTTTAGGTGTGTATATCCATTTGAAGATCTCAAGAGTTGACGAGTTGGATATATTTTGTGTCAAATATCTCATATTAAGTCTAAATTGGAGGTTATGTTTGTAATCTATAATTGCACATGCTTCTGCATGTCTGTTGTTATTCAAAAGTATCATTGCAGTTTTACAAATTACATTCCAGGTTCTATGTTTCCATCATTGAACTTCTCTTGTTTTTATTTATTTTTTCGTGTGCATGTCTGTTTTTTCCATTGAGGCCGTGGGTGAATAGCTTTTGACCTTTTCCCTTGTTTTGTGGCGAGCAGGTTAGATGGAAGAACAGAATCTTCTCTAAGGCAGAAAATTGTTGAGAGGTTTAATGAGCCACTTAATAGAAGGGTCAAATGTACTTTGATATCAACCAAAGCTGGATCTCTTGGAATCAACCTTCATGCAGCAAACCGAGTAATTATTGTGGATGGATCATGGAACCCAACTTATGATCTTCAAGCTATATATAGGGTTTGGAGGTGTGCTTTGGGTAGATTTTTGTGAGATTAAAGATACATATATGGCACAAAAATATGCAATGACATGATACTTTACTAATTGCAGGTATGGACAAACAAAACCTGTTTATGCTTATCGGCTACTGGCACATGGAACCATGGAGGAAAAAATATATAAGCGTCAGGTATTAAATATTAAAATTGCTAGCCGTATGTTACTCTCTTTTTTTTTTTTTTTTTTTTTTTATGTGAGATGAGATTGAATGGGATTGTGATACATGCTGAGGAAGTCTTATTTTGTTACTATTACATTACATAGTTTAGATATTAAGAAACTACTAAATAATTATTTAGAAATTACTAAATAGTTATTTAACTTATTACTCTTAGTCTTCGAATTAGTTTAGGTAGATTAATTATTTAGAAACTACCAAATAATTATTCTTAGTTTAGGAACCTTTGTAATAAACCCTATAAAAGGGAGTGTTATTTGGAATAATAGAAGCAGAAATTCAATCCCAAAAAGGGTAAGGGAGTTTTGGGTCTCAAGCAAATCTTGTGTTGTTCTTCTTTTCCTGTTCCAACTATTATTCTTTCTTTCTTTTTCCTTATGTTTTCTTGCCCATGACGGGAGTACATAACAGATTGACTAAAACAGGTTACTAAGGAAGGCCTTGCTGCAAGGGTAGTTGATCGGCAGCAAGTACATCGAACCATATCAAGAGAAGAAATGCTTCATCTGTTTGAATTTGGGGATGATGAGGGTGCTGATGTGATTCCAGATTTGGGTGAACTAAATACTACTGACCATGTTGGTAGCTTTTTGAGACAGAAATTGCCTCTTCCAAATGGAGGTGTCTCCTCTGACAAGTTCATGCAAACATTGATTGACAGGCATCATCCAAGGTTGGTTCTTATTCTCCTTCCTGTGTCCCAGTTTTTTTCCCTAGAATGAATCAATAATATCTAATAGCTTATTTTAAGTTACAAAGAAGCTATAAGTTCTGTTTGGTAAAACATGAAGAGTTTAAAATAATACTCAGTTCCTTATTTTGAAACGCTACCCTAGCTAACATTTCAAAATTAGCTAGTAGCTACTAGCTTTTAAGCCAACTTATAAGCTAGGTATGCCAAACAGAGCCTATGTAAGTATGAAATGTCTAATGAATTGTCTTATTTAGTTGGATTGCGCATTACCATGAACACGAGACCCTCTTGCAAGAGAATGAGGAGGAGAAACTATCCAAAGAAGAACAAGAAATGGCTTGGGAAGTATATCGGAGAAGTCTTGAGTGGGAGGAGGTACAGCGAGTTTCACCTGATGAACCTACATTCGAGAGACAACAACCTTCCCAGAATGGCTCTGCAACTGATAGGAAGCCTGCAATCTCCAACAAACCACCCCCTGTGCGTGAGAACAGGCTAACCATTAAGCTCGCACAGATTGTTGAGACTGCAAGAAACCATGCAATGGTTCGAAAATGTACAAACCTATCACACATGCTTACGCTCAGAAGTCAGGGCGTCAAAACGGGTTGCACTACTGTGTGTGGAGAGTGTGCTCAGGAGATAAGCTGGGACAAGCTTAAACCTTAGCGGAGACGGCAAGGCGATGAAGAGAAGCGGCTGCTCATCTTTTGTTTACAGCATAGTGATTCATTAATATTAAAAGGGGCGACATAATTTGATTAATTTTGTTTCATGCTCAGACATTACTGTTATCTTTTTTGTTAGGCAAATCTATAACCTATAGATGCCTTTAAGCCTGCAGAAAGTAGGCAGCAGCATAGCCCCATGTAAAGTTAAAATATTGATCTGTTTTATCTATACAGGTGAAATGAAAAATGCCCTTTATTCTGCTCTCAATGACAAATATTCATTCACTCTTCACATCAAGACATTACTATTCCAAACTAATATAGCCTTTGAGTGCAGGTGTCATTTTCCTACATGGAAGATAAGCAACCATTTGGGCAACTCTTATTGAGTTGGTCAGATTGTTGATTTGGTAATTTCAAAATTTTAAATTTAACTTTTAAGAGAGTAATTTATTGATTTTCTTGATTTGAGTCGGTCAGATTATTGATTCTTTGTCAAGTAAGGTCATTTCTTTGCAGTTTTTTTTTTTTTGGATCCTTTGTCAACTATTACAATTTCTCAATGAATGTAGTTCATTACAAATTCAAATGAGTATGAAGGTAAGATATTTTTATTAATAATTCTCTCCAATTTTTCTCTCTTTCTCAAAATTTCTTTGTTTGAAACTTTGAGTAAAAAATAAGTATTAAGAAAAAAAAAAAAACAACTGAGGTGGTCTCTGTTGTTTCTAATGCCAAAAGGGGAAAAAAAAAAATTAATCAGAACTTTTATCTGACTTCTTCTTTTTGGTTTTGTTGGGATTGCTATTATTAGCTCCGCAGACAATGGTGAACTGAAATCCATAGACGAAGCACGAATACATGCCGTTGTCTGGTTTCTTCCGCCCGCCGTTCTTCGGAATCATCTCCATCTCCTCATTTTCATCGTCCACCGCCGCCTCCTTCCGCCTCTTCTCCTCTTCCGGCGTCAAATTCGCCGGGAGTACCATGCTATCACCGACTCCCCTTTCCATTATCTCCTTCCTCGGCGCCGCTGACGCCTGCCAACTCTTCGCTATCTCCGCCGCCACGACGGAGGCCGACGGTCCCACGTCGGAGCAAACTTCCGAGCCGTAGTTGACCAGCGATCCGCCGTTCACCATTGAGCCGTCGTTGCAGACGGAGCCCGGCTTCCCCGGAAACTCTTCGCCGTTGAGATCGGACATCATGTCTGGAGTCATGGATCGGCGCCATTGCAGGATTTTCGCGTGAAGCCGTTCTCTCTCTTCGTCTTCTGCGTTGTGATATTCTAGAATATTCCTCTTCTCAAGTTCTAGATCCTTCTTGTAGCCCGATGACGAGGACAACAGATCGCTTAGCGGCATGCTTTTCGAGGTGCTCTCCGTCAGCGTGGCTCCGATATTGAGCATTCCCTGAGGAGATCCCGAGGGACGGCGGATCTGCAAGGCCACGTGTTTCTGTCCTTTCTCCGACGGCGAGATGAGATTGCTAACATTCACCGAAACGGTTCCGACGAGAACGTCGCGGAACCACGAAACAGTGTAGATCTCAACGGTCACGGCGGATTTCTCGGAGGCGAGGAACTCATCGTCAACCTTGAAGGAGAACTTATCGTTCCAGGTAGGATTCGTGTTTCCGTTCTGATCTATGCAGGTCGTCCGTTTCCGGTTCGGATTTGTCCAGACGAGGGCGTAGGTTCGGAGTGACTTCGAGACCGGAGGCAGATCCTGAGCGGAGATGAGCGTGATCTCTAAGATGTGGTAGCCGACCGGAGGGCGAGAGAGGCATGAGACGTCGGACACAGTGATTACGGAGTTCGCCGCGGTGGCGTCGCTGTTGTGATCCATTATTTCTTCACCGTCCGCGGCGGAGAATGGAGATGATGAGATGATCTACCGGCACCGCTAAACCAATGGCATCATGAAACTGCTACAGGGCCGGGGAAGGGGAAGATATTGCGATGTTTCGCAAAGGTTAGTTATGGCTGAAAATTTTCAACCGCTACTTGCCTAACGGTCTATATGTCCTCTTGAACCTCAATTAATTACTTTGCATGCAATCTCACCAAAATCGTATTATCATTAGAATTCAACACCATACAAATTTATGTGCATACAACAATTGTGTATTTAATATTTTGACTCACATTATATTTAAGAGAACAATTTATATTATTTATTACGGTGGGAAATACATCGAAATAATATTGCATGCAAAATATATATAAAAAATCATTTAAGTATTATATATACATACATGAAATTAATTATATGCATAAGTGATAATTATAAATCGATGAAACTAATTGTTTTTTGTATAAAGAGTGGCAACCAAAAAAGATTATTTTCTTGAGACTTATTAACAAAAAGTACAAATATATAAAACAAAATCATCAATAAATTACATAAACTTTGATATAATGATTGAGAAACTTCGAAGATTATAACCAATTAATTAACTATCTAGTCGTCGTTAGTTCGTCTATCAATAATTCAGTCTATATATTATATATATATATCACTGTATTTGTGTATTTAGTATGTAGATAGCAGCTGAAAATTTTAAACATTATTGACAAAAAATCTTACGAAATAATATAATATTGCTCATAAATTCAATCACCTGAAAATGCATATATCTTAATTCTTAACCAATAAACAATTTAATATATTAACAAATTAAAACAATGATATTTGATAGCTACAACCTAAAATTCGTTACTCTAACAACAGACCTAAATTGTAACAACTATATATATTTTTTGTGTATTGTAGAAGATTAACGATCTTGAGACAGCACAGCCTTGTATTGTAAGTCCAAACGAATTGAAAGAAAGAAATCCATCACCAATCTGCATGCACCAAATCAAAACAATCAATTCCACATACATGCGACCAAATCCAGCATCCAGTACGTGTAAACATTATATTGCGTTTTGTATTATGTGTATGTGTTATACTTTACTTCTTTTTAACAAAACGAAAAATACAAAAGTGTATACACAAAACATGATCCCACATGCAATATAATCATTTATGTTGAACCACCTCCAAATAATTTTATATCATTTGCTTTGTTAATTAGCAGCAGGATACATGGATCAAATTCTATCAATAATCAAGTAGGAGGTATAGATTTAACTTTCTTATGAATACTGACGTACGAGCATTTTGTGACATGTAAGTTCTCATAATTTACGTACTCCACTAGTCTCCAAAGCAGGAACAATAATATATATATCAATAGTCAATATTCTACTACCAGAATTCAATCCTGTAACATTCTCCCAAAGAGAGTCACGGAGTAGCTAATTGAGCACAAAATGCTTGACTTGCATTATATAATATACTTAATTATGCTAAATGTTTTGAGTAAGGATAAATACCGCAATAGTATAGTACTTGATATAACTTAAATAGTGTGTGTAAAAAACAAATAATTTGACTGACTTACCGTCATATTTCTTGCCCCGTGAAACCAAAGAGTAAAATATTGCTCCCACAATAACACTAGCAGCTATGCCTCCCACTGCGATTGCCACCAACCTACCGTTCGAGCTTCCAGATCCTTCATCCATCAACAAATTTTCATGATTATTTTTTTATTAATTTTATTAACAAAAAATAATCTTCAATTACATCAATCCACTATTATTATCTTTCAATATGGAACTGAATTTAAAGAAAATAAAAAGTAAAAGTAAAATTACCATGATCATATTTGTAGCTCACAAAGCACTGGTCCAAATATATTTCCCCAGAAGCCGAGTAGCCGCATTCATCCACAGCCATTTGAGCCGCCATGTTCACGCATTCGCCGCACTCACAGCGTCCCAAGTTCCCGGCGCACTGAGCCACGCCGTGCATCGACTCATACCTCAGCTTACAAAACCCGCGTTCCTCGCTGTTCTCAATCTCATCCTCACCGTTCATCACACATCTCTCCAGCTCAGCCAACACCTGGTACCGCAGCTCCTCGAACCGCCGGCTCCGCTCATCGCCTCTCTTTTCGCTGCACGCGCTGTGCAGTAGCTGGAACGGCGCGCTCTGATCGGCTCCCAGCTCCTCGGCTTCGTAGTGAAGGTAGCATCCCGAGAGCTGAACCCTAGCGGGAACTGTCTCGCCGCAAAAAGCGGCGGAGAATCCGGGGAGTTCGTTGACGCAGGCGTGGCAATCGCGGTTGCTGATGTCGCGCCGGCACTGGAACCTCCCGGAGATGGCGGTTGTGTCGTCGCCGACGTAGGTGTGGAAGAAGGAGGTCTCGGAAGACTTGTCGACGAGCTCCTGGAAGAGAGAGGACAGGAGCGGCGACGGCGATGCGGCGGAGATTGTCTGGTTGGGACACCGTGTGAAAACTAGGGAGTAGTTGTTGGTTTGAGCAAATATGAATCCAAACCATAGGGAAACGTTAAGGAGGAGATAATAATTACACAAATATGAATGTGATGATGATAATGAACATCCCATTGTACGAGCAGTGGGGATAGATAGAGATCGATCAGCTGAATTTGTGTCAAGTGCATATATATATATATAAAGGCCATTGTTCAGGTGTCCCCTATTCTCATAAGTTCGTGTGGACAAATCTGAATCATTAAATGTTTAGGTCATTGGCTGAGTTCATATGGACAGACTTGGTTTAGATTTCATAACAACTGTGTAGAAGTGCACTTCACTTAGGGGGCGTTTGGTTCAAGTTATATGAGATAACTAAGGTTATATTTGCTTGGGAATATAAGATTCCACTGTTTGGTTCAAGTTATGTAAGATTCCCAGGGAATGTAACATAACCTCCCGATGAAATTTTTAGCTATTGGAAGGGAATGTGAGATACACCCCGATTTCTTAGGTAATCTCACATTCCCTTATCTTATTACTAATATTAAGTTTTTGGCATTTTAATCAATTTATCTTATTTTCGTTGTCTTATTTACCTACTTCAATTTTAAACCAAACACAGTTATCTAACATTCCAAGTTATCTAACATTCCCAGCAATCTAACATTCCCTAAGGTAATCTAACATTCCGTGAACCAAACGCCCCCTTATAGTTTACAGAATCTATTGATCTCAAGCATTCAACCTAAACATTCACGAAATTTATTAATCTCAAGCATTCAACCCAATCATTCAATAGCCCAGATTCCCACACGGACTCATGCAATAGATGTGGACTCATTAGATCATATATATATATAATTTCAAATCATAACTTAGTTGGTGTGAATGGTCGTGAACTTTGGTGTTTGTCATGTCAAAAAAGAGATGCCATAAATTTTTGAAGCCTATTCAATTCAGTCTTTTTTTTTTTTTTTGGTAATGCTCTAACTGTAGGAGAGCCGTTTAGCCTTGTACCATATCTAGACTCTTTAAGCTCGTACCATATTCATATTAAATCCCGTTTGCACCGAGTCGGTTCAATTAATGAGCGAATCACATATATATACTGTCATTCCTATATCTAACTGAACTATTGTAACCCATCAGGTAAAATTGACTGAGTTCTAACGTGTTCTACAAAAAGGTATAATCGGGAAGGTTGCAAGAATTTGGAAGTTAAGAATGGAGGATTATTTTCATACCTAACTCTAACTAACGTAGGAACAGTAAGGCCAGAAACGGACTAATTTAAATGAAAAAAAATATACCTTAGTTAATAACGTGTGTAGAAAAGTTGGGAAAGCTGAAAACCAAAAGCTTTTGGCTCAACGTTATTCACTTATTCGCAATATGTGTATGAAACTTAACTTTTTGTTAGGTTTGACCAACGAATACGTACCTATGTCTATCTAAGTTTAGCCTTCTGGAAATTAAATATTAAAATTTGAAAATTTATATAACATAACAATGTGTGAACACAAAAAAATAATTCAGAATTTTTATATATTAAATTTAAAATTGGTTACAATAAGCGAGCTGAGTGCCAATGGAATGCGGGTACAAATCTCAAACTCAAGTGGTAAAGAAGAGGCCTTCACTGAAGGGCCTCTAAATTGGACTCAAATGGCTTGATCTTTCATGGAAGGGATAGGCATTTTCAGGGTGTTTTCTCTATAAATGATAATTTTTTTTTATATATTATAATTGTTGGATATGAAGAGTAGTTGTACGTCTTCAATTGTATAATCATTTTTCATAACTGAAATATGAGTTGTTGACAAAATAAATTATAAAATACCAGAAAAATTAGTACGTTGTTGAGATATTAAATTAAACTTCGATGCCATTTTTGTAAGGAAAATACTATATGTACTTTCACTTATTACTCACAACTTCTATTCTCTCGATCTTACAAATCTTTTATGTAAACACTTTTTTTTAGGACTCACGTGATAAAAAAAAAATATCATATCCTTGTTTGTCAAATAAAAATGAGGGGGTAGAATAGAAATTGGAAGTACATGTAGTAGAACTCTATTTGGAAGCCGGAGATGAAGAATTTGTCTCTCTTCATCTCCAACAGGATATGCACAAAGGAGAAAAGGGGTGGTCATCGGTTTTTTTTTTTTTTTTTTTAATAATTTAAAATTATTAAAATTAATTTGGTAACCGTCACGTCATCTAATTATTTGGTCAACATGTAACTTTTGATTCAATTGCTTGAATTTGCGTTGTTCATGAATCTAACTGTAGCTTTTTTTTAGGTTAATGGTATAAGGCTATACTTATCCCTGCAAATATCTCTCACTTTCTAAAATGGATTCTACTTGCACATTATCAAATTTACAAATTCTCTACTATTTATTCTACATCTCTGCAAATCTCTCTCACTTTCAAAAATAAGTCCCACATAATATTATATTATAAACATAATAATAAAATAATATTAAAATAAATAATAAAAAAATTAAAAGGTGTGCTGTGATAGTCCTTTTCGGAAGCTTTGTCATAAAGGTTTGTGTCATTAGCCAATTCTCTATCAATTTATTAATTTCGTCAATTCTCTCTCCTCTTATAATACACTTGACATTAAATAACACGGAGTAATAAAAAATTCTCTCTTATTACATATATAATTAGAAAGGGAGTGTATTGACTGGGATAATGTTAGTCTAATTGCAATTTAGTGTGTTGTAGTTGAATGGCCAACCATTATTCCTAAAAATTAAGTTTGGATATGTATAGAGTACCTGTATGGCTGTATGTGAATATGAGAGGAGCAGGTGCATGTTTTGAAATGTTAAATTTAGTATTAGTATATAAAATTTATATATTTAGAAACTATATTAAAAATACTATTAAATACAAAAAAAATCAAATTTAAAATAATTAAAATTATTAAAGAAAATAAGCACCAAAGTAAATTTTGATTTGATGAATGAATAATAAATATGACAGACAAATTTGACAGAGAGTAGTAAATTATATAATATAAAAAGTAGAGAATTTTATAACGTAAAATTGTATCTGGTACAATGGATAGTGTTGGATGATGCTAGTGTTAATAATAGAGATATTTGTCTATCAATTATTATTCACATTTCATATTTAGTCATTAACTATTATTAATTTTGTCACATTCGATGCACAAATATACTTTTGTTGTCACATTTACCCATGTTGACCAAATATTTGGTAGCTATTCACAAAAAAAATTGTAATTTCTATTCAGGATTGCTATAGAAAAAAAAATAATCCATTCAAATCTAAACACATAATACTATTACTAAAATGTGTTCTTGTAACAACCTCAAAGGAAAAAAAAAACATTTCCCAACAAATGACTAAATGAAGCAACAAAAGCATACTTGTGCATCAAATATAATACAATTAATATAATTGATGATGAAATGTGACACGTAAATAATAACTGAGGGATCAAAAATAATAGTAGCTCAGTAATAATATTAGATGTAATAAGACATACTCACATGAATATACAAATCAATAAATTTATATTTTACAAAAAAAAAAAAAAAAATTGAACTTTTCATCCCTAAATTATGAGGTAATTGTAGAATTCATCCCTAGATGTTGACCATGTTTAGTTTTCCTCTTTAAGTTATCATTGACTTTGTAATTTTTGTCATTTTATTAATTTTACGTCTCTAAGCTATACTAAAATTGTAAAGTTTGTCCCTAACTTTTGTAAGTAAAGAGACAAAAAGTGATAACTTAGAAATAATAAGTGTGCATGATTAATACTTAGGATAAATTATACAATTATCGCAGAATGCTATAACTTAGCGACAAAAGTGTAATTTAAAAAAAAAAAAAAAGAGGTGAGTAAGCTTGACAAAGGGTGAGTAATTAATAATCCGAGCTAAAACTGAACACGTGGAGCCTATGTGGTAACCTCCTGCCCTGGATCTACGTCAGCATTTTATCCACATTGTAACTTGTAAGTCATTATCCAAATTCCAAAAAAATAAAAAAAATAAAAAAGAAAAAAAAGGGAATTTCGTTATATTAATGAAGGGAGACCTTCCACAGTTCCACCCCTTCAAGAAAACTTCAGCCACTTCAACTGTTCATTAAAAAGTCGTAATTACCCCTACGTGCAGGGAAAAAACCAAGGCTAATTACGCCATTTCAGTTAACAAATACCAGAATCGGCTGAATTCTTTTTTTGCCCATATATTCCATTTTTCAGATCCAAACAAAATAATAATATTTATGTGATTAATAAATACGAAAAAAACAAGGTCCATTGTTGTTTTTTTTTTTTTTAAGTACCACTAACTCAGTTACAATGTAGTATTTTTTATTTATAATTATTACTTTCTCAAGTTATTAAAACACAAAGAGTTCGTATCATCTCCGCTAGGGCACAAACCAATGACTTTCTATGTGGGAGAGTCATGCTATTAAATCATAAGATTATTAGCGGGTTTGTTAATTTAAAAATCACAAAATTAAAAATTTATTTTTAATAAAAATTGTTTATTGATCTTTCTATTTTAAACTCGTCAATTATAAATAATTTTAATTTATCTCCTTGTAATTTTGTATCGACAAATATTATAAGACAGGATTTATCATGCACATTTTCAGATAACTAATGAAGATTTTGACACAAAAATAAATATAAAAAAACAAAGAAAATTAATAGATATAGATGAGCCACCTCTCCATCTTCCTCTTCGCCTAGCTTCCCCCCTTTACAGTCACTATATCTTACGGAGACCTCAGATTTTGTTCGCAGATTTGCAGAATTTTTGTGACTCTAAGTTGTCGAGGTAGACGAAGGAAGAAGGCAGGCAGGCAAGTTTATCTTTCTCGAATTTGCTACTATGCGTTTCAATTCGATTCTGCGTGTGTGTAATATAGGCGGACACGCGCGGCTTAGTATGTAGAGCCGCGTTGATGTGTTCGTAGAAGAACGGATTGAATGGATTGAGTGCTGTTTCGTGTGAATGATACGGATAAGTTGGGGTTGTGTGGATCTGATTCGGATTGGTTTGGTGTTCAATGAGGATTGACTGTTGAGCTTCCGAGTGTGTTATTGTATTGGCAGGATTTATATATATTTTAGAGAGAGAGAGGAGAGGGAGAGGGAGAGGATTGTTGTGTTGTTGAGGTGAGACTTGGAGTGATGTTGATGGTATCTGGAAATGGAGACGCTGCGGATTCGTTTCGGAATTCAATGGAAGTGGTCAGGGGTGTGTTATCCCCTATAGAGTCCAGTATAAAGAAAGTGGCTAAGGATTTAGAGCATTGCTGGCCTGGTTCTCAGGTTGTGTTGGTTGATTCTAGTGATGACAGCAAAAACTCAGAGCTAAATTTGAATAGAAAGAGTGTGGTTACTGATGTGGAAAAGACTAGTTTAGCTGTGAAGGTACCGACTAAGAAGTTTGTAGGGTTTTTCGGGGGCAGTTGGCAGAGTGATAGAGATGAGATTGGCCCTAGGAAAGGGTTGAAAGAGAAATATGGGGGAGGAGATGTTGGGAAGAGCAATGGGAATTGTTTTGACTGTTTACATTTTGCTCTGGCTTGGTCACTCATGATGAATAATTTTGCTCAGGCTCTTCCTGGCACATTTAAGGTTGGGACAAGGTGGGTTCACAAGACAAGTAATGGGGATGCTGTTCCCAATGAGACTGCTATGAAGCCAAGGGTTTTAGGTGAATTTAGGAAAAAGGAATCAAATGGCCGAGTATCTTGTTGTGAAAGGTTGAATCATGAAGAAGGGAATAATGTATCAGTTGAGGGATTTATAGGGTTTATGTTTGATCAGCTAGCTCAGAATCTTCAAAAGCTTGACTCACATTTTCATGAGAAGGAATCCAAGCTTGCTGACTTAGAGCCAGTTCCTCCAGCCACCAATCAGTTTGATCATTTTAAGGTGCTTATTAGTGTGTTTGAGGGGAAAAGAGCTGATTTCAATGGCTTTTTGGGGAACTTGAATTTTGCAAGAGTGGGAGGTATGCCACCAAGTATTGTTGGAATCTCTTCTCCTGTGAGTGACGAGAGAGATGACGCAGTCAATGGTGATGGTCCTCGCATAGAAAGTGCAGGCAGTTCACCGCAAAAATTGGCCAATGGGTTGCTCAGCATTCCCTTGTCAAATGTTGAAAGGTTGAGGTCAACTTTGTCATCTGTTTCATTGACAGAACTAGTTGAGCTCTTACCTCAGCTAGGTCGACCTTCGCAAGATCATCCCGATAAGAAGAAACTATTTTCTGTCCAGGACTTTTTCAGATACACGGAAGCTGAAGGTATGCCTTTATTCTGTATTTGTTCAATGCTAGTGACATGCTTTGTTCATTTGACTAGGTTTAACTAAAATGTTAAGTATGATTGCTTGCTTTATTAGCCATTGTGTTTACATGATACACTTTATTTATTGTCAGTCACCAAATACATATGGTGTATGGTGGATATTGGGCTTCATAGCATGTGTATGTAGCATTTTGTGAATTTTAGTCATTGGGCTTTCTAAGGCTTACAAGTAAGTATTACGGAGTACTAAGTATTGAATCTGATATATATGTTAGTCAATAATAGATGTAGGAACTCTTACTCTTCCACTCTTTATTATATGGAGTAACTGCTTACTAGGAATAGGAGATACTATTATGTTTTCCATCATTTATTTTTCTGTTGTGGGTTAAAATTCAAATTAATTCTCCATGTTGAAATATAGTACAAATTAATGAAGTTTAAGTCTTATTTCTTCCTTTTAGTTCCTTGTTTTTTAGTTCCTTGTTAATTTATCTTCTCTAGGACTATTGTTTTACTGCAAATTGTATAAGAAAACTGCACTGAAATTGTGTACTATAGATGGGTATACTTTCGGAACATAAAATTAGTTGCTGCTTGGTAGTTGGTGCTACCATGGAAGCAAAGTGAAAATGAAACTTTTTGCTACTACCATTCAAGTAGGGTCTGGTATTAACTTCATAGATTAACCTCACGGGATGGATTTACTTTCAGAACATACTTTAGCTTCTGCTTTGTAGTTAGACATCTATGATGCACCATGGAAGCAAAGTGAAAATGAAACTTGTAGCCTTTCTTGGCCAGCAACCACCATGGTAACTTAATAATTGTGTTCTTCCACTTGTTTTTCCTACAAGTGAATTTAGTATGGAGTAATTAATTAGAAGAGAGAACGTAGATAAGTTAATAAAAATTTATTGTTAAAATGAATATGGATTTATAGTAAGTTTGGGGGTTAATTTGGTTTCTGCTGAATAGTGCAAGCAAAATTGTCTATGAGCATGAGTACATGGGCATTTCCACTGCACAACCTTGAAAATGAGATTCAATAGACTCATAAAAGGAAACGTAAGCTACTTGAGCGCATGGCCATATCCATTAGGGTATATAATTCTGAAGGGAAAAGTGAGTTAACATCAAATTGCCCCTGAATAGTGGCTACCCTGACCAAAATGTTGTGTCTAAGACTGTAAGACATTGAATTAAGAAATGCCGTAAATTGATATAGATAGTGTGAACTCTCTTTAGTTAGTAGAATCGGAAATGTATTTTTGTATGAGGCATCAATGAGGTTCAATCTGTAAAGAAGCTTGGTGGTTGTTTGTGTTCCTTGATGTACATGTAACTTTGTCACTAGCTTTATTATTTTTATCTTCATATATGCACGTACATTCAATTTAATGGGAATATATGTATCTGACTTGTCTACTCTTTCTTGACACACTTATCAAGTCAGTCCGAATTTATGTATTTCCTCCCTGTAGGAAGGAGGTTCTTTGAGGAGTTGGATGGTGATGGGGATGGCCAAGTCACCTTGGAAGATCTTGAAGTTGCTATGAGAAAGAGAAAGCTACCAAAACGATATGCTCATGAATTCATGCGTCGTACAAGAAGTCACTTGTTTAAAAAATCTTTTGGTTGGAAACAGTTTTTATCTTTAATGGAACAGAAGGAACCAACTATTCTACGGGCTTATACTAGTCTTTGCTTGAGCAAGTCTGGGACTCTGCAGAAAAGTGAGATCTTAGCATCATTGAAAAATGCAGGGCTTCCAGCAAATGAAGACAATGCTGTTGCCATGATGCGCTTTCTAAATGCAGATACCGAGGAATCTATCTCTTATGGGCATTTCCGGAATTTTATGCTTTTACTGCCCTCAGACAGATTACAAGAAGATCCTCGGTAAAATTCTAGTTCCATTTGTCTCATATATGAATTTTCAGAAACAAGGTGTTTTTTTCCCTCTCAAAATGCCAGTACTCTAGAAGCTATTTGATTGTTAGACATGATGCATTTATAAAGATGGGGCTTCTAGTTTGCAACATTCTCCCTTGTATTCACATGTATTATTTTTCTTTATGGAATTTCTCTCTATTGCAGCATCTGCTTTCTTACTTTTGCAGCTTCTTAGACTGTTACTTTTACTTAATTATTTAAAAAAAAAAAAACTGTAGGAATATCTGGTTTGAGGCGGCAACTGTAGTTGCTGTTGCACCACCTGTTGAGATTCCAGCTGGAAGTGTTCTAAAATCTGCTTTGGCGGGAGGCCTTGCTTGTGCATTGTCTACATCATTGATGCACCCTATTGATACAATCAAGGTACACTTTCTTCAAGAAATCAGTACTTGAATTTTCTCGAAATTGTTCACATGTGGACTTGGCACTCACACAGCATAACTACCCTGTATAATTTTATGGGAAAAATGTACAATCTTTAGTGATAAAGAGGGCATCTCTCTCTATTTCTATGCCCCAACTTGAAGAATTTTACAATGCATCCTTTTGGGTTTGAGGCCTTGTGAATGCCTTTCCAGTTATCTCTTCCTCTTTTTTCTTGTTTCCTTTATCAATTCCAAACAATTTTTTCTCTTTTGATGCATCTGCTTACTTTTCCAATACACAATTAATATATTCTAGCTGTCAAAACCCATAATTATATTCCATTGTAGTCCGCAAGTATACTTCTCTTATTTGTGCTTATCACTAAAACAGTTATGTTTTCTTTGAATTAGACATGAGTTTTCATTGAATTAGACATGAATGATTGTATTATTTGTATGTTGGCTAGGACTTAAACTTAACATTCAGGTCAATAAGCCCTTTTTTTTTTGGATATCATAATGCTAAGTTTGGTTAAAGAAATACTTAAGCTCTTTCATTTTTCTGTACTCATAATTCCCATATATCTCCATTATCCAATAGTATTGTGATGTGGAAAGAATAATTTATCTAAAGTCCATATACAATGATACTCTATTCAAGTCTGGATCAATCTGTGGTGGATGACTTTCCCTGGACATAGGTTTCATGACATTTAATGAAATTAGAATATGATAAGCAAGATTAGTCAATAATTTGTGTTATAAGCGACAGTTCATGTGTTCCATAAGCCATTCATCTTCCTGATCCTGATTTTAACCTGGTTATCAGACAACTTTACAAGCATCTAGCCTTAGCTTTCCCCAAATCATGTCGAAGCTCCCAGAAATTGGAGTGCGGGGATTGTATAGAGGGTCTATTCCTGCAATTGTTGGACAATTTTCAAGGTTAGCCATGATGCTTTTTATTTTTGTATTTTTGTATGCTACATTATATATGTACAGCTGCTTTTATAATACATGCACGTATAGTATAGTTAATGTTGCCTTTAATTACAGCCATGGATTGCGGACCGGAATTTTTGAAGCAAGTAAGCTTGTTTTGATAAACTTTGCTCCCACGCTTCCAGAACTACAGGTGAGGGATATAACAAGGCATTTCTTTTTTATTGGCTTGCTTTTCTGTTTTGCTTATACCCTTGAATACTTTCTACATTGCTGTTGAACTTGCTTTTATTGTTGCAGAGTGCTACAAAAAATCAGTTTCACACAAGCCTTAAGAAATTTGATTTTTTTTTTTCTTTTGATCCATTTCTTCTTTAAATTTTCCTCTTTTTTTTTTTGGTATGTTCATACTTTTGCATTGTCATTTTTTTGGTAATCAAAGATTTCCTCCCTGCCAAATAGTGAACAACAATAATAATAATTATTATTATTATAATGATAATAATAGTAGTAATAGTTCTGTCATTTTGGAGGTTTTAAGTTCTCATTATCTGAGGTATTAAAAACCCTGCTGCTTATTGTCCATACTGCTCAGGTTCAATCAATAGCATCATTTTGCAGCACTGTCCTGGGGACAGCAGTGCGTATACCATGCGAAGTGTTAAAGCAGAGATTACAGGCTGGTCTGTTTGACAATGTAGGGCAAGCAATTTTAGGTACTTGGCAGCAAGATGGTCTTAAAGGCTTCTTTCGTGGGACTGGTGCCACTCTCTGCCGTGAGGTTCCGTTTTATGTTGCAGGCATGGCCCTTTATGCAAAATCAAAGAAGGTTCGCTTTGTTTTCTCTAGAAGTTATCACTTTTTAGATTTTGCATATTTTGCTAATTTGGTGCCTTGGGGTAAACTGTCAACCATTGCTTTTGTATGGGATATCTTTTGAAGTGCTTTAGATCCTCCTTATTGCCTTTTTTCCCCTTCAAGTTGATATGTTGAAATTTTGGTGCATTATATACCATCTTTGATTCTTTTAACGTGAACGCCTTTGGCCAATGTTCAACTTTTCACGTGGACACCTTTGGGAGTACCATCCTTATTGCACAACACTTCTTACTTCAAATGCATGCTGTGGGACATTCTTGCGCCTATATAGCACTATAGCGGCTTTGCTAGAGAACATTTTTCCTTCTTTCATTTATGAACATATTATTGGTTAAGAAATATTGCTGAATGATGTCCGTATTATGTGCTGACTTCTTTTATGCTCTGATAATATCAGGTTGCCCAGCAGCTATTAGAGAGAGAGCTGGAACCATGGGAAACAATCGCTGTTGGGGCTTTATCCGGTGGTCTATCTGCTGTTGTGACAACACCGTTTGATGTAATTAAGACCAGAATGATGACTGCTCCCCAAGGCAGGCCTGTCACATTGACGGTGTTAGCATTCTCTATAATTCATCACGAAGGACCCATGGGATTGTTAAAGGGTGCCTTGCCCAGGTTCTTCTGGATTGCTCCCCTTGGTGCAATGAACTTCGCTGGTTACGAGCTTGCCAAAAAGGCTATGGACAAAAGCGAGGAAACAAGTGAGCAAGTATCTCTTAAAAAGTAGGCTGATGATGATAATGATTGAGGCTCGAGGCATTTGCAAGTGAAACTAGCAGTAACTATAACTGCATTATCGGAGATTTTGCTTTAATGCTTGAAAGCTGCTTAAAAGTTTTGAATATTTGTTTAAAACAGCGAGTCAGGTGATTTATGCATCATAGTTAATGTGTTCAAAGAAAAAACAAAATCTTTGATTCTCTGGTAAAAGTTGCAATCTTTTGGTGCATACTTTTTATTGGAGAAAAATTGTAAATTGAGCGCAGGCAGGCAGGCAGCCGTGGGAATCCCACTTTAACTTTTAACGCTGTAACTTATTGTACATTTATGTGCAGTTTACTAATGCTTTGAACTTGTTATTGTTTGCTCATAAGCTTAACTTCTATTGCGGTGAACTAGTGTTATGTTACATATCATGTCTTAGATAAGTATCTTTTTATTCATAATAATGTACGCTGTTTCATTGGTTCCCTTCTGAGTTCTGACTCTTTTAATGTTCAACTGTTTTGGACTCTATTTGGTATGACAAATTATACCGAGATTTACCTTGCATTATGAACCTTATTAATTCAAAATAATACTCCGTATTTAGATTATGTATTATGTGTCGGTAATTACTTACATTATGAACTTTAATTCAAAATGATATTTAGATTATGTATTATAATGATATTTAAATTATGTATTATTTTTCTGTAATTAACAGATTATGCGTAAATATATTACACATAATATGTTAATTATAGGTTAAATATTACTGTAGACTATAATCAACAATTGATTTGGTATATATATATATATGAGTCCACCTCCGGCGTGAAAATTTTGAGTCTTTATTTTTCTTTTATCTAAAATAAATCAGAAAACTCTACATCCATTCATTCAGGTCGTGTAGTCAGAAGGTTACTTCTATTATTTGCAAAGAAGTAAAATAATCAAATATTTTTGTAATAATTATAGAAACATTTTTATTATTTGGCTTTGAAATAAGAACGGAATTTTCATGCGACGGCCGACGAGTAAATTTCTTCACTTTGTGATAAATAAGTGATCCATGGGGCAGGATAGAGTTAACTGACGAAAATATTTGTGTAGTACAAGATCAGTATTAACAGAAAGCTAAAGATGATGATAATAGTGGCCCAATCAATCCGGATGTGGAAGGAAAGAGTTTGTTCATTCTAGACTTGAGAGTTCTCTTTAATCAACAGTTTTTGAGCATTTCATCAAGGAACTTGATTAAGAAAATTGGGTACAAAGATGTTGAACGCTTAATTTGGAAAGTTTAATCATTTAGGAAGGTAACAATGGAGAATAATATACCTAAAGCGGAACAGATCCATAAAAGACCACTTCTGCAGGGCCAGTCATATATACATGGTTGTCATCCTTGTTCCACTCGATCTCAAGCGGCCCACCGGGTAAATCAACAGTGCAGCTCTGTTTCAAGCAAGATTTGCCAATCATGAGAAAACTGAGCTAGCAATATATCCATAACAGTATGACTGACAAAGTTTCCCTTCTTTTCTTTCCTCTCATTACAGTCGTGTTTGTGTCATACTTTATTGCGTTAGGAATGCAAACACTTTTCTACTCCAAGTAAGATATTAGATGTAGCACATGAAAACCTTAATTTTATTTTCTTATTCTATACGTGGAAATACACTACTCGAGAACTTACCCTCCCAGCACGACCCTCGAGCACTGCAGCAACAACTACTGCACAAGCTCCCGTCCCACAGGCCAGTGTTGCGCCTGCATTCAGCACAAATGATTAGATAAACAATAGATATGTAAAGGGAACAGCTCTAGCAAATAAATCAAGTGCTTCGATTGACCAAAATTAACATAGTTTAGGTAACCCTACCTGCACCACGCTCCCAAACACGCATTTTAAGGTGTGAAGAAGACAACACTTGCACGAATTCTGCAGATCCAACAATATGTTGCAGTGATCAACAAAATTCATTCCCAATACAAAGTTGTCAATTAGCTACAATTTAGAGTAAGACACATGCGCTACCGGTTTCTAGAGTGAGACAGTGGGATCTAGCTATGAACTTGTTACTCATCACACTCTGATGGTATAAGAACAAGTTGGGACTAACTAGAACATCGTTAAGATACAAGTACACAACAGATTAAAGTGTTGCACTGAAGGCTAAACTTACCAGTGTTAGTTCGTGCAGGGAACATAATGTGATTTTCAAACTTCGGACCAATTTCCGCTAAGTTTATCTCATCCACTACCAAATCCTGTTGTAGCAGGCAGAATAATTGGACAATGTTAGCTAATTCCATACACATCAATTACAATAAGCGGATAGATATATGATAGCCCATTTTATATGCAGTAGTAAATACACCAGTACAGAGCATAAAATAAGCAAGCTTGATTTTCTCAAAAAGAGTAACAGAACTTAATTAATTCAAACCATTTTAATTGGAAAACCAAATAATCTCTAATTAATATCTCCTCTGTTAGAAAATAAAGCTCATGTCCTATAAGAGACTACTTGTCACTCATGATATAATCTACTTAAGAAATATTCAAATAATAGTTTCAAAATTAGGGCCAGATAGCACTCCTCTCAGAAAACGCAAGCATCAATGCAAGAAGTATACCTTGCTTCCTGTACCAAACGTGACACAATGAGGATTTCCCATGCTAACACATGTTACATTCCAAGTGGTTCCATCTACATCCAGTCCTCCTTTGACAACAGATTGATCTCTATTTGCAGGTAATTTTGTGGGAACATCTGATGCCTTCAGAACTGGTTCGCCCATATCAACCTTAACCTGGAATTTGAAATGAATTAATATCTAACTTTGAAGGAAGAAAGATAGCAAATATCATTTTGATGTAAAACTTTTCAATAAAAAAAAGGACAACTTCCATGCCAAATATAGAGCCCATGGAATACTATATGTCAAGACATTCAATAGAGAGTGTATGTCTTTGGAGAGAGATATCACCTGTCCATTTTCTTGTATCTCAGGAACAATTAAGCCAGCCCCAGTATGTATGGTGAAACTACAGGAATCAAAATTCACCCAATTGTGAATAATAGGGAAATTTTATCTGTTTGTTTTAGTTAAACACATAACTCATGTACAATGATGAAAGAATTACGGAGTATTACTTTTTATTTGTATTTGGGCAGTCTTTCACAATATCCAAGATTTGAAAGTAATTATTACTTCAAAGAACTAAAGCCAAGTAGTATCCAACAATGTCCTTAGAAGTGTAAAATGAAGGATAGCATAAAAAGAAGCATAATATGAAAGCAGACCTTTGCTTGCCATGTAAATTCTCAAGCTCGCCTATAAATTTGGCAAAGCATCGAATTCCATTGCCACACATCTGCATATAAAAGGACCTCTTTGTCACGGATTATAAATGTGTAAGCAGTTCAAAAAAGATAGTTATAGTTTTGCACCTTGAAAAAGAATACTAAACCATTGTGATTTTTTGCATGCACAATTGAACATCTGCAAGTAACTCAACTTCTAAGGTGAACTGCTACCTAGAAATAAATATCCTCATTTAAGGATGAAAAAATTACCTCAGGCTCACTACCATCAGAATTGAAGATCCTCATGGTATAATCAGTGCCATTGGTACCAGGCATTGCAAATATCACCCCATCAGCACCGATGCCAAAATTTCTATCACACAATTTCACTGCCTGCTCGGGTGTGATTTTAGGTTCTGTTGAATCTCTATTGTCAACCTGTAAACAAAAGGAACAAATAATCACTGAGCTTTAAACAAATCTGTGATAATAATCAGTAATTATTTTCCACCTTGCTAACCGTGCAATGGCATGCTTTAGGAATGGTACATATGAAGCTCACATATCAAGTCCTTTTTCCATATTAAATTTTTTTCACCATTAATTAAGTAGCTAGTTTTTATTTTGAATACTATTGACTCTGTTACAATGTAGTATCTGTTCATACATACTTTCTCAACCAACTGAAGCACAAAGAGCCAACACCCCCCACTGGGGATCAAACCTTGACCTCTCACTTGGGAGGAGGGTCACAGCTATGCGCTTGACCACAAAAATTAAGTAGCTAGTTAACATAACTGTATGGATTTTGAGGCCACTATTTCCAGAAAGAACTCAAAATTTTATTTGCAATATCCACTAACATAAAAATTCAGCATTATCCTATCTACGATTTAAATCCTCTAAACTAAAATAAAAGAAAATTGATAGAAGAAGTTAGCACACAGATTGACAGAAATTCCTACGAGCGTATACGTGTGCAAAAATACATACATACAGAATGCGTCTATATATTACCAAAATGAAGTCGTTGCCGAGGCCATGGTACTTGACGAAATGAAGATATCCACTTTCCTTGTGATCGAGAAATGAAGCTGGAGAAGCTTTCTCGGTAGCTTCAGAGCTCATTGACAAAGCAGCCGAAATGCAGAAAGTAGGGCGCCGGAAGGGGGAGCAGGCAGGGATTTGGAGAGCGCGTCGTTGCAGAGATAACGGCGAAGGAGAAGAAAATCTGAACGGAGCGATTAAGGAAGAAGACAGAGATCGGCGAGTGGAGGCGGTAAGCGGAAGCGTTATGGCGGCGGTTATCGCCATGGAAGAAGACGGCGAGATAGAGAGAGAGAGAGAGAGAGAGCGTCAAACGGAGACTTGTTAGAGCTGACGAGTGACGAGGGAGTGAAATGCAATTAGCCTAGGTTTTGGGACTGATCATGGATGGTTTTGTAAATTTGACCAACTTCAATGGCTATTGCTGTGAAGTTTTTGGAAAAGAGTGGTGCAATTAAAATATTTCAACCAAACTTAGTGGCTCTTATGGGTATTTGAGACACGTAAATAAGGTAAATCACAAGATGTGATAGTCCTTAAATTTATATTTTTTTGTGATACTTGATTAAATACAGTCTAATACTCTAATCTAGCTAATATTTTAGAGTATTAGACTGTAGAGGAAGAAAACGAAGAGGAAAAAAAATGGGAAGGAATTTCAAAGTTACAAAAATGACCTCATAAAACCTACTCCCAAACAAAATTAAATGAGCAAATACTAATTTTGGTCCCACGATTATTAGCAAAATGACAATTTTGGTCCACATATTTAATTTCTACCAATTTTAGTCCCACGACTATTGTTTTAGTACCAATTTTGGTCCCACAACTATTGTTTTAGTGCCAACATTCATCGCGTCGGTCACCCATCCGTTTAAAATGTGCCAAAATTTAAAAATTTTAAATGTATTTTCATTCTTTTCAACTCAATATCTCATTTTGAGCATGAATAAAGAGATTTAAGCCTTAAAATCGATCACAATTCACATTTATTTCTCCTCAAATTAAGGTAAAATGAGGAGAAAAATTACGAACTTTGATCGATCTTAGGACTTAAATCCATTTATTCATGCTCAAATTGGGATATTATGTTGAAAATGACAAAAATACCCTTAACAATTTTAGATTTTTGCACATTTTAAATGGATGGATGACCGACGCGATTAATTTTGGCACTAAAACAATAGTCGTGGATGAAAATCGGTACTAAAACAGTAGTCGTGAGACCAAAATTGGTAAAAAGTAAACATGTAGACTAAAATTGTCATTTTGCTAATAGTCGTGGGACCAAAATTGGTATTTGCTCAAAATTAAATAGCTGACTTATATTTACAACTTGACAAATAATTAAATAATTATATTTTAAAATTTTGTAAGTGAATGAAAATATTTATAAATTGAAAATAATTAAATATGTGAATTTTCCTCCATTAAATGTAGCTAACAGACGACTATACCACTGAGACCTAGCTTGTATGTTAACTCTCAAGAGTCGAGCCCCCCACAAATGGGATAGAATTCTTTAGAAAATAAGATTGATTCTCTCTCTCTCTCTCTCCTAATAACATTCTTTACTCCAAAATTCCTCATCATCAACATATAAGTTTAGTCCTCACAAACATACTTAGCACAATATACATACATTAAAGAACACTCTACAAAGCCATGAGAATGTCGATAAAATGTTGTGAATCTCTTCCAACTTAGTCAGAGATATTAAGTCAAATTCATGAGAGAGTGTTTTGCCACCAAGTCTTACCCAATACAAATATGATTAATTAGTCTCATTCTCAGTATATGAGGTTTTTGGCTTATGGGAAAATCTGCCGCTACTACACGAATGCGCAGGAAAAAGTTGATTGACTCAAACCAAAGTCAATAGGCAACTCCCACGAGAAATTAAACTTGAAACATTGTGATTATCAAGTCAACTGTTTGACCAACTTAGTTGGGGTTGTCTCCCAGTATATGAGGCCCTAGTGTACCGTAAGTAGGAAAACCTATGGTCATACAACAACAACACTCTATGAATAGACTTCTAAAATATCATAAACTATGATAGGTTTTCCTCTCACTTTCTTTTCGCGAGTTCTCTCTCCCCCATCCTCTATGGTGGTTTTCTAGGGTTTTTTTGCCGCTCTCTTACACACTCTGTATAGATTCCGATAACATCACTCAAATGTTAGCCAATATTGCGCTGGCAAATTTGGACAACGAGGAGGGCATACAACAAGTCGCATATGTTCTGTAGGGTCATGTTTTTTCAAATAGGATGTCACCGGTTGAGCTCAATAATATAATTATAATGGCTTAAATTAAGTAATGCCTCGTCATTACAATTACAATTTCAAATACACACATAACAACCAAGTACACTCAATTAACGTACAATAAAATAAATTAAGGTTACGTTCCACACTACACAAATAAATTCCTTATGTTAAAGAATGGACTCAGGGTCAAGAGCCGAAAGATTAGGAAATTAAAGGTGGAAGATACACGACTCAATTCACAACATTAGGTTATAAATTTGACAAATCAAATGTTCATTGTATTTGACGTAAAAATACCTTATAGTCTTATACATCAACCCCAATATAGGGCCTTAGGTCCCTTAAGGTATCATCATTATACCGTGGATCATTGTATACGTTACAAGGTATATCACTAATATGGTGAATTATTGTGTGGATTACGGTCTAAAACAACATCGTTTTGATGTTAAAAAAAAATTATTGTTCCGAGCACGTGTTAGAATAATAGACATTATGGCATAACACAATGTATTTTATGAGTTAGAATAATGTATTTTATGTGTTAGACTAATGTACTTTATATGTGTTAGAATAGTAAAATTTTTGAGTAAAATAATGTATTTTATGAGTTAGAATAATATATTTTTTGTGTTTTTGGACCATGGTAATCATTATTGCATGAACCATGTTGTGTGGACCATGAATATATAAGGTACATTATTTTTATACTGAAGGTACATTATTTTTGTACTGAAAATACATTATTTTATAGCACTATAAAAAAATGTACCTTCAGTACAAAAATAATGTACCTTCAATATAAAAATAATGTACCTTATATTCATGGTCCACACAATAATTTGTCACAGTTGTGAGCACCATGGTCCACGCAATAATGATTGCACCAAATTCAATTTTAGTATACCGAATGTTCAGTTTTAATGTACTATAAGTTCATTTTTAATATATTACCTAAAAATGAATATACAATACATAAAAAATAAACTTGTATATTAAAAATAAGTATTTATCAGTTATAGCTCAACCTGCAATGTGGACCATGATCCACACAGCCAAATTTGCTCCGAAGGTCATCCACCCCTAGACTTTTTCTTCTCAAATTCCTCTTCTCCTTAGACTTGTTCTACTAAGTCGAATCTAATATCTCCACCAAACATTATTTTCAATAAAAATTATATATATACGCACATCCCTTATCAAATAATATGAAGTTAGACCTATTGACCCATCGAACGAAACTTAAGTCTCGACTCCGCTAGACCGCCACTAGTCTATAATATGTCACAATTACTGCTCCATATTTTTCCAAGAGATAATGTTCGCCGCAAAAAACAAGTTGCAATTTGGCTGAATGATGTACACTACATACCCATATTCTTTTATTTTAATTTATAGATTTACTAGTGCGTTTAGACCAGGCTAATTTGACATTTTCACAACACCTACAATTAACATAGGCTGGTTTTCAAAAAAAAAAAAAAAAAAAAAAAACTTAGGCCCAAATAATTAATGGGAAAAAGAAAAATTAAAAGCATATGAAAATTATATTAATTTAATGAATTTTTTTTATATCTCTTACCGTCTTACTATGATGTCGTTATGTCTAAAAGAAAAATAAGATAACCAATTTTGAAATAATCCACATATTTTTTTCAATTCTCATTTCGATCACTTAATATAACCGAAATATCTTTTTTTCTTTTCTTTTTTCATTTTGAGAACGAACATGATGACCAAGTAAGTAGAACATGATTTTCGTACTTAAAAGTCATACATTTGAGTCTTCCTATGTAATTTATCTGTTGATTTAATTTGAATATTATTACACGAGATAGTGGCCAAAAGTTTATCCAGTTACCAAAGAGGAAAAAGGAAAAAAGCACTGATAATAGTATTTCTAAGTGCTTGACTATTACTAATAGTTAATCCATGTGTTCACCTTTATAGTGGTTGCTTATTTATACCTAACTACCTAGCTATTAAGATTACAATAAGAGTTTGGACTTGAATATCAAGTTTGAAATATGATCTTATCGTTCTTGTGTTTTTCAAGATCAATATCATTACATTTAGATTGCATTGATGCATTGCATGTATGTGAAAGTATGGACATGTTTGCAGTACTAACTTGACTAAAGTCCTCCATTTCCACAACTTGCCCCTATTGAGTTTCACCTAAAATCTTTATACCACGTTTAATAATTTTTTTAAAAAAATCATTCTTTTAGAAAAATAGAAAATTGTACTGTGAGATCAGAGAAGATCGAATAGTATAGGTACAACATGATATGTTCATACTTGAAGGTCACGGGCTCGGTACTTGTCACCACTCTCTCAGTCGAGCCCATTGTACATAATCTTCCTAGTGCAATTTAATTGCATGTCATGTGTGATTTACGGACAGTGTTTGCTAGTTAACAACTTACCTGGCAAATTAAACAATGACATTTTATCTAAGCCCTTTTGGATATGATTAATTAGCAAAACAATTACATCATATACAATTTTCTATGTTGATTAATATTACTTATTTGGTGAAACACACCAAACCCAATTATATTTTTGTGAATCATGCCAAAATTAAATGCCATACATGTATGCATGCCTTTGGTATTAAGTGGTACGAAACCAAAAATAAAAAATAAAAAATTATTATTAAATTGAAGGCAACGTGTAGAATAAGCACGGAAAATGAATGATATATTTTAAACGTAATGTGAATAGGGTTTTGGATTAAAAGGATATTCATAACAAATTATAAGTAATCTTTCTTGACGTGATACTCAAGCAAAGGCTGAAATTGTATATACGTAAACTAGCTTGGAAAGGATTAATGAGAAATGGTCATAACATATGATGGAAGATTTTAATCTAAAAGATATATTTAGATTGGAAAAGATGTATGTATACGAAAGACACTTTGTTTGAGCAAAAAATATTAATTATAATAAATGTGTAAACACATTAATTATTCTTCAATTTGGTATTAGTGTCTACACATGAGATGGGACGTGTTAATATATATATATATATATATGTGTGTGTGTGTGTGTGCGCGCGCGCGCGCGCGTAAATCAATATTAACAACTTTTGTCAATCTAGGGTGTTACATATTGTTCGCATCTATTTCCATTCTTTTTTTTTTTTAATCTCTTACTCTGAAATTTACATTTTAGTATTTAATGTGGCAACAAAATTATAGAGAATAAAAGACTTTATCAACAACAATGGTCTTTCCAAATTAAGGATAAATTTTTCCAAGTTTTTTTTTTTTTCTAGAAAAGAAATGACAAGTACAAACGCAACATGCCAACATTGTCAAAATATTCCATCAAGAATCAAGAAATTGAGGTATATTGTAATGTATGTACTTGAAAGTTGAAACACTCCAAATTCTGCGTGGAAATTTATGGTTGGGCAAATGTTCCTAGCCGATGCTGGCAATATGGGTATATGTTTTAATCATTATAGGCATAATCTAATTTAGGTTTGACCGGAAATTAAGAATAAAAACGTGTAGAATATTAGTGGAATTTATAAATTATTATTATTATTATTATAGATGATAGATGATGAAAATTTCTGTCAGTATTCAAAGGTATGTATGGAGTAAATATTACTTCTATGTAATACAGAGTAACTCAAACAATATAAACTTAATTCAATCAAATGTAAGGTGTTTTTGGTCCTATTTAGATTAGTTCTCATATGTGCTTCATATTTTAACTACTCAAATCTATTATTCCAATTTGATTCAACAACTTTGGATATTTACACATTTTTTTTGATATAATACATTACAAGAAAACACCAAAATAAATATACCAACAGATTTAGCAACATATTAAATATTTATTTACAAGTTAAATGCTCATTGATTTTAGTGTTTTATCAATGATAATTTATTAGTAATAAATTAAATACCTACACTTTTTTGTTTCATTTTTTAGTACTACTGACTCTATTACGGAGTATATTGTAGTCTCATTATGGTCTATTACATTTTTATTGTTAATATATAAAATTGATTTTTTTAAAAGTACATGTGTACAATTAATAGTTAAAATTGAATTATCCACAAGAGTACTGCATGTTAGGTGGACCAGCAATAAATGTTACGGAGTACTTTTTAATTTATTGCAAATTCATTTTGAGTGTACTGCATGTTCATTTTTAGTACTATACTAAAAATAAATATGCATCAAAATATAATGAATCGACTAAAATTGAACATATAGTACAATAAAGAATAAACTTACAATATATTAAAAATAAGCATATATATCATTTATTTATTTTACAATATCAACCATGATCAATGGTATAACAATGACAGCATTAGGTCACATTCAATTTAATTGGTTGATTAACTAACATAGAAAGTACGGAAAAATTAAAATTGACTCGGAATTTTTATTGCAATCAAGTGACTTCTTTAACTATATTTGGCCCCATCTTCACGACCACTCATACTTTTCGTTGAATCCCTAGATTTGAGCTTGACTTTATTTTATAATTACATTTCTATCAACAACATTATCAATCTAAAGATAACTTCTAACTCTTATGCTCCGTCCAAAAATATCAATAAAAATATATTTCCGCACAAGTACAAAGAATTAATCTTGAGATTAATGTGATATTTGGCTCACAAAATAAAAAATAAAAATAATTGGAATAAAATTTCAAAATGAATGGAATATAATCAAAATAGAAGGAATAGAATAAAAATATTATACTATTGTCAAGTCCGACCCCATCATTTTATAGATAAGAGCAAAGTAAAAACAATGACCGTACCCTTAATATATATATCAAGTTAACGTGTTATATATATACACACACATTACAATAGATCGAGAATTCAAATTAATGTGTATATTATATTGTAAAATAAATGTTAGATTATATTCATATAAAATTAAGTTCCGAAAGTATAAAATAAATACTACATTGTAAATAATTATGGGTGTTTTGAAAAGAAAATGTATAAATCAAAATTTATTTTAAATTGACTAATTCAATATTAGATAGGACAAAGAAATTGAGATACAACTATAGAAGTATAGCTAGTCTTGATCCCAATATATATATATATATATATATATATATATATATATATATATATATAGCTAGTCTAACTCTTTTCCACTATTTTCTAGGGGTAGGTTCACCCTGATTTACAGAAAAACTAATTTGTAATTACTATTGAAAGGTGTTTTGATTGAAGTTCATCTTTTAATCCTAACCGAGTGCTACTATACTAAGTAATGTGTCAAACAAAAACTTGGCCGATGATAATAAACTAATTAATTGTCTGATTCAATTAATGAAATGATTTTGGTCGTCATTTCCATGTCCAAAGCATTGGCTCCAGAGCTGCACAGTTATCTTCGACAAAGAAGGATCCAACGTTGTCAAAGTACGGCAGTTCTTGTTCTTGGATGTTGATCCCCGACGCCGTTGTCGTTGCCGCCGCCGCCGTTTCCATGCAAATCAGGTTGGCTAAACTGGCGTTTTGGCACTGCATGTTAAAGATCTCGGCTTGTGCCTTGGCCAGCTGCGCTTGCAGCTCACTTATCTGCTTCTGTAGCTGGCATATCGTCCCGGCGCAGCCGTACACCGGATCCCTTATCCTCGCTTGCGCCTCGTAAACGATGCTGTTTACTGCATCCGCTCTTTGATCCTCGCCGAGCTCCTGTACAAACAGAACACATATTTCAATTTGGTATCAGAGCAAACATATTAGTCTTTCTATTTAATGAATTTCTTTTTTTATTGTCCAAAGGTATCCTTCCAACATATAACCAGAAGACTAATGAGTTTATAGTGATTTACTATCTCATAAATTTCATCGGATGAGTTTGTGATTAAAATTTTAGAATTTTACAAAATAGAAACCATTATTATTAAATTAAATTTACCTGCAACATTTTGATGATGTTGCTAGCTCCGAAGACGCGGTGGGCGATGGTGAACTTGAGCGGGTCGGTGGGCGGGAAGTAGGGCGCTAGCACGCACTTGTCCACGCATCTCCGCCGGAGAATTTTGCAGGCCGCGCATGGAGAGACGACCGACGATGATACCGGAGAGGAACTCCTCGTCTTCGGGGGAGACACGGCGGCCGGGGACGAGGCAGCAGAAGAAGAAGGCGGGGAGAATGGAGTCTTCAATGATGATGCGGCGGCGGCGGTCTTGTCTCCGGTGGTGTATTCCATATTGGTTGTGTGAGATGATGAGATACGTACTTTGCGATTGGTATATATAGAACAAATCATACCTTCCACGATACTTCGTAAGTCGCGCGCGCAGACATATATACAGTGTGGTGCAGTAATTTATACTTAACAGATCAAAATTATTATAAATCACTAAGACTAAGTAACATAAATCGGTCAAAGGTTTATGACAAAGTAAAATATACATAATATACGCCAAAGACCTTCTGGCCTAGTGACATCCGGTTGCACCCCACATGGAAGGGGTGGGTTCGAGTTGTATGACAAAGTCAATAGTACTAAAATACATAATATACTCATATGCACTTCGTGAAGGGTATTGACTATAAAGAAGTAAATAAATTTAAATTGTCTGTAACTAATCGGCTTGAACCATGCTCCTCTAATAGTCAAACGTGTAATTTAAACAATTTGATTAAAGTTACCTCACAATGTACAATTGCGTGGTGTGTGCATGTACCTTATTATCCTTATCCATTCTCACGTATTTTCTGGGCCGTATCAAACTGATCAAAGTACAAAAATAGATCATCGATATTTCAACAAGTAAACTCGTCGTTTAAGTTAGAAAAGAAAAAAGGGGTGAGAAACTGAGAAATCAAAGGATAGATTGTCTGTATGGAAAATTAGCGGAAATTAAAGTGGGAAAATGTGTTTACGTTCAAGACTTTGAGAAGCCATCATCCTACATCAATCGGTCAATATAATTGAAACGATGTCACTTTACTAATGTCACTTCAATTAGAAAGTTAATTAACAGTGATATATTTAATTACCTTGTATTATAAAGAGTTAATTACCGATTTGGTCATCGACTATTGGGATTTCATCACTTTGGTCCTCGACAATTTTTCTTGCTCAATTAAGTCCTCGACTTTGAAAAAATTAACCAATTTGGTCCTCCGTTTATTTTAGTGTTAAACAACCGTTAAATTAGGACCAAATTGGTAATTTTGCTATAGTCAATGGACCATTTTGGTAATTAATTTTGACTGAAATGGTCCCTTGACTACAGTGAAAATTACCAATTTGGTCCCGATTTAACGGATATCAAATGGTAAAATAAACGGAGGATCAAATTGGTTAATTTTTTCAAAGTCGAGGACTTAATTGGGCAAGAAAAATTGTCGAGGACCAAAGAATCCCAATAGTCGAGGGACCAAATCGGTAATTAACTCTATTATAAACCCCTCAATAATATACTACGTAATTTTAATACAATTCCGGTCAAGTCATTATTAATGCAACTAAGTTTTGCTGGACCGTCTTAAATTAAGGTGACCGAAAATTAATTCCATGCATAAACGTACGTCACTGATATTCAATGTTGTTGCATTAATTGTTATATTAATACATAATAAGTCTAGAAGAATGACACGTCCTCACTTATGACTCGCAAGAACAAGCTAAGGGTGTGTTTGGTAACCTGTAAAATGACTTCCGGAAAATGTTTTCCGAGTTTTCTGTGTTTGGCAACTCCTGGAAAATGTGGTCAACGGAAAACATTTTCCGTTGACCAAGGAAAATCAGTTCATTTTTCTGGAAAATGACTTACGGAATTTTTTTCCGTAAGTCATTTTACGGAATCGCCAGAATAGTTGTTTCACATGTTTTCGACCAAAATCAAGCCATATCAACCATGACCATGGACCAAGGAGGTGGGGAAATCGCCGAAAATCTCTGTTACATTTATTTTTATTTTTTTTAATTTTTATTTTTTAATAAATTCTATTCTTTTTATTAAATACCATTATTTTAATAACTATTATAATTTTTTATATTTTAAATAAAACAATTACAATGTTTAATTATGCAATTCTATCCATTTTCCAGAAAATGAACCAAACACACAAAGACAGTTTTCCATAATACATCCAAACACCGGAAATGAAACTGTTTTCCGGAAAATGACTCATTTTCCAGAAAACATTTTCCAGAAGTCATTTTCCTGCTTTCCAAACGGACCCTAAGAGCACAAGACTATTTCAAAAGATTTTGCTGAACCAAAAGGCAACATTTTAAGTGGAAGGAAGTAAAGGGATAATGAGATTGAGATTTTCAATTTCTTTTTTAAAATTCATGATTTTTTACAAGGTATTATATGTTCAATATTTTTTTAAATTTTTGCAGTCTAAATAATCAATGCCCTCACCATTTAGAAGGATAATAGACGTGTCATCACGCTACATAAGTAAATTTTATAAGTAATATCATGTCAAATGCTAAAATATAAAATGCTAGAGATAAAATTAAAAGAGAAAAAATTCATACAAATAAATAAATCGCACCCTGACCCGACAGAACATATGAGATGTTAGTTGCTCCTACAAATAAATAAATAAACTGTATTGTGGCCCTACAGAACATGGTCCTTCTTCTCAAACTCAGCCCTATGACTAACTGAACTGTCATGCGAACAATATAATAAGGAGATTTCTTTATTAACTATGTGACTAGTCTGAAAATAAATAAGTAAATAACCATCAGATATATTGATTATTTAATTACCAAATAAAAAGATTTCTATATTAAACAAACAACTAATTAAAATGCATTAGTATAAATTGACTAACTCCTAATAAGAACAACCGACCTATTGACCGTCTTAATTTGAGTTAGTCAATTATGAACAATTTAAATTAATTTGTCTCATTATAATCATTTATCGATTAAAATCATAAAATAAAATATACACTTTCAAATAATAACGACAATTTTTTCTTGGTCACTTAAAAATACTTCGTATATAATATTTTATCTAAAAGAAAAAAATACGTGTATATATGTATTTCCATTGAGCAGTGATGGGCCGGCGCTAAACTCCATCTTCCAACGACCATTGACAGATTGACCCATGACTTGGCACTTGATTGAAAATGACCACTTTTATTCTTAAAGCCAGACTTTATTCCAATTCACACAGTATACACAGAAGACCAGTGCAGTAGTACATGAAAGCGATCAAATTAGTTAACTCTCGTATTAAAACGTCACAAATTTAATCTTTATTAATACTCTTTCGATCAAATTCATTATATAACATATTTTAGTGTAATTTATCTTTTATGTATAATTTACAACCTATTATATATGAATGACAAAGGTCTATGCCATGCACATTTTTAAATAGTGAATATGAATTATTCCCGTCATATTAAAAAACGAAGGAATTGGTTGGTCTCGAAATTGACTAGAACTAGGATGACTTTTTGGGTAGATTAAGATTATTATTTATGATATATTTATTATATTTATATGCGTATATAGGAATTTATGTGAATGTTTGTTGGTGTTTCCTTGAGCTTCAAGGTCGGGGTCAAAGTAGAGTTAAATTAATTGGTTGCTGTTTCTTTTTCTTCGACTTTTGTGTGCCCTAGTCTACACGTACGTACCCAATCTTCTCATGCAGTACTGCTCTTATCTTTTTCTTATTTTTATTGAAGAAAGAATAAATAAAAACTAAAAGAAAGAATCAATTGTGATGGTTGAATAATCTTTCAAATTGCCTTGAAATATAAATTAAAAAAAAAAAAAAACTTAGTTCCATGAGAAGTTGCGAACCATGACGAATGTACACAATCGTCTACATAAATACATACAAACTATTATAGGTAGATTGTTTGTATATGTAATATGAGATTGTGTACATTTATGTACAAGTTCGCATGTTATCACGGGATGACTGCTTCTCGTTGGAACATCACCTATATATATTAACGATCAAATGAGAATACCTCTTCTTGCGAGAACGTGCGCACCAAAATGAATGCATATAATTGTCTACATAAATACACACAAACTATTACAGGGTAAATTGTGTGTATTTATGTACAGGTTCACAGGTTCTCACAAGATGAGACATTCTCGTTGTACCTATATTATGTGTGTTTGGTAAACATAATTTGATACTAAGTTTTTTTTTTTTTTTTTTTTTTTTAGTACAACACACTAAGCTATCTATTAATGCAATCTATCTATATATAAAAACAATATCCTCCTCCCAAACTTTCCCGCCCAAAGTTAGTGGTATTTTGGTAAAATCAACTATTTTATTTATTTATTATTATATTAATTTATTAATCTATTTATTATTATATAATTGGTGATATATATTTGTAATTTGTAAAGGAATATAAGGAAATGAATAAGTAAGGAATATATAAGGAATAGATCAGAATCATTTTAGGAAATTTAGTCTACACGTTAATCTTTTAAGGAAGATTTTGCATTAAAATAAAAAGAATAGAATCAGTTACTAATAATTTAGCCTTATTTTACTATTAATCTTTAAAGAAGATTTTGCATAAAAATGGAATAAAATTGGTTATTAATAATTTAGCCACAAAATCATCGTTATTTCTTCAAATAATAATGCTCCATAACCAGCCATCTAATCTGCACTATAAATACGCTTATAATCCTGAATTATTCTACCATCCATTATTTTCTATTATTCTCTGCTATTTCTCCTTATTGTTCACTAACTAATGAAGTTTGTTTCCGTCTCTCTCCCAGACTTATCCCCAAGATGAGGAAAAGTTCAAGGAAAAGCTCAACGGTCAACTAACAAATACTTGAGGACTTATTCCACAACTCCCATGTAAATTTCTCCTAATTGTTATTCTAATAATTTAATTATATTTAGAATCTAGGTACCTATACCTCTTTCGAAATAATTTTCTGCAGTAAACAAGTATTCCATTTTTCCAGTTTTTCTATTTCTCCAATTTTTCTATTTCTCTAGAAAGATTACTCATTTCTCTCCAAGCATCAAATAGCCACGACATTAGCACTTGTGCTTTTACAAAAAAGGAAATTCACACAAAAGAAATGCAATTACTGACCAACAAGATGACAAAGAAAAGGAAAATGAGCACAACCTAATATTGGGAATATGGCTTGAGAAGATTGGGACGATCTCTATACATGAGGAATATATGAAAACTTTTGAGATTTTGAGTAAAAACCTGAAGTTTGCTGAAGGAGTTCCAATGGTTAAATCATCAAAAGCCCTAAAAGATGTTCAACCTGAACTTGAGAAATTATGACAAAAGTCAATATCAAAGGTATTTTATGTTTTGCAGGCTATGAGAATGTAATTTTGTATGATATGGTATCATTTTCTATTTTGAAGTTTTATTATAAGGTTAAAACAGCTAAAATCTCACTACTGCCAATGAGGGGGGAAAAATGCAGGGAAAGGAAAGAAAAGAAAAAACACAAGGAAGAATAAATTTCACCCATAGACTCATTGAGATTACTCTCATATATCCTCAAGGAGCTGAAATCCAAATTATTCAAAATGAACATAAAGAAATGATTAAATTATCTTCTGATTCTAGAACTTGAGCAAATTATTATGTTGAGAGGAAAAATCATTTTCTCTCAGCATTAATCATGTCCACACCCTGGCATAGTTCTATACGACTTTCACAGTTCAGAGAGCAATAACAAGACTGCCAAACTACTGATATGACTGAATAACAATTTGGGATATGTAGCAAATTAAAGAAAAGTAAATAAGTATTACCTCAACTTGACGACAAAAAAAATCCACAAATGAAGAAGCCGTCGATTAAATCCAAGCTTCCGTTTCACTATCATTGTCGATTAGCCATTAGCAAAGGCTCCGAAGATATAGGAGAAGAAGAGAGAAAAAAAGGGAGAGAAATTAAATGGTGAAAGACATAGCCGGCTGTCAGTGACTAGAGGACTAACCTGAGGATGAAGACGGAGACCGGGAAACGGGTAGCTCACAGCTGGCGACCAGGCGAGTAGGCGACGACCGACGACCGAGTGGGCGAGAGTTGAAGCCAGCGACTGGACCACTGTTGTCTCCGTGTCTTTGGCGTCTGCTGGGTGGTGGGCGGTGGCGAGGCAGAGCATAAAACCCAACTACAGGTGAAATGTGAAATGTGAGATGGCAACAAATAGAGGGAGGAGCGAAATTGATTTTTCAGATTGAGTGAGGGGTACAATCATGGTAGAGGTGGGTAAATTATGCTATGGACCTTATACCGTAAGGTGAACGTTCACAATTTTAGAACTCTATGTTTACAATTTAAAAAAAAATTAAATGTATTTTTTAAAAAAATGTTAACAAATAAATTAACTTATTCAATGCAGATTTTTTTATTCCAATCTATATAGTTTTCATCTGATTACCATATTATTTACAAACATCATTATTTTACTCTAAGAAGTCTAACTATAACGCGTTAAAAAATTAACCAAATTAATTACACAGATAAAACCCTAATGATCAATAAAGTATAACCTAAAGAACTAAAATTTAACATGTTTAGGTAGAATTATAGCTCTTAACACATTCTTAACCAAAGGTCAAGGGTTCGATCATTAGCTTTGGGTATGAAGCAACTTTAAATCTTCGGGTCAACTATCTCACCCAATAGAGCTGCCTACAATCTAGCGAGGGGATTAGTCACTGTGTTCAACAATAGAAACCCTGAGCTACACCTAAAAAAATAAAAGCTCTTAACACATTATACAGCCCAATTGTTAAGCAAAAATACACAACAAATAAAACATGCCCACAAATCAAATATTCATGAAATAAATTTAATCTATACACTTAAAAAAGCAGAGTTAATCTATACATACCTGCTTTAAAAATATCTTATTATCCATTAAGTACTAAGGTCCTAGATATTTTACTCAAGTAATTATGAAATAAAGCACTAAAAAGCTATAATTCTAGATAATTTACTACATTAGTGATGTAAAATAAGTATAAAAATGTATAATAACAATTTATAATATACTACCAATGTCGTCTACAAAAAAAGTTTTCAATAATGCGTAATTCATCAAACAGTTACATTGATATACTATTATGTTTTCTTTTTATACAAAGATGACAAAATTGTATATATTTACATAGAAAATATATCATCCGTATAAATAATTTCTATAACTGAGTTGCTAGACAATGAGATAATTAGCCCAATTAATACAAATCATAAACATTGATATATAAAATGTCTAAAACTTCAGCACCGGATGCATATATATACACATTGGCTATTAATTGGGCAATTATTTGCTTAAATTCAAGCAATGATAACATCATAAAACATAATCGATCAAACTCAATTCTTTAATTACACTATATAATATTCGATATTATAATTTACATAATTGTATATCGATCTAAATATTCTTAACATATTATAACAAATCCATACCGTGCAACGCACGGGCGGAAATACTAGTTATTTATTATAAATTATCCACTATTTGCTAACACATTCTTTATGTCTTATATATATATTTTTAGTGGTGATAAACCACATTATAAAAATATTCAAAAAATGTATTGATAAGAATTAAATTTATAATTCAATACCTCTTAGGACTTATACTTTGGGTGATTTACGATAAGTCCTTTTTCATTGCAAGAAATGGAACCAATATACATTTTTGATTGATGAATAAAGTAAACCATAAGATGCGATATCAACTTGTGCATAGGCCTCATTAAAAAAAAAAAAAAAAAAAAAAAAAAAAAAAAAAACCTTGTGTATAGGCCCCAATTTGCTGTTGAAGAAAATTGTTGCAATGTTGACGAAATCTGCACCGTTCAATTTTCTCCTATTCATTAAGCCATATGGAGTGGCTATTCGTCCTCCAGCTGTTGTTGTCCTCCGCGGCATATCGCTGATCGGACTTCCACCGCTAAGTGGTGGCGGAAATTCCATTCCGGTCCCTCCTCCTCGCGCTAACCGTTCTCTGCCACTCTCAGTCGTGAAAATGGAGAACGCCGGCGAAACAAAACCTTCTCCAGCCGTGGTGAAGCTGAAGCCCATCGAAGCTACTCCGGAGACCTTCCGAGAGTTTGGACAAGTGATTGAGGCGTCGCCCGACGGCGAAGAGTTCGGCCCCCGCGATGCTCAACTCGACCTCAGCCGTGGCGTTCCTAGGTTTTTCAATCTCTCTCAAGCTCAATCGATCGATTAGTTGTCCTTAACTTGCCAGTGAAATTGTTAGTTTTATTTTTTTTGTTGAATTTTGTTGCCTAGATTGCCTTTCTGCTGAGTTTGATTTTGTTCTGAAGCTGTTCTGAAGCAGTTGTGATATTCATAACAGAGAGTAATATGCGAAATTAAAGGATATCACCTAGAGAGTAGAGAAAAGTTCATACTGTTGTTTACCTAATGAAGATTAATTTTGTAAGCAATTCTCGTATAAATTACTGGTAGCAAAAGGTAACTAAAATGGATAATGAATGGGAGAGGATTCATTGCTTTATTGCTTATTGCTTGTGTGCTGGATAATTAATTGAAGAGGTTAACGTTATGAAATAGAACTAGGAGAATAGGTTCTCGAGGTGCTCACTCTTGATGTTCTGCTAAGCATGCTTTTGCAAGAGCCTTTGATTAATGACATTAAATTTCTAGATCATGGAAGTACTTGAAGTTTCAGATTTCGTAGGAGAAAAGGCATCAGAAGTTTCTTCGTGTGTGTATCTATATATTTGCAAATGTTCTCCTTTATCCATCCAAGTCCATCAATATATGTGAATGCATAATCATATCGATAAATGAATTGCTTGTGGATGGAACACTTCAGGTTTTATATTATGCAACTCAAAGGTCGGTCATTGACGTTTTCAAGCATTACACACCATGCCAATGTGACACAGTGTCTTGGATCAATTGGGGGCAATGTTTGGTATCTTGGAGTTGCTAAGTCATCTATGGTAGATCCAAGTGAAATTAAGGGAGAAACGGGTGTTAATATCCAGCAATCAAATAGTGGGCATTTCTATGTGCCTCCTGCTGTTGACGAAGTACATGCATTTAAAATTTCAGGCTCGAAGTTTATAAAGCTAAACCAAGGTACATGGCATGCTGGACCATTGTTTAACGGGGGTGTGATGGATTTCTACAATCTGGAACTCAATAATACAAATGTAAGGTCTTCTTGCATTGCCTTATTACATAGTTTCTTTAGACTAAGCATATGGTGTCTGTTCAAGTTGCTCGTCCCTTGGGCATCCCTTTTCTTCCTAGTTCCAAAAAGATTCATTTTTGCAAGATATAGTGAGACTGTGAGACCAGATTTGGACTAACATGGTAGGGTTACGTAATTCATGGAAAACTTTCTTTCTATATATAGATCACATCAGTGCAATGGGAGTTCATTGTGATTCAGTGTGCATTAAGAAAAAAATCCGTGATGCGGAATAAGGAAGCAGAATAGGCCTTTGACAATAATCACAATATTGATTTTGGATACTAAGCTTTGTTTTTATTATTGTTGTCGTCATCATCATTATTACTCCCTCCGTCCCATTTTGTGTCTGCTTCGGTTAACGAGGCTTGATTGAAGTTATTTATAATTCAATTTTTCATAATGTTAAGTTTAGTATTAGTAAATAAAATTTATATATTTAGAAACTACATTAAAACTTAAAAGTACTATTAAACACACAAAAAATCAAATTAAAAATAATTTTAAAAATACTAAAGAAAACAAGCAAATAAGATAGAGTTTGTTTGACCAATGAATGGTAAACATGACAGGTAAAATAAGACGGGAGTATTAATATTAATGGATTTGAAGGTAATGGTTTTTCATACTAGGATTACAAGAGAGAACTTGAAGGTGTTGCATTATCACAACTTTAAGAGGTGATGCAACAAATGTCTCAAAGTGGTTGTTGGTCTTCAAATATGTATGCTTTTCTAAAAGTTATTTTTAGCAAGATAGCTTTATTCATATTACTCCAGTCTTCTTCGGGAGTGTTGAGGATACAGTAATGTAAATTGCAGTTTCACACAGGTGGTTGATCACACAACACACTACTTCAACAAGAAGAATAATGTGGTGTTCCATTTGGAGGAGTAATTGATCTTCTCAAGCAAAGAGTTTTCTGAGGGGAACGATAGGAACGAATTGTGATGATTTCTCCATTTCTTTTTCCCTTGCGGAAGATATAACTATATCTGTATTTTGTACTAAAAACTGACCTTGCAGGTCCAGGTTTCCCTGTACTCGAAAGTATTTATGCACAGTTCTCTTGGCTCTTGCCAATGCATATATCAGCCTTGTCCATTGGTAAAAAAAAATTATTTTGGATTTATAATGCATTACCTCTTTCAATCTGCGATTGTGTAAGAATTGTTCTTTAGGATAGTAATGGAAAGGACAATAATGAAATGTAGCTATTGTTATAGTGTGGACCACTGACCAAAAGGTTCATTTATAGTATATTGAGTGTACTATTTAACAATGAATATTCATTACACTAAAAATGAACTTGTTTTAGTGATCCATGGTATAAATTGATGTAATTTAGTAGAGTGACTAATAATAATGTAATCGGATGATATATTAGAGTAATATCCAAAAGACAATAATAGTCAGCTAAGGACAATGAATAAGACAAAAATGTATAGTTTCGAGGCTAGGGTGCCGATCAGCACGGTGCCTCTTGTACAAATTCAAAGTCAAAAAATGACATGACAAGATTGGCGTTGTATTTGGTACAAATTTCAAGTTTTCGTCATTCACTTTAAGGTGATATACGATATAAGAGTTATGTATACCGATCAATACCTCAAACTTTTTCGATATATAACACTCATATACAAGTCACTTTTCAATTCGACACATTCATAACATCTATCCTAACAAATTACTTATTAATCTTCAAGTCAATTCGACATATTCATAACAACTATCCTAACAAACCACATTAATCTTCATGCATCTTGTCTAGTCCACATCTCCCATTACAAATGTTTAAATTAAAATACTGAAAGAGTAAAAATCCAATGAAAACGCTATAATTAGAGCGGTCTAATCTCGATCATTATGTTATCATTCGTCTAAATACGCTCTTAATAATTTTAGAATGATAGATGAATTTCATTCCGGAGTTGGAATAAAAAATAATAGAAGTTTTTGTTATTTATGTAGCAATTACGGGTGGCTTTTATGAAGTCGTGAATTTAGTGGGGAGTAATCCGTAATAAGATAGTTTCAAGAAATTTTGGGAGGTTTTGCGAAGCCCTCGAAACAGAGAATCTAAACTCTCCGGTTAGTCATACACACTCCGCTTCTTCGTCTTCTCGAATTTGCATTAATATTCTAGAAAATTCCCCGTAGGTCGAAGCTAAATCCCTTCGCATTCCCAAAGATTGAACTCATTAGAATTTGATTTTCAGGATCTGAAACCATTTTCATTTCAGAATTTGGAGGCTGATTATAGTGTGTGCTATTGAATTATTGTAGAACATCCAGATTCATACAGAGATTGGAAGGGAATCAATGGGTTCGGCAGGGAAGGAGGCGTACAGGAGCCTTCTGAAAGCGGTGAAGAAACACGTTGTAAAAGGAGAGCACAAACCCGATTTCACCGACTATATAAGGGAGGAGTTTAGGAAGAGCGTTAACACTCAAGCTCCTAACGTTCGGGAAGGATTACAGCTTGCCAAAGATTACACTTTCCTGCTCAACAGTGTTCACCATCACAAGGTCACTTCTTGTTCCTTATAATTCACATATTACTTGTGTATTTGCTTGCTAAAACTACAAGGAAATGGAGAAGTTTAACTGTTCAAGTCATTTTAAGTTTCTTGTTAGATATACAGTATTATGCTGTAAGTTAACTGAGCAGAATGGAGAAACTGAGTCCATCTGTACAAGTTTTCGACCCCAACTAAATTGTGGTTAAAGCTTAGTTAAGTTGGATTCTATTATTTCTTAGAGTGAGTCTCCTCAGACTGTAGGACTAGAGAATGTAATACTAATCAGGCCTATTTACCAAAGAAAGTGTAATATACTTCTGAAGAAAAATGTAATATTTAGGAATTGAATAATACTAATCAAGGATAAATTCATTGATTCTTACTTATGGAAAAAGTGTAAAACTTGGAAAAATGTGCTGAGTAATACTTTTGATACTTTTAAATAAAACTGTAATATTAGAGGTTGAAGAATTACTTATTAGGAAAATTGTAATACTTATGAGAGAAAGTGTAATACATATGAAAACCCCGATCTGCTTCACGGATAGACGGTCTCATATGCAAATTAACATGATTGTTGGGAGTGCAATCTGTATTAGAAGTAAACCCGGAGGGTAGAGGTTTCCTCTGAGTATGTAGAAAACGCAATGAACATACACTCATTCCCAAACGTAATGGTTATACAATCACGTTTTATCAAGATCAGTGCTATCTTAGATACCAGAATTCATTCTGCAATCCGCATAGAAATTGTTAATTGCATCCTTTCCTGATATCCAACCATGACAAGGCTGGTTCAGAACTGAGAGATGGAATGCATTTGTGGTTTTTATGAACTGCTTTTATTCCCTGATTTTAGCCTTTCTGACTATTAAATAATGAATCTTATATATTTCTTGATTTTCCCACTTTGATTTGGAAGAACTACCTGCACCATAGGGATTTAAAAGAAGCTATCTCTTAATATCAAAAAGCGAAATTGACTTTTGATGACAAACTTACCCATCGTAGGAAGCATTTATTGAGAAACTGTGGAGTTTTCTGTCAAGTCTATATTCACAATATGTAGTTATCCTAGTTTATTTCCATATTTTTCCTTGCCTGTTTTGAATGATACGTAATGTTTGTAGTGTGGGATAACATTGATATTTACGACAATGACGATATTTTTCATTTTAATTTTCTGATATGCTCTTCCTCAGGACTTGCTATTTTCTTACAATATCGCGGTTGATAGGTCTGATGAGATGAAGAAAGTTCTGGGCAAATCCGCAGCAAGTGTGGGTCTCCAACTCCCTGATGTTTATCAGCCATGACAGCCAGTGAGTACCTTACTGCAATTTTCATTACCACTCGAAAATATCTTGTGATTATCATCTCCCTTGCTCTCTTGTCGAATAATTTGCTTTGACATTCCTCAATTCATCCATTCTTTTCTGGGAACCCTTCCGTATCACAATTTAAACCCAGCAATAATCCATTTACTCTTGTGATTAAGTGGTGATTTGGAGAACTAATTATTCTACATTTTTTTGCTAATGTCTTATGTACAAGGAGCTTTCATTAGCACCAATGGAAACTGGGATTTGCTGCAAAACTGCCCAAATTCAGGCATTTATCAGCTCTGCAGAATTTCCAAGCCTTTACGTGCCTTCAACATGAACAGCACTGATAATGCTTCAGTCAAGAAATCTTGTTGAGTTTCAAGGTTTTTTTTTTTTTTTTTTTAATAAAAATTAAAATCTAATTGTGGTATTTTAAGGTTGTGATTTTCGCATTCCAATTATTTTGATTTATGAAAAAAAAATATAAAAATAACAGAAATTGTACTAAAGTAGACATACACCTAGTAAAATACAGAAGGGAAAGGAAATCATTACAGTCATAGGGAATGCATTTTATTATTTATTTATTTTCACGCTACAGAAGGCATCAAATGCTAAACAAGCAATACATAAAGTGCATAAATAATCCCCGGAAAATATCCCAGAAATGTTAGCAGTAAATCAATCCAGAATTCCACCTGCAAAATCCCAAATCTTTAAATCAAAGAAAATAACAAACAAACAAAAAAAAAAAAAAAAAAGGTTTCGAGTTCAATTCTCTTTCAGATGTTTTGTAGAAGTGCATTCTTATTGCCTTCGTAATTTTCTAAAGTAATTACGTTATCATCTACATTTATATGATCAATAATTATGTTACCATCTACTTTTAAACGATCAACAATCATGTTATCATCTATTTTTAAATGAGAGATCATTGCGTTTATAAATTAAAGATCTTTTATTTATTTAGTTATTGTTGATTAATGATAAAACCTTCATTAGCGCAATACAAAAAGATAATTTAAGATTTAAGAAAAAAAAAATAAAGGAAGAAAGAAACGTACTCCACAACCATAGCGAATGAAGACACCAACAGGTGGTATGAAGATGGCAAGAATGACTTCGATGAATGTTGCTGTACCCATTAATCTCTTTTCTCTCTATCTCTCTCTATATCTCTCTCTCTATACGCACCTTCTAGAAGGAATAACTCAAATCCCAGCAACAGAAAAACAACCAAGTTTCCTAGATTACTACCAATTTACAAAAGATGTCTCTTCTCTATTCTCTTGTCTTGTTTTTCTGAGAAATTAAGGAACCAAAAAAAAACACACATTTTATGAGTAACAGTCAGGGAGATGACACTTGGCACCATTTCAACGTTTTGGAATTAGAAGATGTAATGTTGTGTGCCCTTTTGACCCAGTCTTCAACTAACACCGTTCAGATCTCTCCCTCCCTCTCTTTAATCCACTCTTTTCTTTGTTCTTACAAGAAGCTGAATTTAATATATAAAAGATTAAAATGCTAAGCATTGTATCATTGGTGTTCTTTTTAAAAATAATTAATATTATAAAAAATTAATTTCATAAACACTAACAATATCAAGTTGAAAAAATCACTAGACACTCCTCACATCAGAGCGTCTAGCACGTGTATTTTTTTTTAAAAATTTGTTTAATTTTTTTTATTATAAAACTTGATAATTATAAATCGTTCAATACTTTAATAGTTAAATACTAAAATATTAAATATTAACCTAAAATACATTTAAGATTTGAACAATTTAAAGTTATTTTGCTCAAAACAATGTCTTTTTGAGTGAAATAATCCATTAACAAAAAAACAATAGCTAATCGGTCAATTAAGCTACCTAACCAATCGATCGCCTAGACCACCGATTATAGTGATATGCTAAGCGGCCGGATGACGCCTAAGCGCAATTTTTGTAATAGTGTCAAGAACAATAACTATTATTATTATACATATGTACAGAATTACCGATGAGGTAATAAATAAAGACAATCTCCTATGAAGCTGTCTTAAGGATCTTCATTCGTGAGACAAGTCAAATTTTTCATAAATATTACACTTTCCCTCGTAAGAATTACAGAGTAACTCTTCAACTCCTAATATACATTTTGATTTCAAAGTATTACACTATTTTTTTAATCAAAAGTATCAATCAGTCAATTTATATCCTTAATTAGTATTACACTTTTTCGCATAAGTAACTATTCAACCTTATAAACATTACATTTTTTTATTTAAAAGTATTAAACTTTTCCTAAAAACATTACACTTTTCCTTACAAGGGAGAATTTATTCTTGATTAATATTACATTTTCTAACACAAGTATCGCACTCCCATCTTTGACCTGACCCGTCTCACAAGAGACTCACCCTTCAATAAATAATTGCCAATAAAATTATGAATTTTGGGATTAAGGGTAAGAATATAAACCTCAAAGCACACAGGCAAAGCTCAAGAAAATGCAGAACTGAACAAAAATGGCTACAGACAAAGAAGCAGAATGAAGTAATCCATATTTGAGCCAACAAGATCATGAAAGAGGCAAGAGCTTCATCAAATCAGATATATATACAGAAATGGAGGAAAGGCGACGAGAGTCCTAAGTTGACTGATTAAAAAAAAAGCATCTAACAGAATTCACGGTGGTTAGCCGCTCACAAGAAAAATACACCACTCTACACGAAACATTTTGCAGTTTTTTCGTTTTTTCATCTCTTTGTTCTAACTAAGATGAATTGAAGTCTGGTTACCTTCTACTTTGCTGTCCTCTTTTGCTAATGATTGCATGGCTGTGGCTTTATCATTGAATGTTCCATCTTCTCTTCTCTTGGCTGAAATACAAAGGCAATTCAATCCGAGTACTTAGAAAACACGGGACAATGCAAAGACATAAAAAATAAGAGCTAAATTCTCGCAAGAAAGAATGTATTGAGTCTATGCAAACAACAACGAAAAAACACCAGTCTAAAATCACAGAATCCCAAAGAAAATATATTTCAGCCCTTGTTCGTGGCACAAAAAGAATGGCAAACAAAATAATAATTTTAACCAAAATTTACCAGATTCTTGTAAGGATCGTGAAAAATAGAGATATCATGTGGACATATCAACGAATTGATCAAATAATTTCATGAAACTATAACAATCTCATAACAGCCGTTAGTTGAATAAGCAGCGCTTACCTGAACTATCATACTATTATAGTTGCTGATCAAATTGCTTCCTCTTGGCCCTGTGGTATTGTAAGGAGCAGTGGTCTAACCGAGATAACGGGTGTATAGTTGAGCTCGTAGTTCACTTGCATAGACCCGAATATATTGAACTTGCCAGCACTGCTATAAGCAACTTCTGCATCAGATCCCCGCTTGAAGACTACTCGGGCACGAGCACAATCTGGATGAACTTCAGTCTCTAATTCCTTTATTGGTCCAAACCGTCTAAATGTCTTATTAAGGCTCATTTCTGTAGGGAGCCGATTGCCCTCTGCAAAATTTAAGATAAGCTCTGCTGGCTCGAGCTTCCTTTTCTCGGCTTCCTCGTTGCATTCATCTACCCCGATTTCATTATTCCCAATGGAATAACGTTTCCTAGAGTATGAGCGACGGGTTGCTTTATGAACTTTATCCGCCGAATCAAAGGGCGAAACCGGAAATTCCTCTCTCCCGTTCTCGCCATTCTGCAGTAGTTGCTCCTCGGAATAGTTTTGAACTATCCTGTCGGTCCAATATGAGTCATTTATATCGTCGAATTCAAAATCTTCAGCAGCCCCATCGGGGGCCTGAGATGCTCTCCTCTTTCTACCAACAACCGGCCTTCCAGACAATGAATTTTGCAACTCGGAGTGCTTTGGATATCTAAGATCTAAAATGCAATGAATAAAAGTGTTCAAAAAGCTATAATCTCCCATTGGAGCCTGCGCCACCAACTGAAGCTGGGAGAATAACTCATCAATAGACGGGAGTTCAGATGGGCCCGCCACTTTTTCCTTCGGTGGGTTCTGCGAGGGAGAACTGGCCTCGGGTTGAGTACTGTCGCCTTTTAAGTGGCTTGCAGCTCTCAAGATTCGCTCGCCAATCTTGAAAGGCGGTGGATTAGGAGTTACTGATGTTGTGCTCGACACTTTTGCAGAATAGACACTCTTTGTCCGGTCTGATCCATCTGCAAGAGTTTCGTCTAATTCTGAGTTGCCCATTATCTCTGACATACGCCTCTCTTTCTTCGTAGGCTGCAAGCTGTCTTTCAAATTGTGTTTACGTTTATGAGAGGGGCCCTTGTTCACAGTAACTCCCTCCTCGTCGTTTTCTAACAGTTCTCCGCCTGACAAGAATTCTGACAGCTCACTGCATCCCTTAAAACGAGAATATGCCAATAACTGAGCACGAGCAATAACAAGATCCAACTGATCGGCCCCACAAGTAGGCGAGCGTGCCACTCCTCTCAAGAAATGCAAGACCTTATCGGGCGCAAATGACTTCACTCCACTAGATTTGTCCACACCATATCTTCGGCTTGATTCTTCCCGTATACCAGTATTCTCAACAACCTGGCACGCAATCTTATTATAAGAGGATTTAGGTATGCACGAGCAGGCCAGGCCTAACTCTATCCGTCTCGAAACCTCGTCCAAGGCACCCCTTACTGCATTTTGAAATGTTTCCGAGTTACTCTGCTTCTCGATCTGGGAGAAGTGAGACCAAAACGGCTTCAGTACGGTTGCATCATTCCAAGCAAAAGTTCGATCCCCAAAATAGGCTACCAAAAAGCAGCCCTTCTTGTAATACCTAACAGCCTTCTCCGATGCATCTGCTGGATCAAAAATCTGCCCCGGCCACCAGGGATGGCTTCTGACCTTCCCCCAGACCAAATCAGAAACAGTGAACTTTCCCAACTTTTCTGGAGGAAGTAGAAAACCGGGATATATGTTTGCAAAGTTTGCAGGCTTTGTTGCCTTCACACCCAACACCAATGACTGGTCAATTTGAGAAGCATTCTCTTGAATTTCTCTTTGTTCTCCAATTTCATGCTTCTCGTTTTCTTCTTCCTGTTGCTCATCTACAACCGTTGTTTCTGAAACATGGGCGTCCAAGAAACCATCAGCATTTTCCATCTCAATTGCTTGTTGGCCGATCACCTCATTATAGGCTCCAGATCCAGTGGCACCTTCAACTTGTTCTTCAGCAACAGTTGTCATTACCGTGCTTTGGCCATGATCTGCCTCGGGTGTAAGTACTATATTTTGTTGCATAACTACCTCTTCATTCGAGTTACAGGTAGACTGGGAACTCATCTGATTGAAAATTTCGGTATCAGTACCGGGAGTACCATCACTTTGCACAGCATTGCCTTGACACTCCACCAAAGATTCCTCGGCACCAATTTGACCATGGGATTGAACCGAACCCATGTCGGGAGTGCCTTCACTCCTGGCCTGGTCTCCTCTAGGTATCGTGTTTTTTCCTTCATCTTCTTGCCAAAACCCATCATCGATGAATTCAAATGTGGAATTATCATCTATCATCTCAGTATCAGTAGTGCATTCATTTCCTGCCTGATTCCCTTTATTAACTAGACCCGCATTCTCATCATCTTTTGGCGCAGATTCATGACCGCCCAAACCTTCAAGTTCAGATTTTGCAACCGTATTGCTGTCTATCACCTGTGTGTTGGCCGGGACAACCACAGTGTGCTTGACAGATAATTCCGAATCTGTCTGTACAATGTCAGAGTCTTTTGGCGAGCCTAAGTTTGTTGCATTGACAACGCCTAACTTATCCTCGTCAATATCCATTGCATCAGTCTGAACAACATCAGAGTCTTTTGCGGGGCCCAAGTTAGTTGCATTAGTAACATCTAACTTATCCTCGTTAACATCAGCTGGGCATACTGTGTTGTTGGAGGTTTCTAAGGTTATATCATTCTCCGAGTAGTGAATACTAGTTCTATTTTCGGAATCTAGTACCCCCTCAACCTCCACTTCCATCGCATCTCCTTTCTCGAGGTTATTACATTTTGCATGGGATAGCTCTGAATCTTCACTGTTAATATTATTGATTCCGGATTCTGTCGAAGGTTGCTGATCTGGCAAAACTTCGGAATTATCTTTCACATCATTATCAGCAGATGTTGGAGCTTCAGTCTGAATTATCTTGTCAGACTCAGATTCATCGAGGACTCCACAATTAGGGTCATCAGAACCCTTGCTATCAACTTCTCGAGCTCCACAACCATCAGCCCGCTCATCGGAAGATTGGGAACCAGCAACTACTGTATCACAAATTGCAGTATGCTTCTCGCCATCTACTTGCAAACCCTCCTCGTTACGAGGCGAGTTTTTATTGTCAACAATATTTTCCATGGATTCCACCTTTGAGTGTAAAATCTCATCTTTATTGGCCTCTCCAATTTCCCTCTCGGTGGCAGCTTCGACGGGACTATCTGAAATCTTTTCAGTTGCACGTCTGGAAGAATCTTTATCAATCACCTGGCAAGTAGCGGGAGTCGCTAAACTCTGATCATTCTCCAAAGAAGATAGCCCGGCATCTTCAACATGCGTATCTTTGTCTTTAAAATTAGTATCTTCTTCTCCAGGCATCAAAGTAGCATCTTCTCTAACAATTTCGCTTGGCGAACTCCTTGGCTCAGAAGGACAATCTGAAATTTTATTGGTGTCATGACCAGAACAATCTGTATTAGCCTTATTGAAAACAGTTCGGTTCACTAAACCTTGATCGTTCTCTGAAGATGATACTCCGACATCAGGAACAGGATCACGCATAGCTTCATCTTTGAAACCTGTTGTTTCCTCTTCTCTTGGCATCAAAGGATCATCTTCGCGAGGTAATTGGCTCTGTGAATTCTCTGACTCAGCAGGACGTTCTTTATCGGCCCCCTTGCAAAGAGTTGAATTCACTAAACCTTGATCGTTTTCTGAAGAAGAAACTCCAGAATCTGTAACAGAATCATGAAGAGTTTCATCTTTAGTACTTGTCTCTTCTCTTGGAATTGCTTCATCTTTAGAACTTGAATCTTCTGTGGGAATCGAGGCAGCATTTTCAGTAACAGGTTTGTTCTCTGAACTCTTTGATTCTGGCTCATTTGCAGGTTCATTCCCGGGATTTGAAACTGAAACATCTGACTCAACACCCGTAGAAGCCAAGTCACCCCCTTCAACTCCTTTTTCAGTATCCTCGTCCCCGACTTCCTCTACAACGACAGTTTGTTCGCTCACTGCCATTTCAACGACATCCCGGGCTGCCTCTGCAGCATCAGTCTGTTCACTCACCACCTCAGCACACTCCATTTCAACGACATCCCGGGATGCCCCTGCAACATCAGTTCGTTCACTCACCGCCTCGGGCTCAGCACACTCCATTTCATCGACATCCCGGGCTGCCCCAGCAACATCTTGAAGATCTTCAACTCCAGTTTCAGTCTTCCCTTCTTGGACCTCCTTTGCTCCAAGATCACCCCCACCATCCAAATCTCCAGTCTTGGACTCTGAATCCACCTTCTTCAAGCAATCCCCATCAACAAACACATCAGACCCCTTCACCTCAACCATTATATCACTTTCATCTCCACCCTGCTCCAAATTCCCCATTAGGGTTTCTCCACTGGAGGGCTCAGTCTCACTAGCAGCCACTGAGTTCACCCCTTCATGCTCACCCATAGTCGCCAAACCTAACCAAAGATTCCAACTTTATTATCAGTCCAAAGAACCAAGAATCCAAATCTCACCAAACAAAAGGAAATTTCAACAAACCACATACAACAACAACATAAACCCTAATACCTAAACCATACAAATCTGACCACACCCTCCACACAACAAATTCAAGAAACAAAAAGATGCAATCTTTAAATCAAAACCCCAGATTGCATTCCTCATGAGAACTAAAAGAACCCAGAAAAAAAAAAGAATAAAAAATTAAAGGAGTACCTTTTGTATGTGTCCCTCTCCTGGGGAAAAAAAAGTCGAGATTTTTGAAGGTTTTAGAGAGAGAAGGGGGGGTTAGTGAGAGAAAGACAGAGGTTAAAGGCGCATATAGTGGTTACCTGTCCGGTTGTGTGAATCTTGATTTAAGATGACGCAGCTTTGGACGCTGATGATCCAACTATCTTTAGACACGGCTGCAGCAAAAGGCTTTGCTGATTGTAGACAAATATAGCTCTTGGCTTAGCTATATGAATTGGATTGACCATTGGGCATCTTTCTTTCTTTTTTTACTTTTTTTTTTTTTACTGATTCCAATTTAGTAATTTACAGTGATAAGATTTACATCACGATGCAGACCGATGTCCAACTGGAGCATAAAGAGAAGATTGGGTAAAAAGTTGGGGATTTTTTTTTTTGCTTTTTAGTCCCCAATGTTGATGTAAATATCTAAATGGCCCCTTAATTCTCTCTAGATTCGAATGCTGCTTGCTGATTGTTGCTTCCATCCTACTTACATTAGGGCTAAATTTATATGATTTAGCTAAATCCATTGCACTCAAATTACACTATTAACGTATAATATAACTTCAACTACACTAGGGATAGCCATTGTTTTCGAATTTGACACGAAATCTGATTTCTAAATCTAGACAAATTTAAAAAATAAAGACGAAGACAAAAAAAATTATTTTAAAATTTTTGTTAAAATTAAGAGCAAAGACAAGAAATACCCTTTTTTTCCGTCCCTACCTTGATATATTTAAATAAAATATATACACACAACTCTATTCATTTAAATTAATTCTTTTTGTTGTTCCAAGCTATTGACTATGTACCATACATTCATTTTGAAAAGAGAGCATTTAATCAATCCTTCATTTTGTTTCAAAAAAAAACTCAAATTTTCTAAAAAAAATAAAATAGCATTCACTTTATCATGTTTCACTAACTATCACTCTTCAAACATTCAAACTCAATATTTGTATGTACTATATACGTTGTAAGTTATTGATAGCTTTAGGGTCCGTTTGGAAAGCAGAAAAATGACTTCTGAAAAATGTTTTCTGGAAAATGAGTCATTTTCCGGAAAACAATTTCATTTCCAGTGTTTGGATGTATTATGCAAAACTGTCTTTGTGTGTTTGGTTCATTTTTTGGAAAATGGATAGAATTGTATACTTAAACATTGTAATTGTTTTATTTAAAATATAAAAAATTATAATAGTTATTAAAATAATGGTATTTAATAAAAAGAATAGAATTTATTAAAAAAATAAAAAATAAAAAAAATAAATGCAGCAGAGGTTTTCGGCGGTTTTCCCACCTCCTTGGTCCATGGTCATGGGTGATATGGCTTGGTTTTGGTAAAAAACATGCTAAACAACTATTCTGGCGATTCCGTAAAATGACTTACAGAAAAAAATTCCGTAAGTCATTTTCCAGAAAAATGAACTGATTTTCCTTGGTCAACGGAAAACATTTTCCGTTGACCACATTTTCCAGGAGTTGCCAAACACAGAAAACTCGGAAAACATTTTCCGGAAGTCATTTTACTGGTTACCAAACACACCCTTAACTAGGTTATATTTATTATTTAGAGTTAAACTAGCATTGTTTCCTAGCAAGATCATAGAGATACTTCACCCACCTTTGACTTTCAAAATATACAATTTATCCTTACTAATTTTAGTCAATAGTTTATGGGCTGTTTGGGTGGAAAACTTCAGTTTACTAGAAAATAGAGAGGAAAAAATAAATAAAAAGAACAAAACAAAAAGCCACACACAATTTTCTTTAAGTATGTTGTGGTGAAATTATTAGGATTCTAGGTTGATGTAAACAATGAATTACTAGTGATGAAGATGGTAAGCTGCTTGCAAAATTACCATTTCATAATAACACCCTTTCTCACTCATATAAAGTGCAGAAACCAAGAGAATTGAAGCTTGGCAAAAATGAATGCACAATTTCACATCAAAATGGTATGTAGTAAAACCCAAAAAAGTAAAAGATTTAGTTAACTAATTTAATTTAATGTCTATCTGTACAGCAAGTCAGTAAACAATTACAACTCACATTTCTAATACTACTACTTTGGAAGACTATAGGGACTTGTGGGCTATGTCATAAACAGATATAAGGATTTCTGCCCCTATCAGTATGATTATGAGCCATTCCAGGAAATCTGACTTTCTATTCTGAAGAATTTCTTGAAGAAAACGTATATTATGCTGCAACCAATATATATACATATGAAGTAAATGTCAGCAAAATTCAACGCTAAAGATGAACGGGAGTAAATTATGCAGAACTATACCTCGACAAATTTCAACTTGAAATCTAGGCTGGCAAATCTCTGAGTCAGCTCGAATTCATCTCTGAGATATTCCCAGATCTGAGCATATTTAGCATCTTTCCATGCAATGTCCGATCTAAGAAAATGTTGAAATAAATTATGTTTAGAATTATATGTTCGTGAAGACCAAGTATAAATCAAAAGTTAAGGACAAGTAATATTGCCACAATCTAATATATGTTTTTTCCCACTCCACCACTTCTATTCTTCTCTATGTTTCCTCTATTTTGGGTTGAGGTCAATGTTGGATCAGGATTCAAAAAAATTGAAGCATGTGCTCTATTTCAACTAAAAGCCTAAGTTGATAATTAGATTGCACATTTATGTTTATATATTATATATGCTCATCGCGCCCCCTCATGTGTGCAGGCCGGTTACTTTTGACGGGCTCCAAGCAACACGTAGACCATAGTCTCTTTTTATCGGGTGACCCAAAGATGATACCAAATTGAATTACGTTTACATATTATATGTTCAACAAGAGATATACAATATTACTTTTTCTTCTTAAAGTACCAGTACTTAAGATTAACTAGTGGCAAAAACAATGATAATGGAACCCTTCCAATGACAAAATGCAACCATAAAAGGCAAATAAGAATGAAAAAACTATTCAAGCAAAGCAATTTGGATATTTTGTGAGCAAATTTTACCTTTCAAAAAGTCCAAGTTTAAGAATCACATCAGCAAGATTAGAATTTGCCTTTCCAACCAACTGGAAAAGCTTTTTACGTTCCATTGTAAAAGTGCCAGTTTTTTCCATTCCTCGATTGATATCTGTAAATTCTGCAACCATTCCATCAACCTAAAGGAAAATGAAGTTCAGAAATCAATGGAGCAAAGTACAACCTCCTCAATGCTGAAAATTGAAATACTTAATTACTGGAACATACCTGGCGCACATAGTAATCAAGAGCAATACTTTGACCAAGAACACTGCCAATGGTACGGATGCCATCATTATTCAAATACTGCAACATAATGTAGTCTAGTCCACCTTGCATCCAGGTACTTAAAGTTGGCTCCTCTCTGACCTCATACTCTATGTTAAAAAAAAAGACAGAATTGAATAGAAAGCAGGACATACAGACAGGTTTTTCTTGTTACTTCCATCAAATTAAAAAATCACCAAATTACTTGGTGCAGCATGCCTGCCATAAAAAACATGTATGTCTTTCCCTCATCTACTGATATATTCATGTAACAAAGAGAGCATCGAAGTGCTAGTATTACACAAACATGCAAGTAACAGCACAAGCTGCATGCCTGAATCTACTGAGTACCACACATACAAAAGAAATCCAGTACCCAAAGTTAAGGTTGAACAAAAAGGGGCAACACCAGCGAAGTTAGTAAGGTTGTTGACTTAGTAACCACAAGGCTACAAGTTCAACTCCTAGTGGGAGCGGCCGATTGGCCTTCTTGGCTTGAGCCAGTCAGCTATGGACAACCTAGGCTGGTTTACCTCCTTGTGGTCCTTTGCCGGCTAGGATCACAAGGCAAGGTTTACCTAGTGCACACCCTTGAGTAGTGGCTGCAGCCTGCAGGTTTCCCTCGTCTGTCAAAGAAAAATCCAAAATCCTTGCTTCTATTGCAATCAACTTTGGAGACAACAACAGTGCATGCATGACATTAAACAGGAACTGTACAATCATAAAATTTATGCAACCAGCTAATCAAATTAACTGATCAGTAGAAAGTTTGATCCCCTCAGTTCTTCCATTTCATCTAGCGATTGCTACTTTAGATAGTATACTTCAGCTATGAAATATCCTACCACAACTGCTCACCCAAAAAGCACTGATCATCCAGTCAGTGGTTGAGAAGCTGCAAATAGCCTCACCGGAGGGTGAAGACATGGATAAAGTTGTGCAAACCCTGTATGATGAGGGAGACTAGCATACTAATTCAACCTTTTAAGGATTTTAGTTGAATGCGTGAATCAAGAAATTAAAGGCATTTTATCCAGGAAAGAACCTTTGATATCTTCTTAATACAGTAAGTCAGGCATAGGAATTTCTTGAAGCTTATCAAAAACCTCTTATGCATCATGTCGATGTCATAGAAGGTCAATAAATTTTTTGACAATGACAAGTGATTTATGAATTGGATTTCTATACATGTGTGTGTGTAGATAAGTAGGACTTCCATGCATATGCACTCACCATCCTTTCTCATCTCAGGCAATAAACCAGAAGAATGTTTTTCAACAATTTTTAGATACCCATCAACTTCATGATCACGGACATTGAACAAGACAATAGAACCATACTGAAAAACCACCATATAACAGCAGTCACTGCCACTTAAACCAGAACCCAAAACCTGTAAAACAAGAAAAGTAGCCATTAGAAAGAAAATAATGTATCACAAGAGATGTATGCAGTACAGACCCAATCAGTTGCAACATTTGGACCTTGTTATAACACCTGTATCTTATACTGTCCCTTGAGGTTTGAAGAATGCAAAGATCAAGATGGTGATGAACTTCCTAAGGCAATCATGGTAAGCACAAAGTGTAGAGTAAAATAACTATTTCTTATAATTAACGATACACCTTCTCTTAAATGTGAACCCAAGACTTTCTAAGAGTAAATAAAACTCCACTAAAGTCATTTGTCTCAAATAAACTTTACATAGTTGAGGTTTTTAAAATTTGCAATCCTTGATTGTTCTGCAATTATATATGTTTGAAATAAAAGCTTAAAAGAATATTCTATTGAGCAAATAAGTCATGTCACCCCCACCCCCAACAAAAAAAAAAATAAAGAAGAAAGAAACTGAAGGAAATTGCAATATTTTGACAACTGATCATCTGCAGTGATAATAAATAAACATCTAAGATATTATATGCCAAGAGGGGACAGGTAGAGTAATTGCAAATTGTGATAACTTATGGGCAGTGCTAACTAACAATGAGGGAAAAGAGAGAAAACTTAAAGACAATAAACTCACACTAGGATCTGGTTTAGTATAACCAAATCTTAAAACAACATAATTGGTCATCCGAGATGTAGGTGGAATGAAATTCTGCTTGTTCTGATCCACCAAGCTCCTTAAATCCACACTGTCAATTGAAATCACAAGAGCATTACAAAATCCAATCCCACAACAATCATGGTACGTTAAAGAGATAAAACATAACCTAATTAATATTCTACACTCCTCAAATGTCCTCCAAATTTCATGTCTTAAAATCAAATCAACAGCAACCAGTTCAAAAGGCCGTATGCCTAATGCCTTCAACTAAAAATGCAATTAATAATCAATCTCTTTTTCAGTTAGGTTTCCCTCCACTTCCCTTGGAGCATATTAGCATCAAACGAAATGAGAAAAAAAAAAAAAAAAAAATACGAAGTTTACAAACATCGAGTTTGAGGAATCGAAGTATCATCAAATGCACGTGCTCTTTTTTTCTTTCTTTCTTTCTTTTTTTTTTTTTGCGAACCTGGTGGAGAAGAAAAAAGCCCTAACAGGAATAGAAGGCAGAGCAGCAGAGACAACAGCAGCATCATCCTCGTCCTCTTTCTCCAAATCCAGCTCCTCGGCCTTACTCACTCCTCCATCCCAAGCTTCGGAGCTGGAAATAGCATCGTTCCACTCCACCGTGTGCGCCGACGACGAAACTGAGGAAATACACTTAGCCAAGCCAAAATTAGGGCTCCGACCAGTGCGAAGCACCCCGTAGCCGGCGGCTGCCGCCGTCGAAAACTGAGAGTCGCGGCGGAGGACGGGGGTAAAAAGGAGAGCAATAGGCTTAGAGTGTGGCGGCGAAACGGGATGGTGGAGTGGAAGAGTGTGGGAAGTGAGGGGGTGCGGTTTGGCGGAGAGAGTGAAGAGAGTACGGAGAACTCCGGCGTCGGCGACGAGGAGAGCGCGGTGAGCGCCGTGTCCCCACGCCGTCCTCATAGTCAGCTTCATCCTCATCGTTGCCGCATTGGCTTGGCGCCTCCACACAAAGGGGTTTTGGTTTAGTACTTTAGTTTCAGTTTTAGTAAGCGAGATTATTTAGGGTGGGTGCATTTTTGGTGTCATGTCTTATTCTGCAAGTTAGTCCTTTTTATTTAAAAATTTTAATGAAGTTATTCCCTCACATGTAATGACTCTCCTGAAAGGTCATATGTCGTGTAATGACTCTCTTATATGGAATGTCATGAAATCGAGTTTTTGTTTCAACAAGTTGATCAATAATGCTAATTAAATGCGATTGAGACTTAAAATGGAAAGAAAAACAAAATTACATTAAACATGACTTATGTATGTCTTGTATATAAAAAATAAATTTGTATATTTGCCAAAGACCTTGTGGTCTAGTGGCACCCGGTGTCCCGATTAATACTATTAAAAAAAAAAAAACCTTCAAACATATTTAACAAAATTAAAAAAAATAATAATAATTAGGCTGCAATGAAAATGTTCAATGGTCATACACTCATACCATAACATGAAATTTGTTAAGGATATGATGTTACTCATACCACCAGCCTATACAGCATCATGTGTTATGTATTCCAATACAAATCTTGATTTACAAGAAAAACCATAACTGCTACCCGAATTGAAATTGTTTTATGGGTGAGCCTGCCTTATAAATCACAATGAAGTAAATTAGTCTAGGTTACTCATATGTGACCGACTTATTCCAATATAGACTTTATATACAACCACTATATGTATGATCCACACAATACAAAAAGAATGCTGCATTTGAAGTTGCAGGTTGCTAAACCTTTCAGCTCCAGAACTACAGATCAGATGAACTGCATGATGCTTTTAGGGGTGTCTAAGTGGAGTGGTAGTTGATGAGAATCCTGATGATGCCGCAGAAGAATAGAGTGGCACTGAAGAAGTGACCACACCCTGGCTTTGCATTTTCCATTGCCAGTCTGAGAATGCTGGAGCTGCAGGCGGGTTTTCAGCTCTCGTTCCCATTGGTCGCTCCTACCCACGACACAAATTAAATGTTAATCCCAGGATACTTTAAACTAGCTTCTTTGATAGAATTGAACAAAAAGCACAGCAGACCAGGTTAGAATCTGTTAATTGCTAACATTAGTCATGAAACTTCTCCCCAGGAGGTACAAAATGAAGATGAATGTGTTATAATATGAAATCCTTGCAGCTATGTTAGTTGTGTTTCGTGTAGACTTATCTGATACTTGACAGTATTTTCTTGACAAAATGGGAATTATCAGCTATGATGGTTAGTCTGGTAGCACCTTGAAGACTTCAGTTCTGAGAATGTAGTTTTCCTAAGAATGAAATCTGCAAGTTGTGAATTCTGTTCAAGGAGATAATTACCTGAGTGTTTGAAATAATCCCAGGATGCATGCTAGGGATAGTCCATATGGAATACTTAGACGCCATTGCTGGAGCACGTGACGTGGCAGGAGAGCTATCAACCTGTAAGATCGATAAAAGCATATGAAGTGGAGAAATATCAGAAATGGCAGTGGCAAAGTGTACAGAGTACAGAATAATCTGAACAAAGCCAAGAAAGTGATGTTATTAGAAAAGAACGAGTGAATCACCGCGATATGGGAACTGTCATGAGAGAATCGCGAAGGATATGCATTGGTAAAGAGTACATTCACTTGTTTCAGAACAGGCGTTTGGCAAACTCCAAAATTGAACTCCAACTTTCTGGTGTTATCAGGCCCCTTTAGACCACCCAGAGGTGCAGACATCCAATGGTTCAGGTCAAGACCATTGCCACCACCTGCATCCCTGTGTTGGTTACATTTGATAGCTTCTTTGTCATAAGTCCTGAACCAGAAAATAAAAATTACAGATTGTATTGGATGAAGCTTCATATAAATGTAGATGACAGCAGACACCAGACAGGGCAATATATATTTCAACATTGAGGACTGAGCAGCATGGATTTTATTTATGATCACATGGACCTTGCAGCTTCAACTACACCTGGAACCAAGCATTGGAATCTTACAGAAAAAATGTGAAGTCCTAATATTTCCAACAATTGTAAACTATTACTTGGACAAGATGAACAAAGCAGCATTTTGACAACCTTGCAGCTGCATAGCAGCTCGCTTACCAACTACCCCGAACTATTGGAATCTTCACAAGTAAAGAAATTATCAAAAAGGTGTTGTTACCTATCCCCTAGGAATTGGCCTATCTGGGCGTCCCATCGGCCACACTTGTGAAGAGTTACTCCTCTGTATCTCGAGGTTCTCTTGTAAAAACCAGTACTCTGGCGACGAAGCGTCTGAACAAATTCTTCTTTTGTCAAGTTCTTCGTCTGCAGATCAATACAGCCAATTTCAATGTGCATTCAAGAATGAATCTCATAATACCATACTCACTATCAACAATTCTGTAACCTGTTTCATATCTTCTTCATAATCACTTATTTGAAAATTGATGTCAGCATCAACTCCCCGGAACTTAAGTGCTGCTCGATCATATGCCCTGAATTATCCAAGTAAAAGAATTTAAGATGACAGACAGAAGATTTACCTCAGAGAGAAACTTTGGGGCAACCCAACCAAGTTTGTCATGTTATTGACTTGATAATCACAAGATTACAAGTTCAACTTCCAACAATGGTGCCTATTAAGTTTTTTGGTATGAGATAGTCAACTATGAACAACTTAAATTAATTACCTTATTGTAGGATTTTGCCAGCTAGAGTTACAAGGCAAAATATAATCAATCAACATAGTGTGACTATGGATTTTATGTCACTCAACAAGAGAAACTAATCTGATAAGTAGTGAAAGTGGGGACTTATCATTTTTACCTGGCTGCAAAATGAGCTGTATCAAATCCTCCTGCAAACCAAATCTTCAAGTCAGCAACTAATCAAAAACTTGAAGCCATTGGGACTTGGGAGTATGCTGACTCTTTTTAGTGAAAAATAAAGTCAAATTTGATAATTTTACAGTTTTAACTTACCCAGATAAATTTGTTTCCCACAATCCCTGAGAACAATACAAAAAAACCAGCCTGATTAAGAACCAAGAAGTCAAGAACACAAACTTCATCCATTCTTTTCTAGTTACTAGTTATAAACACAGCGATAAAAAAAAAATGGCTGGTGAATAAAATTATTGGTAAATTTATATAATAAAAATAAATATAAAATTATATCATCTTATACTCCATAACTATTATGAGAAAAAAAAAAAGGATAAAAGATAATATAAATAATTAATAATAAAGCCCAAATTTTAATTTAACAAAGCTTATTAATAATAAGAGAAAATGCATAATAAACTAAATATTGCTTTATTAATTATAAGAAAATAACAATACAAATAATGCTTATCAGCTCCTCACAAATATGTCATTTATGAATTATTAGTAGTGTAAATGTTGCCCCTCAAAATTTAAAACGTGACGTCCCTCCCTAATAGGAAGAAGGAGAAACATTGTCGTTGGCAGAAAGAGAACAAACGAAGAAAGAAAAATGATGGGAAAAAAGCGTGGTCTTCAAACATGAAAAATGGCGGGTAACCACATTTACATTATTAATAATTTAGGGGTAATATTGATAACTGACATATTTATGAGGGTATAAATGAGAATTTTTCAATATATAATTGGTAAAATTTTACCGGGTATAAAGTACCTAACGAGCCTAGAATAGTAGAATTGTCCATTTTCAGTATTATAAAGAAAATTTATTAGCAGAGAAAAGCAGTTCCAGCAAATTTACCAAACAGTACAAGGTACAGTATGAGTTGTTTTCAAAAAATAAAAAAAAGGTACAGTATGAGTTGAACCATGCGCTTTACTAACTGTACTTCAAATTTACTGCATGAGAAATTGTCTGCTACGCGTATTTATTTTTACCCGTATTTATGCATGTGTTCGTGTACAAAACTACATATATACATACCATCATATACGTACGTACAAATAGCATACATATAGACATATAGTTATATACTCCGTACGTATGTGCAGGTACTATATACTGTGTATAATAAATGTTATGTACTGACCAGATATGCGATTCCCATCTTCCAGTACGCCGGTAAAACGTCACGCCGCGATACTGAGAGCTCCGGGAACGGGGCCCACGCCGGGGTTTCTTAACGGCCGGCAGGTGAGGCTGCGGCATCCGCGGTGAGTTGCAACCGGACTCCATCACGGATAGGTTCAACCAGCTCTGCGATAGCGCCGGCGGCTCCACGGTGGAAGGAAACGACTGTCCGGCCACGGGAACAAGCTGATCCGTAACCGGAGAATGGTCCTCATTGCAGTCCTCTTCAGCTTCGATCGCCTGATCGGCATCGCTCTTCAGAATGGAGAAATTGAGAGTGCAGAGAGAATTGCAGCCGCCATCAGCGAGAGTGTGAGACGAGGTGTTGGACTCATCGGAGGATGAGGCGGTTACGGAAGTTCCGGAATCTCCGCCGACGATTGCGGAGGTGGAGGTTATTTCGGCAGAGTCCGACCCCGGCACAGCTTCCAGATTCAGATCCAACATCTCTTTAATTTCTTTCTCGCTCGCTCTCTCTCTCTCTCTCTCTCTCTATATATATATATATATAGTTGCGTGTGCGAGCAAATAATTGTTGTTCGTTTCTGGAGATTTCTCTGTAACCGAACAGTGGTTGCAGATATTTTTTTCTTTAATTTCTCAGCTCTTCTTATGAAAAGAGAGAAAATTAAAAGTGATCAGAGAATAATGAAGAAGGAATATATGCATACACGAGTTTCCATAGAAAGAGCCGAGGCTGACCGGAGAGCGCCTGAAAATGGGAGGTGAAAAGAAATTCCGGCGAGAAGACGATTAGTTTGTAGTTTCCCGTCGAACTAACAGACGAAGTGAGGAAGGCGAGAAGAAAAAGTGGGGTTGGAGTTGGAGTGTAATCAAAATGTTTTTGTGTGTTTTCCTTCCAAATACGGTGACTATTCAAGAACGTGATAAACTAGCTGGTTGACTATTAAATGAAAACGACAAAAAATGTCTGATTTTTTTTATAAAAAATTATTTTTTTGCATTTACATGGCCAAACTAGCTAGTTGTCTAGTGAGGTATTGTCATTTGTCAGGACCATTATATTAAAAATTAAAAAAAAATATTAAATCCATGACAGTTTAACCGATCATATACTTTAAAATAATTTTATAAGCGTTATTTTACTAGTATCCGTAGAGTATAAGGTTCAAATATATCTTGAGATTTATCTCTAGGTAGGAGCGGTGAGGAATTTGAATCCTACCAAGAATTTTCAAAAAAATTGAGGTATGAAATTGATGCCCGGGAAGTTAAGCCGTTAAGGTATGAAAATGATAAATATTTTCTCTAAAATATTAAATTATTGACATATGTATATATTAATTATATCTTAAGAATAAAATAAATAAAATTAATCACGGAGTAAAATCTATTTTTACGACAATATAATGTAAAAAGGTGACGGTAAATATGAAGAAATACAGTCATTATTCTATAGATCATAGTTTACATAGTTATAGCCTATGTGAGGAAGAATTTCAGGAGAACTCGGGTTCAATTCCCATAAGTGACGGATCCCTTTAGGCCAGCTCTCATGCCTCCCAGAGCGAACACGAGTGAACTCGGAGAAAGACCCTATCCAAAAAAAAAGTTCACATAGTTGTGTTGATTACTAATAAAAAGGTATATAAATGGTACGTTATTTGTGTATTGACAATATATTATTTTAAAATATATTATTTGAGTATTAATGTATACATTATTTTATACGGAGTATATTATCAAAAAATTTATATTTAGTACATAAATAATATTGCAATAAAATTTTGCCACCAAAATGCATGCATTTAAGAAATGAATGACATAGTTGCATCAGCCATTATATGTTGGGGCACATTAGTCATGATTGCTACAACAAGTCATCTAGTCATTTCTATATTTATTATTACACAACGACCCAAGTAGCCAATCACAAAATTGTACATCTATATATAAATAAATAAATATAGAGGGAGAGAAAGAGGGATAAGATCAAATGAAAACAGGTCAGCCGGTAAAAAGTAAGCACTAATCTTAATCGTTCATTAAAATTTATCAATGGTTGAGAGTTTTATAAAAAAATATATATATACGAAGTCAATTTTATAATATATAGAGTCAAGTTTATAATTATTACAAACTCAAAAGTCTAGTAATAATAAGGTTCAATGATTCCAAGCCTTTGATTTTTCAAGATGTCTGGTGTATATATATATATTCGCACCTTTTTTTTTTATAGCGAGAGTGTTTTCACATGAGCTCATATATAGATTTCTTATTTTTTAAATTATTAAAATATTCAATCATTGATAAATTTAAAAAAAAAAAAAATACTACGTACTATATTAGAGAATTTCAAATGACAACGTTGCACTTGCTAGTTGTCCATGTGTCCTCGCATCACAAGCCACCTGGTCCAATGAAAAAAGTTAAATGCCTTGCCATATCGTCATTGTCACCCATTCATCGTCCTTACATAATACATATTGACTTATTGAAATTGGAATTTATTGATTTCCAAAGCTTAGCTTCTTAGTCTCTTTATATATACTTCTACACAACCTGACACTCTTGTATTATATTTCTATAATCAACATCATATTGGAATATTACGATAATAATTCTAAAAAATAAGTACAAATTTGAAACAAGTTTCGATCACACTTTCTTTAAAATTTCATTTCTTATCTCCTCTAGGTGCAAGGAGCTTGTAGCTCAAGTTTTCGAATATAAAATGAACTTCGACTTAAAGTTTAGACGATCAAACAAATAAATCTAGCAAATTAAAACAAGGTAAAACACACATATTTTGGAGGAGGAGGAAGAACATAATTTTTCTGGAGAGAAAATGTACATAGACCAATTTGCACACTCCTACGCTGGCGAGAGAGTCTCTATGCTTCACAATTCAAACTCCATTAAAAAGATATTTGTACTTATACTAGTGCAAACCCACTTCTAATTCCAATGTAAGACAACAACTTATTCCAATCATTTCCGCCTTCATTATCTAATTAAAAATTATCTATTTTGAGAATCAAGTTCTCATTCACTCATTATTAGTTTTGAGTGTACAATATATCGATTTCTTTGTATCACTTCCAAAAATTCAAATCAACTTTGACCTGACCCAAATCAGAAATAGATAACATTGATATTTGTATCACAAAAAATTAACTTAAAAATGTCATTATTTTATGTTTTTTTTTTAACATAACACAACGCTCCCTCCCTCTATATCTGAGTGCACTATTACCTTTTTTTTTTTTTTTTGAGAATAGTGCACTATTACCTATTAAGTTTATTTGGGGCCCTTATTAAAGATTTGAATCCAGATAGTCGTTTAGCACTACATCCACCATCAGACTTTCAACCACTGACCTATCTCTCGAGACGAGAAAACCCTTATTAATGGAGACAATAAAGGGTGGTTGTTGTCCATGGCTTGGTTTTTATGGCAAATGAAAGAAAAACATGGACACAGGATCACTTTCACCAAAAAGAGAAAGAAATTAGGATTACCCAAATATGGACCACATACTAAATGGACCACATAATAAATGATGGGTGGTCCCCAACTGCCTTCCAGCTCCACGTCATCATCATCCTAATCAGAATCTTTTTAATTTTTTTAATTATGTTTATTTTAAAGTGCCCATCTCTTTCATCTTACGTTTGAACATTTCCTATTACAGTAAGCTCCACCTTTTACCTTAGCTGTGTTTCTTGTTTTAGAATTTTAAGTCACATCCCACCTTTAATCTTATACTATAAACCATGATTTGCATCACAAAATGAACCACTAATATTTATGAAATGATTTGCCCACTCATCAATTTAAATAGCTAAAATAATCAAGATATATACAACAAAATAACCTTATTACTCGATAATTGGTTATAGTTAGATGTAAATCATATCGTGGATCAGGTCCACCATTCATATTTTAAATTCTGAATTAGATTATGTATAAGCACTAAATGTATATAATATGTTAACTGCAGATATTTGAATCAGAAAATAATATGTTAACTGCAGATATTTGAATCAGAAAAAAAAAAAAAAGTATTTTTTTTAGCACAAAGAGTCAACAGTTGCCTCCACTAAAACTCAAACTCACTCCCATCATCCATGTGAATGTGTTTTTCGGGACACCGGGTGCCACTAGACTACAAGGTCTTTAGAAAAAAAAAAGTATTTAATTATCTATTAACATTAAAATAATAGGTACGGAGTATTTATATATGAGATAATATTGAGAAAAAAAAAAAGATAAAGAAAAGAAATGGGTGGGAGATGTAGATAATGAAGGGATGATATATACAGAAATGTGTCGCCTTGTCGGCAGGGGTACGAGGTTTACAATTAAAATTGCCATTGAGAGACGTGGCCCTTTATTCTCCAATCGTTTCTCGTCTTCTACCACTGCACTTTCCCATCCTACCCTTTTGTATATTACATTTCCAACTTTTTAATTCCTGATAAATTCTGATCTGAATCAAGCACGAATAGATTATAGATATTAGTCATATTACACGTGAGAAATAATACTTGCATATATTTTCATTTAACTAATATTTTTTTTAGTACTACTTTTCGAGTTATTGTATAAAAATAGAGTTTATCTAATGCACATCATTAAATAATAGACAGGGATTTCTTTCGGCACATAAATGGACAAAATAATGTTGATGTACCGTCGTAACGATTCGAGATTAATTACATTAATGAATTATATTTGTTGGTTTAGTGTTAAGGTGAAAAATAATCGATCTTAGACCATGATCCACACAACTATGTGAACTATAAATAAAAATACATTATTTTCTATACTATTAAATGATGTGCATTCATTAGACAACTAATACACTTTTAATATATTAAAAATGTACCTTATATTAAAAAAAAAATACATTGTTTGAAAATTGAATTACATTATTTTATATAATGTGCATTTAATACACAAATAATATATTCTTAAAGTATTAAAAATGTACTTTTTACGGTATACACAACACTATATAATTTTCCAAAAATAATTACATGGGTTGAGGTAATGAAAATGACCCATACTCTAAGTCCCTATAGGTTTGTTGATAGGCCCATGAATCCATGATAGATAAAGTCCAGCCCAAGGGAGGTCCTAGCCTATCATGAAAGTCTTGTTTTTAGGAAGGGCAATAGTTATATCATGGATCAAGGTCCACAACTCAATTGGGTAATTTAAGTGACAAGCGAGCTTTCTTTGTATGGAAGAATTTTGGGAGAACTTGAGTTTGATTCCCACAAGTGATAATTTTCTCATGTGTTTACAATTAATACATTTTGTAACATGTTATGTGTTTGCAGTTGATGTGTTTTCAATTTGTTTATATGTACATAAACAGTTAATTGCAGGTATAGAATGTGTCAATTACATGTACAGAATCTCCATAGTCCGTGGTATAATTTGCCTAGAAAGGGGTATTACGGTATCAAAAATTACATCATGAACCATGATTCACCTTGTAATGTGGAGTTTGGTATAAAAAGACGTCGTTTTTGTTGTCTTCTTCTTCTTCTTCTTCTTCTTCTTCTTCTTCTTCTTCTTCTTCTTCTTCTTCTTCTTCTTCTTCTTTTCATTTATATGTTCATAAACTCAAAACTTAATATTAAAAAACTAGACAATATATATATATATGTTCAAAAACTCAAAACTTAACTATTATAATTAAGCTCAACAAATTTGTAACCAATTGATTTGGTGTGTATTTTAATTATGTATTATAATAAAACTTAATTTGACTGATTTCAAATTTCAAAATCAAATTGTTTGTCTATGATGGGCGAAGTCCATTATTAATCATCAAATTTGATTGATGTAATTTTCAGCACCATTATTTACAACCAAATTGTCAATGCCATATTCTAGAAACATGCATGCATAAGATTAGTCTACCTTCTACTTTTACAAAAGAATACTATATGTACCGAATCTACCCATACATGGTAAAACAATTAATAAAACGAGAGAAAAAAAAGGGAATTTATTATATATAGTGGGGCAATAGTATAAATAAATAAATAATATGTCACAAAGGTTTTATTGTTTTTAACAGTTTTGAATTGGAAAAAATAAATAAAAACAAACAAAAGAGAGTATGAATCTGAATTGAAGATTGACTTGTAAGTGCGTTGACATTTGCATGGAAAAGTTTGTGTTGACATTTGCGTTTCATTGAAAGAATAAGGACTTTTTTAGTTAGAATAATCAAAATTATTACATTGATGGCCTACTAAACTTAATAATTCTGAACAGTTCGTTAGGAAATTGTTAATGCAATTATGGGCTCGTCCTAAAGTGAATTTCAATTAATCTTATAGTGATAGACTGATAGAGATATCAGCCGATTCTGTATGAGAGAGAGAGAGAAAACCTATTAATTATAGAAAGTACTAACAAGCACCACTTCTTTAGTCAAAACTCGATCTCAAATTATAAGTTGTGACGGTCACTTTTTAGTTTTAGTATACAATATTTTTACATGCTATTTTATAAAATTTTAAAATAACGATATAACATAATATTACTTGAAATGCATGTGGTGTTTGGACTTAATATATAAATAAATCTTATTCACAAAATAATTAATTAATTAATAGTGAATTTCCCGGATGGCTTGCATTTGAATTCCAATACCACACGTCTTTCCAATCTCGGTGATGCATGTGAATTATAAGTGCATTATTATTATTTTATTTTAAAGAAAATGTACTCTGATACTAAATTGATGCATGTGCTCCATCTCAACTAAAAGTCTAAACTGATAGTTGGACTGCCCATTTATGTTTATGACTCTGTTTGGCAGAGCTTATTTAAGAGCTTATAGCTTATTTTAAGCTACTAATAAGCCATAAGCTCTGTTTGGTAATGTTCTCAAAATAAGTCAGTAGCTTAAGATACGAGCTTATTTTGAAATGCTACTTTAGGTAGCTTTTTCAAAAATAAGCTAGTAGCTTTTTAACTTTTTTCCATCTTTATCCTTATTAGTTTAAATAAATGACATCCTTTACCCTTCCCAATTAAAACACTTTTGATCTTTTTCTCTTTAATATGTTTGGTTGTAATTTCAATTTGACATTTGTGTTTGAACATTAATTTTTGTATGAACTAATCTTATGAATTATAAACATTTTTTTTACTTTATATATTTTCAAATATATGTTCTTACTTTATATTTTATTAATATATATTGATTTCATTATTTTATATTTTAATATATAAGCAAACCTATTTAAATTTAAAATTATTTAAATTGTATGAAGATGTCCTTTTTAGTCTTTTTACATTTATCAGCCTATCAAAAAGCTAATTTTACCAAACACTTTTAAGCATAACAGCTAGCTTAACAGCTCTTCAGATTTCAGTTTCGAGCTTATAGTTTTTCAGTTTCAGCTACTTTTCAGCTTTCAGCTACATTTTCAGCTACGTTTGCCAAACATAGCCTATATATTCATTATGCTCAACAAAAGCATTCAGATAATGCTTTTTTGTAAATTTATAAAAAATAAATAAATAAAAATTGTGAGAGTAGCAAGAGTCAATGTTGGAACTTAGAAGGGCGTTTACTTTGGAACTTACCTGCTAGCTGTATATATGAATCCTTTTGACTTTCTTCACTCTTTTTATTTTATTCATTAATTTGGTCGGCATTTCATGTGGAATTTTAGATACACGTAGCAGCCACCCCAACTATATATATATATATATATATATATATATATATATATATATATATAGCAAAACATCCTCGGCAGATCATATCGCTAAGCTAAGCTCACTTTGCTCTGCAATTCTGTATCTCAGCTAATTTTTTTCAACATTATTTATTTGAGTTTTTGTTGCCTCACATTTTAATTAGTATGGAAAATGTTGAAGAGGCGGCGAAGAATCCAACGAAACACCACTTCGCCGCCGCCAGGCTTCCGCCGCAGAGAGGTCGGATCAAAGCCAAGATATTCGCCCAGTTGTTCAAGAAAGTCATGGGCGCAGCCGCCGGGTCGCCGGAACCCGGCCTGAAAACCCGCCGGGGTTAATCCTTCGTGTTCAGATCGGTCGGCTCGCTACCTGTGACATAGATACGTACGGAGTATTTATATCTTCTACGGAGTATTTGCTGTAAATGTTACGAATAAATTGTTTTACGGAGTATTATTTCATTTTTCACAATATTTGTGTGTGATTTTTTTTTTTTTTCTGAGTAGTGTGCTTTTTCTTTTTAAGAGATTGTTTATTATAGTATTAATGTGACTTTATAATCAAAAGTAATATTACATGCATTCTTTTGCTTCGTTTTTACTCTAACAAGGTGATTGATCCAACAAAAAAGTCTACTCGGAGTAATATTATTCTTTTTTTCTTTTAATACGACGGAGTTTTCTTTGGGCGAAAATATACATATAATTATATAAATGCAAACGAAAACAAATTATATATATAGGTCAGGTTTATGTGCGGATTGAGCTTCCTATGCGAAGGTGCGGTCACTCACCATTATGTGTGGTGTTTTTTTTTTTTGTGTGTGGTGCATTTGTGCATTTCATTATAATGTATTTCTGAACATTGAGTAGTGCATTTATACATACCTAATGGTGCAATTCGCATCAATCGCACAAGAAGTCATGTCCGTATTTGATTCAGTGTATATATATATATAGAAAGAAAGTGCACTACAATTTTTAACATTCTTCTTTTGTCCCTCCAATATACGTAGTCATCGTCGTTTTCTTTCAACGGAAGTATATTATATAAATGCAGAAAAGAAAAGCAAGTTTTATATATAAATTGTAGGGTTTATATATTCAAGCCACGAATGAATAAATTTTATTGTAAATAGTTGGGAGATGGGCACACATGTTTCATGCTCAACGAAATTAATTAAAGATATATATGTAAAAAGTAGTAAGTGGAATAAAGAATAAAGTTTTGTGGTGAATTTAATAACCATTTTCAGGATAAATATCATGCAACTTGATTTGCAAACATGTACTAGCAGCTGTCTCATGATGTGAATATATACCGCTTCTTTTAAAAATTAAAATAGTGATTATATATACAATATATTATTGCATATTATATAATCAAATAATCGTCAACTATTATGTAGCGTAATGTCGACTCTGCTATCCATTTGAAAGATTGAGAAAATTTAGAACAAATATATATATATATATATTGAGTACTATTGATTCTGTTACAATGTAGTATCTGTTCACAGCTACTTGCCTCTACTGAAGCTCTCGAACTCACCCCTCTCATGTGAGGGTGCAACCGGATACCACTAGACCACAAGGCGATCAAATCAACTAAAATTTCAAAATTTCGTAATTACCATGTCAATTGCCGGATCAAATCAACTAAAATTACCCCATCTTTAACACCTTTACTCAGCACATGAACCTCTTAAGACATCATTAGAAAATGAAAGTTATGCATTGAATCTTGATTTAAAAAAAAAAAAACATTATATTGCATTCAACTTTTTCTTAAAAAAAAAAAAATTACTTCCGCTGGGAACAATGTAGTGAGAGAGTGAGAGGTGAAGCTAGTTAGAAGTAATCCACATTCTGAAAAGGCAAGCTAAGGTTAGACACTAACAACACTGGCCTTTGATGAAATATCATCCAAATTTGGCAAAAATGGCCTCAACAACTCCCTTAGCTATGGGGTGGTAACAATCACAGGCCTCCGAAAACACCCTTCTGGCGAAAACCTTGTCTTCTTCCTTCCCATCGCCTTGCACGAGCGCAGTGTAAAGCGGCCGAAGGTACAGCATCCTCCCGACCTCCTTCAGCGTCTTTTCCACCTCGCTGTAGTACTCTCTGCACCCTGCTGAGATCCCGAGCTTGAGAAACCCGACCCTCACCTCATAGTTTTTCGACTCTGAAAGCCTGTACCGAGCATCTAAGGCCCTGACCTGTGGACACGTTAAGATGGCAATAAGACAGTAATTTCACAAAAAGACGTTGACTCAAGTGGAAAGAGCTTAGGGAGTCGGGAGGGACTTATCACGTGCTAGGAGTTCAAAAACACACAAAATTATTTGAAAAACGCTGCAACCTGTGAAGCTTCAACAGATTTCGGTAGGTTCTCTAGGTAAAGCTCCCATTCTTGTCCGTGCCAGTCAGCGACTTCATCCTCTCGTGGCATCCTACCTAGCTTGAATTCTTCGGCCAGAGAAACGATCTTTGAGTAGAGGTCGGAAACTGGCTCCATGGCATCTGGAGGTATGCCAGTACCCTCGGTCCATAGCTTCAAATCAACTTCATCCCCTATTCCCGGGATGTTTGCTTTGAGGAAATCAAGAAACATATCAGTATCAATCGACTGAAACTTGAAGGTCGCAATGTACTTCTTCAGAAATTCATCAAAGGCGGGTCTTCCAACCTGATCGAGCATCAAAATAGACCACACGTTATTCATTTCCAAAACGTCTCAAGAAAATACTAAATACCAAACGTAGCAGCAGGTTTCTTACTTGTCTCTCAATCCGCCATAAAAACTGGAACCCTTTTTCATACGGGACTGAAGAATATACATCATCCGGGTCAACCCCTGCCTGGTTGGTTTTAAGCTTCGTGAACTCCAAGTTATCCTTAAATCTTTCCACGTCCTCAACCAGTCCCCTCCAGCCAATACCGATATTCATCGCAGCTCTTTCTTCTCCTTGCACCACCTCAACGATCCTCCGCTCTGCATATGTCGTGAAACCCTAGGAACCCAACACAACAAATCATTCTAAGCTATGCGGTGCAGTTCAGTCAGCTTCAACAAAAATAATAAGTAGACATTTGGAAATCATCTTCTAAGCCTATATGATAAAGTACCCAAATTTCATATGAGCACAAGTTGAACTTTCCACATGCTGAGTATCCAAGCAAAACGAAAGAATTCAAATTAGCATTCTTGTAGCTGTATAATGATTATGAGCTCAATATGGATCACTCAAAATGCATCATTGAAACACAAGATCAGCTACTGCACCAGAAGGAGGAGTCTCGAACATAGGAACTAATGAATTGAGGTATATGAATCATGAAAATACCAAAACATAGTTGAATGCTAAAAACTATCCTATCACATTCTAACTCCCCTAATATGCCTAGATTGAGGCCTCTCCAGTCAAGTTGGTCAGACTATTTTCTGATAACTACAAGATTACAAGTTCTACTTTTAATTGAAACGGCCTATTGGCCTTCTTGGTTTGAGCTAGTCAGTTATGCGCAACTTAAACTGATTTACCTCTGGTAGTTAGGGGTTACTCAAATTTTTCTCGTCACTCAAAAATATTTGGTTGGATTCTAATACCAATGCAGCATGCAAGGAGTATGGAAACAATACATTTGTAAATAGATATAATATATTACCCCAACCAAGTTGGTCAGGCAGAGGGACCGGGCTATTAGCCTTCTTGATTTGAGCAGGGCAGCTCCGGGCAATCTAGACTGGTCCAGTCATAATATATTACCCCAACCAAGTTGGTCGGGCAAAGGGACCGGCCTATTGACCTTCTTGATTTGAGAAGGACAGCTCCGGGCAACCTAGACGGGTCCAGTCCACACTTTCGAATAGTATTTGCGGGTTTACCTCATTTAGCCAAAAGTGATCATTGTTCTTGTTAGTGATCAAATTTCCGGTCCAACTATGAGCAAGTTCATGAGCCACCACTTGAGCTCCGGTGGCATCTCCCTTGATTACAGTGGGTGTCAAGAACACCATTCTCGGATTCTCCATTCCTCCATAGGGAAAGCTCGGAGGCAGCACCAATAAATCAAACCTCTCCCATTCGTATGCCCCGAAAAGCTTCTCTCCAACCCGGATAATCTCCTCAGTACCGGCAAACTCCTCGGCGGCGGCGTCCAACACGGCGGGAGTAGCCTCGGAATAAACCCTACTCCGTGGCCCGACCTCCCGGAACCCTAATTCCCCAACCGCAAACGCAAATAGATACGGCGGAATCGGCTGATCCATCACGAATTCCTCCACAATCCGATCCTCCGCACACCAAATCGAATCCTCGCACGCTCCTCCCGCCTCCGCCGCCACCGGCGGCCGCCGATCCACGTGCTTCGCGGACATCACCGCCGAGAGATTCCTCGGAACGTTCAGCTTCGCGGAGTATTTGGTTCTCGCGGCCGGCGTGTCCTGGCAAGGGAAGATCGACCTGGCGTGAATCGCCTGGCATTGAGTGTACACGAACGGATGCGTCTTGTTAAACGTCTGCGGCGGCGAAAGCCACTGCAGGGCGGAGCTATCGGCGCTGGTCTTCGAGAGAATCAACACTTCCGCCTTGTCGGAAACCGATACGGTGAGCGATTGGCCGAGAACGGGGTCCGGCGGGGACGGGGAGAGCGAAAAGGGGAGCGGAGAGAGCGAGAGCGGGTCGAGAACGGCGGAGATGGAGAGCGAACGGGTGTCGAGCGTGAGTTCGCCGGAAAAAGGCGCGGCGAGCGTGAGGCGCGTGGCGGCGGAAATGGTGGACGAGGGGAAGTCGAAGTAGAGCGTGAGGGAGACGTGCGTGGTTAGAGGGTGGTCGGAATCGGTGAAGGAGTGTGGGTCAACGGGCGCCATGGCTGAGAAAGAGGGAAGACCAAGAAGGGGTTTTGTTGTTGCAGGTGGAGATTGATTTATTGATTGATTAATGGAGGATTATCAGAATAATTTGATTCCAAACAAAAGCAGTGGGAAAGATAAATGCAAGAATTTAATATTTATTATTTTGTATTTTGTATTTTGTATTGTAAACATAACGGTAAAGGAATTTCCGAATTTGTATTCTTTCTGGGTGATATTTTAAAGATTAAAAGAGGTCTGCAACTTCTGGGTTCAGGTCAACTTTTTCACGGGAAGAAGATGATGAACATTTATTGATGAAAATTGATTTTTTTAAAATAAGTTTTTAGTTAAAATATAATTTTTTAATATATTAATAAAAAATTATTCTATACATTTTAACAAAAAATATTACATCATGTGTAATTTATAAGTTATTACACATGACACGAGTCATACATAATCAGATAATAACTATGAGCATGTATTAATAATATATACAAAGTATTAAATTTTAACAAAAAGTATTACGATCTCACCTAAAACTTACTCTAACAAAAATTAGTTAAATATTAGATAATTCCAACTAAATTAATCAGACTATCAGCTTTTAGTATGAGCATATTATTAATTATTTGAGCTAATTTATCTATGATTTATCAGTTAGGATCACAGAGTAAAATCTATCTAGTATACACCATCAAATAATGACTGTGATTTTTTTTTTTTTAAAGAAGTAGTTGAACAGATAAATAAATAAAATATTAAGAGATATTTTGAAATTAGTAATTATTAAAGGACCCACCAACCACTAACAAAAAAGATAAAAACTTAAATCAAACAGTCGGCAAAAAGAATAGAAAAAAAAAGTAGTAATCTTTGCAGAATAGCGATAGCCTCTGTTTCAGAAGGGACTCATCTGCTGTGGAGCTAAGAAGAAGAAGAGGTGCTAGAAAATGGACGATTATACGAGGGAGATGATGGACCTAAAAACCCTCGTCACTCGAACCCTCGAGAAGAAAGGCGTTCTCGCCAAGATCCGAGTATTCCCCCTCTCTTTTCTCCGCATTTCTGTTGTCTTACATGCGCAGATACCTATATTCTCTCTCGATGTATTTCGCTTCATTCTGTATGTGTACATATTTTAAAATGTGATATGAATGATTGGTGGATCGGATCCGGTCATTGCATATGTTTGTACAGTGTATTCGGGAGCATAAGTCCCTCCGAAAGCTGTAAATTTTTTGGTGTTTTTCATAGGATTATAGGAGAGATCAACGAAAGTGAGAATTTTTATGAAATTAGGGTTCTTTTCCGGTGACAATTTTTTTCCTCTCGGCTGGGGTAGGATGCGGTGGTAATTCCTTTTGCTAGAATTCCCAGAAAGCCTTAGAAGCTGAAATTATAGCTTTTTTAAAATGGTTTTTAGGATGTTTTATGCGGTGATGTCTTTTAATTATGTTATGATACTTGGGGGATGAAGCATCATCATGCATAATGTTGATAACTAAGTGTTTTTCTTTTTTGAGCTTTTTGTCTTTTACTATATTTGATTTTGTGAATTTAAGATTCTTCTCACCAAATAGAACACCTTGACTGCTTTGTTTTACACTTTTACTATTACGACCTGTATTTGTTCTTAATTTATCGCATGAAGTCGGTGAATGTTCGTTCAATATCACAACAAACGTTGCGATGTTGAGAGTGATACGTTAGATTGGAAAAAATGTAAAAAGAAATGTTGGCAAGTTTCACCACTGATGGGTGGACTTTTATGTTTTCTATGCTGCTTGGAAATCACCTAAAAGCAATGGTGTCTCCTTTTGTCTCTCACAACTTATTCCTTTGCCCTGTGCGGGTGAACCTGGTTGAACAAAATGTGTTGCACTTACATGGGCATATTTTTCAGGCTGAGCTTAGGGCAAATGTCTTTGAGGCAATTGAGGAGGAGGATAGAGCAATTGAAAAGGATGAAGGCTTGCCTCCAGCTCTATTAGGCAGCTGCAATGATCGTGCTAAACATCTTCATAATTCTCCATCAGGTTTAGTTAAATATGTTATGTTTTGGACTTATGAACTTTTTCAACAACTACTTCTATAAAGAATATGATGCAAGCGTTCTCTCTGGATTGAGTTTGCTCAATATATTCACAAATTCTAACCATTGGGTACCAGTCATAAGTATTACTTGTCGTTCATTGTTTGTCCCCATCATCAATTTACTATGTAGATGCACAAATTTTTCTATCATGATACAATCCTCCTACATAAATATTGAGCAATAAACTCATTAGGATGTGTTAGTACCCCATAAATATCATAGAATGCTAACCGTAGATACACTCAATACTTATGGCAAGCCTTCCATCCTTGTTTTCCTGGACTTCTTTGTGTATAGTAAAGATCCTGTGGGCAAGGATCTTACTTTAGTACCTTCTAATCTGCTCTTGCTTGTTTTTCTCTGTGCCAAATGCAGGAAGGCTACTAACTGCACTTGTATGTGAATATCTGGATTGGGCTCAATTAAACCATACATTGAAAGTTTATTTGCCAGAGTGTAATTTGGTAATCATGTATAGTTCCCTCTGGAATTAATTCTACTTTATCAATGTCTGCAGCTCTTTGATCTATTTCTTATATCTAATTTCTTTTGGTGCAAATATTTTAAACAATGGTGCATTGCAGCAAAAGGATTTCTGGAAATCTGAGTTAAAAGAATTTAGTAGCAAGAATGGATATGATCTTAACATGAATGGAGACAGTGGCCCGTTGCTTTTGGATGTTCTTGAAGGATTCTTGAAGTATGAGGTGCGGTATTATACTCTGTAGAATATTTTAAACCACGTAATAATCATTTCAATGGACTTTTTTATTTTTATTTCTTTATTTATTTGTTTTTTACTTTTGTTAGCAGTATATCATTGTTTCAATTCACATTTTGCATGGTTCAGCAATCAACATAGTCTATTTGGCAGTGTGTCACCACAAATTGACTTTTCTGGCACTTTTATAACTATCTTATAAAACAAAAACCTTTTCTTTTGTCCAACGAGACTGGATATAGGTTTGAGCACCAGTTACTAACTTTGCGTGAAATCTGGTATCAGTCTGATTTTGATAATAGAAAGTGAAAATGTCTGACTGGTACAGCTGTAGCTGTCTGAGCTTTACCCTGAAATCCCTGTTGATTATGATTCTTTTCAAAGGAAGAAAGTATACTCCAGTATTAAGCAAACCATATTAGGGTCAACACTAGATTTTTATTTTTATTTTTTCCACATGAGAACTACTGGAAACTTGATGTATAAGCAATTGGCTCATCAGCTATCAAAACACGTAGTGATTACTCTGTAATGTACTTGTATGTATCTGTTGGTTCATTTTTGTTCTACTCAGCATAGTGGGATATCTCAGTCTCTAAGACGTGACATCTCACATTGTTTCTTTTTTCTAGGGATTTGGAGGCTTGAAAATGTGATTGGTTCTACTGATTAGAGAAAATAGATTTCAGTTACATCCTACAATTGTACTGCTATGTGTACTGTCATTCTGTGAATGAGTGTATATGCTTAAGATCCATCACTCATTTGTTTTCTAATGTTAAATATTGTAGAATTTATCTCAAGCAAGGGGTGCTGGAGACAGTAGGAGACCTCCATCTTCATCAGTTGCCGGGGGCTTACCTCCATTGGGAAGGTATATACAACACTATTACTTCTTTCTCTTAGGATTCTGTTTTCTGCTTTTGAAGTTCTGACTCGGGATTATTTGACTCGTGCAGGCCAGTTCCTGTTTCTCAGGCATCTAGTAGTAAGTAGCCTGGCTTCTTTACGTTCGTTTGCTATTCTATGATATCTGCATATTTTGGCTGATAAAATTTCGTTGTTAGATAGACGAGCAGGGTCATCTGTGTCTGGATACAGGAAAGATGAATACAACTGGAGATATGAGAGCGACGAGGTTGCAGAAGATGTAGTCCGTGCTTCAACTGCCTTGGAAAACCTTCAGTTGGATAGAAAAGCTCGGAACCTTTCCACCTCTTGGCGGTATGTTTTCAAACACTCGAATGGAGTCTGTCTTTGTTGTGTTTTTTCTGTAGAATGTGTTTATAAAGAAGATTTTAGATTTTCGTCAGATAGTAACTCGACAAGTATCCCTTTGTTTTTCATTACCACCGATGCATTTGTAAGTTGTATATTTTTACCAGAAGCATCTCATATCACTATATCAGATGGCTACACATGAACTTGTGAGCTCAAAACGGAAAAAAATTTGGGCACAAACCTTACCTCTGTTTCCAGAGTAGTTCCCACCTCCCGAGAAAATGAACTAATAACCAACTCTGAACAATTGGCCACCTTACCAAGCCTAACCTCGATAACATGATTGCTACATTTTACGTTGGTAATTAACTCATCCTAACCGTTTATTTGTTGCTGGAATTGATTTGATTGCAGGCATGCAGGGAATGGCGTTTCAGAGCATAATGACAGGGTAGAGTAGAGGTAGGTAGAAGTTATTATTTCTAAATGATAAAATGGTGGATCTGTTCCCTTATCCTGTGTTTTATATAATATGCTTTGTAATGAACATTTATGATATGTATCTTGTATGATTAAAACATTTCTGTATTTACTAATTTTAAATGGGCTTCCTTGACATTAAAGTTCCTCCCCTTCAATCCCATTTCCCCCTTGGTTTTTTTGTCTTGACATTATAACTAGATTGGGAGTGCCTTTGAGAAAGCTACTTCTTAATAGAGTCCAATCTTGAGACTAGATTGAATTAATCTCATCATCTCGTAAAGTACATGATTATGAATACATATTATAGTGGCCAAAAGTAAGCCTAGTTAACACTATTTTTTTTTACCAATAGAAACTTATAAATTACTATTTAAGAATGTATGAGTAAATTGCACTAAGAAAATCCTGTACGACATGCTCTGAAAAAGTATTAACAATAATTAAATTTGTAACACTCTTATATTGTAATATGATAATTATGCTCCATCCACTCAGTCACTCCTATCGGTCCTAGTTAGCAAACTAATAATTGTAATGGAGAAATAGCGTTTGACATTGAACATCTCCAATAAGAAAAAGATGTTTTCACTGCAGACTGAAGTATACAAAACAACACATTACTTTCTCAAACTCAATTGCCAAAATTTGCATCTCTTCAATTCCGACTCCCTGGATAGAAGTACTCCACATTACTTTCCTTGATTTGGTAATGGAAATTACGGGCCTTGGTCCCAGAGCTTCCTGAGCCGTAACCAACTCCCCTATTGATAACAGTCAACTGCACAAAATAGCAAAGAAAGAGAAACCGTCATGTCTGAAGTCATAAAAACAGTATCAAGATCTCATATGTGAAACAGTGAAAGTAAAGGATTTGAGTTGCCGTTGTGCATATTGATGATAATAATATACATCACAGTATAAAGAATCATAGGGTACAACATTTTTCTGTTATGATGTGTGATTCCAAGCAGATTTCTCAAAATGACTGACTTCTATTGAAAACATGGAACTATGCTTCATCTTCCAATTTTTATCACAGTTGAATCTATTGCAACTAAGAGTGGTGCCTGAAGTGTCATGAGAATGTTTGTAGAAACATATCAAATACTGGGTTTTACAAATAGTGCAAATTTCTTCCTTTTTTTTTTTTGAAAACCCAGGTTTCCCGGATTCGCCAGACTACATCCTGGATCTCATGAACCCGCCCTCTAGGCCCATGAGGAGGTAAATCAAGTCAATATAGTTTCGAGACTCAACACAAGTGTACACTTCTGAACCAAACTGTATAGCTTTGCCGGACTAATAGTGCACATTTCTGGTTTGAGCATATAGGGAAGATACACAGATCCAAGTTGCAAGATACTAGAGCGTCTGGAGTCTGACTTGTTTTGCACAATTTTCAAATTGCCATCAGGAACATCTTTTTGAGCAAGTATATAAATTACCGACATCGACAAACTAATACAATCACCTCATTAATATTCAGGAGAGACGGGGCAGTAGTATGTACCTGTCCATGCACATCAGTTGCTAACCCAGTGCTCAAAGGTTCCGTCTTTATCACCACATCTGCAAGGTATTCCATTTGCAAAATCATTCCTGGCTTATCCATGCTCAAATAGATGTCCTCGTGATTAAGGGTCACAAGTGAACAACCCTACATGAACAAACTCTCAAAATGTCGGTTTGGCTTTAAGAAAAATATAGGTCAAAAAATAAGCCAAGCATAAAGTAGTGAATGCAGTTCCATACAAATTCCGTTGTCAAAGTGTAGCAATAATGCAGAAAATCTAAAACGTGGCTCGATGATCCATTAGCAGCCACTTCAATCTGGGATACATCATCAATCATCACTGTTATGTTTCTCAAGCCCTCCGACGCAAAAGAAGCCTCCACTGTTTTTTGAAGTTTTCCATACAAAGCAAGCAGTCCATTTTCTATAGTTTCCCCTCCATCTGTCTAACAAAGTCAAAGATGACTTATAATGATTTTTTTTTTAAATAGAGACATTTCACCAGAGAAAAGATTATTCAAAAGAAACTATTAAATTCCTTCATTATAATACTTTCCTATGCACTCATAAAATAGCCAATGCAAACTTCATTTTCTTCAGAGATTATTAAGTTTCTTTGCTGGTTTAATTTTCACTAATAATAATAATAATTTTTTATTTTTATCCAAGGAATATAAATACAAAATGAAATAACAACAGCAAAACATTCAAGTTTAACCAAAGCAATTGATTTTCTTAACAAATTCACCTGGAAATTCCATCATGAGCATGTCCAGAAACAAGAATCTTTGATTGTCTCTATGCACAGCTAAGTTGCAACCCTGTTACACCAAAATAATTAATTCAGAAAAAGAATTAGAAAACACGAATAGTTTAGGAACGAATAGGAGTCAAATTGAGCATTGAAATGAAAAGAGTAAAAGGTGAGGGGCAACCATTTTGCGGAGGATGCGATCGTAGTGAGAAAAAGGCTGCGCGAAGGCGAGGAAGACGACGACGTCGGAGGAGTGAGAAGAGAGCGCGCGCTTGATGAAATGGTGGAGCAGGAATCCGCCGCTGGTCTCCACGCAGTCCTCAATCACCACCACTCGGCCGCGCCTTTTAGGACCGGAAACAATGTCGCCGCCGGTGAGGGCTTCCTCTAGCAGGTTTGGAGACGAAGTGTTCATGGTGGACTAGGTTTGAGCTACTTACTGGTCGTGGTTTGGTTATGGAGGTTTAGCTAGGGTTTTCAGTAGAATCAATCATCCATTAATCCAGTTTTTTCTCCAAAATAACGGTTTTTTTTCTTTTTAAATAAGGTAGATTTGGCCTTTGGTCTTGTTATTATTTTTTATTTTTTATTTTTTAAATTTTTTGTTTGGATCACCTTAAAAATTTGTAGCCACTACATAAAAATACAAACTCAATGTGTACTCTTTAAATCTCATTCACCCAACCTTATAAAATCCTAACCGCACAAGAAGACATTGATCAATTTGACTAACAATTCGATTAGAATTAGAGCATCTTAACCATTTACAATATTATTATATTGTTAATTTTTATTATTTAATTAAGCAAATGAAAACAAAAATTGACATAGATATTATTGTATAACTGGATCGACTCATATATATATATATATATATATATATATATATATATATATATATATATATATATATATATATATATTTGCTTTTCTTAGTTTTATTGCTAGCGAGGGTATAAAATATTTAAGATATGCGAGAATTCCTTTTTATTTGTTTTTTTATTTCGTTTTTGTATCAATCTTTATTTTTCTGTTTTACAAAAATTAAGAAAACTCAATTATACTAGGTTAAAAAAAAACTTACTCAAATTAAGTTCTTATGTTTAAAATGACTAAGAGTTTTCTATTAGCTATCCGACGATAATTACAGGATTTATTTATTTCATTTGTTTCGTTAGTAGGACGCGAAGGTTCTCATCCCCAAAGAGTAGAAAGTTCATATTTTTACATAACCCACAATTATTATTGATACTATACTTTCTAAACTAACACTTTTTATTCTTAGTTATTACGGAGTATAAAATAATAACAAATGTAATTCTTATATTATAAACTAATGAATATTAACAAAATTATCACTAAATAATAAATGAAAACATTTAGGATTGAGGTAATACTCAAAATAATCCTAAACTTTTTTGTTTTTACTCAATTTAGTCATCTATTTGTATTTTTTGGTATTAAGTATTAACTCTTTAAGATTTCGTAAATGCAACTATATGTCATGAGTGCATTATCATAGATATTAAAAAAGCTCAAATCAGTAATACCAATTTTCAATTGAACACTTCTTTATAACTCTAGATATAGTCACATGCAGTTGGGCTAAAATGTATGCACATACATATATCTGATTTTTTGTTGACACCAATAAATGTAAAATAGAAATCTTAATATTTTCAAAATTATAGTAGGAAAATGATAACGGTGTTGTCTGAATACTTTTAAAAGCATGAAAATACTAATTTTATTTTTTACATTTAAGTACCATCTGTATAGTTCTCAAAAAAAAAAAGTACCATCTGTATACATTAGAAACAAAATAACTCTAAATTGTGCATATGATGGCAAGGCACCTTCAGGTAGTGGCGTTGCAAATTTTCCCGCAAGTCATAACCAGATCACCATTGTCCAAGATTGCGATGCCCTTTACTGCCTTGTAGATAGTAAATATCTGGATGACAGCAGCACATTTGTTGCAGGTCTGTATAACCATGGCAACCTACAAGAAGCATCCCGAGCAGAAATACGGGAAGCATGTAATATGTTTCATAAATGCACAAAGTTACTTCCACCATTCTCATTGGCTATGGCTTGGTAAGCATTTATATAGTTGCAAGGGGTATATCTCAATTGAAGTCAATTGATATCAAGTAGAACCAAGGTACCTTCAAATTTCAATATCCCCCTTTGCGTGGATGCTAATTTGTTCTAAATTCTGATCCTTTGCCGCTAAATTTACAGTAGATCCTTGATCTGAAGCTGAAAGATCATTAGGACTTCCGGCTTCTCTTTTCTTCAATGCCTGACTGTGAAAACCTCTGTCTAAGTATCTGGAGAACCTCCTCAACTTTTACTCCTCTATTGGCTAGAAAAACCATGGCATGGTATAACAAATCAGCTGCTTCTGATGAAGTGCGTAACTTATCCTCATTTTCCTCCAAAGTTCGGCATAATTCATCTGCCTCCTCCCTGCAGAATCCAGGTTCAATTAAGCAACAAGAGATGATTGATTCACACATATGAATGAGATATCACATTTCCAAACATTTATAATTGTTTTGTCATCAATATGAACACATTTAGTAGGCACCAAAAATATTTGGTATTGTAATCACATTACCGAATTTTTGAGCAAAGCAGCTTCTCATCAAGCAACAATCGCTTTGTCCATGATGGCTTTCCATTTGGTGACTGGGAAATTTCATTTTTTCTTTGGGAGATTGTAGATTCTAATGAATACAAAGTTGTGAGCGCCAGCTTGTTTTCTTCCACCTGTGGGTTGTTCAGTACATCATACACTGATGTGTAATAACAAGTCTCTGAACCAGTGTGGCAAGTTGGCCCATCAGGCTTCCCAAGATATATAATCTGCAGATATTTCACGCTATAGTGACATGACCATTTTTTGACAGTGCTCATCTTCTAAGAAGATTGTGAAAACTTACAGAATCACGATCACAGTCAAGAAAGATGTCAGAGACATTGATAAAGTTCATAGAGGTCTCTCCCTTAGTCCACAAAGCAGATCGTGACCGGCTATAAAATGTTGCCTTTCGAGATGAAATGGTTGTCAAAAGAGCATCCCTGTTGGTAAAGCCTTGCATTAATACTGCTCCAGTGTCAATATTTTGTGCTATTGCCACTGTCAAACCTTTGTCATCCCATTTGATATTATCTAGTAATAAACCAACCTATGGTATTCACATTAGAGTAGAAGACAAAATGAACAAAATAGACCATATGTAAGGTTATTAAGCTTTTTTATTAAGTTTCTTATCCAAGCTTGACAAACTCATAAACTGGGGGGTTCAGATGTCACTAAGTGATAGGTATTGGGCAATGGTTAATATCACCAAGAGAAGACAAACTTAAAGATAGGAACCCATCCATGGAGTAGTTGATCTCCTTTTCCATGCCAAAAACTCTACAGTCTGCACAAGAATTTTTGTATGGCCATGTGGGGTACAGATGTAGCCCAGATAATTACAGAAAAAATTATTGAGCAACGATGTACACTTCAAGAGACATCAAAATGATAGATGAGAAGCCCATCCATCACCTTTACTTCTCCATCCTTTGTTTACCAGACATGTAACGGTATCTACCAAAATGGGCATGGTAGACATCTGACTTATGTCTGACTTCAGAGAAAATCTTTTCCTATCCAGGCTTGGCTAACTCATAAACTGCAGGGTTCAGATGTCACTAAGGGACATCTGTAGGGCAATGATTAACTTCATCAAGAGATGACAAACTTAAAGATAGGAACCTATCCATGGAGTAGTTGATCTTATTTTCCATTCCAAGGATTCTACAATCTGCACAAAAAATTTTGTATGGCCATGTGGGGTACAGATGTAGCCCAAATAACTAGAGAAAACATTATTGAGCAACGATGTACACTTCTAGAGACATCAAAATGATAGATGGGGAGCCCATCCATCACCTTCAGTTCTCTATCCTTTGTTTACCAGACATGTAACGGCATCTACCAAAATGGAGATGGTAGACACCTGACTTATGTCTGACTTCAGAGCAAATTTTTTCCTATCCAGGCTATAAACTGTGGGGTTCAGATATCACTAAGGGATAGCTATTGGGCAATGATTAATTTCACCAAGAGAAGACAAACTTAAAGATAGGAACCTATCCATGGAGTACTTGATCTACTTTAACATTTCAAGAATTCCACAGTCTGCACAAGAATTGTTGTATGGCTATGTGGGGTACAGATGTAGCCCAAATAACTAGGGAAAACATTATTGAGCAACGATGTACACTACAAGAGACATCAAAATGATAGATGGGGAGCCCATCCATCACCTTTACTTCTCTATCCTTTGTTTATCAGACATGTAACGGCATCTACCAAAATGGAGAGGGTAGACACCTGACTTATGTCTGACTTCTGAGCAAATCTTTTCCACATTCAAAAAGTCCAAACATAAATTATACAGAGTAATTCAAATATGTGAAACGAACCAAAAATAAAAGTGAACAATCATTGACTGAAAACATTAAGGAAAATACCTTTTCTTCAAGGTTTACTTGTCGATCAGATCTTTTAATGCAGCAAACCACATTACGACAACCATTGTTCTGCGCATAGCTAGATTTAAAGAGTGTACATCTAGATATAACTTTAGGAGGTCGGAAGCAATAAGAATTTGAAACAGCCATTGTTGGTTCTGGCTCACCCCTTATGTCCAAGCTAGTCCTATTTACAGAACACCATTAGTCATCATTAAAAGGGAAACGCCAAAAAAAAAAAAAAAAAAAAAAACAACAACAACAAGTAGAAAGAGAATAGTGTTACAGCTTATACACTCTCCATGTTTGAGGCTTATTACATTTTCCAGGACAAAATTAGTCTAAAGCTTAAGCTGTAATGACCTATCCCAGTAATCTCATTTTACAACTGTTTACAGAAAAGCAAGCCAAAATTGAAATCGCTACTATCCGTTCCGATGAAAATAATGAAATATACCATCAATACAGATTCACATTGCTTTTTTTTTTTTTTGAAAGGATTCACATTGCTAAACTGATCTATTATCAATTATCAATTATATATAAATAGAATAAATGCACCAAACCACAATAAAATGCATCAAATCACATTGAGCTCAAATCCGATCTTACAAATCCGAGGAAATCCGGAGAGCGAGTTGTGTTGGCGCCGTAAAAGCATAAAACCCTAGCCGCTATGCTCGGTGAGGGAGTGACAGTGAGTGACGAATACAACCAGGTAGCCGAACCGGGATATATATAAGGGGCACTCGCCGGTTATTTACTTAAATGCCCCCCTTTCTGTTACAAAACCTCTAATATAGTTGCATTTATCTTTTGGAGAATTTTTCTTAAAATATGATAGAATTAATGAGATTTTATTTGATAATTAGTATAATTTTTTAGCCATATTTGAATAAGTTTATATTCCGTAATTAAATTATTATGAATACCTTATTATAAATTAAATGAAGAATATGTGTGCACTACAAAAATTTAATTACTATTAGCTAAGAATATAATATTATAAATTATAAATATATTATTGAAACATTTACATTGTGTCCTTTTTTCTTGTTACAAAATAAGTTCATACACTGATGAGGAAAATTATAATACTAATATGTGATAAATTGATTGATTATTACTTATAAAATAATGTTTAACACTTATGAGAAAAAATGTGAAATTCAAAAAGCATCATAATAAGTTTTTTTAACTATATATAAAAAAAAAAACAATTAAAGTCATAATTACAATGGTTTAATTATTTTCAAAATTGGTAAATAATTTTTTGTTACTAATTAAACTTTATTATTTTTTTACCAATTAATTAATAATATTAGTTTGTGGGAAAAAAGTTGAAGGGGAAATTTTTCTTTTATTAATAGTATTGATACGTGAATATAGAAACAATATTACCAATTAATAGATATTAGTTAATTTTCATTTGACATTTTATTACCAAACAAGTTTTATTAATTATTTGACTAATTTAACTAATAAAACATTCAATTAATTGAGTACAAAAGTTTGGGCGGAAAAATTTTATATACTTACTTATGTTTTTCCTATATATTTCGATGTCTTATTTGACATTTTATTTGTAAAAAAAATTACAAATATTTACTGTAGGTACATACTAATATAATTTTTTTCGTCATCCTATAATTTTTAATATATATATATATTGATATTATTGATTTGAGTCCATCATGTATGAGTAATCTAAATTTAATACCATTTAGGGTCATCCAAGTATAATGATTTTGTCACGTTTAGTCCAACACTTTTAAATTGACCATTCGTGGTTCTCTCGACTTTCAAATTGTTACCATGTGTGGTTCATGTTAACTATCCATAGCCCATCAACTATCAAATTTTACCCACCAATGGTCATTCCAAGAGGATCACGACTGGTTAAATTTTGAAAGTTGAAGACTATGAGTGGCTAACTTGAACTACGGATCGTAATAATTTGAAAGTCGAGGAATCATTGGTGGTTAATTTAAAAGTTTATGACTAAACGTGACAAAATCACTATATTCGAGGTACCCCAGATGATATTAACTTTTAATTTATTTCATTGTAATCTTCCATCTGTTTTTGTTAGAGTTTCAAGACAAATTTTATACTCAATTACTCATTACATATATTCCAATAGCGACGTGTGAGATTTTCCCGTTTTAGTATAATACTCCGTATTTAGTATGAAATTTAATGTTGCAGTTGTAAAATGTGTCTGGGCACGGATCTAATCAATGGTTTTTATGACCTGGATCATAACAAATAACAATCCACCGTTAAACGCGAAGTGAAAGAGAAAAAGGTATATACCCCAGAAGAGCACTTTAGCGAATTTTTATAGTTTTTTTTTTCTTTTCTCTTCCTCAACGGAAGGGAAGGAGACCAAACAGAATTCCAGGCAGAGAGAGAGAGAGAGGGTAGTCATGGGCTGTTTCAGGAAATCAAAGAAGAAGGCGGGGCAGCAGCAAAACAAGAAGTCTGATGATCAGATCCCATCAACACTAGGTTTTGTTTATCAGTTTATGTATAAATAAGAGGAATACTCGTTTTTGATCGTTTATGAGTGCATTTTTCAGCAATAAAGTTGAATTCTTTATCTGAAACTCATTCGCATCTTCTGTTATTTCGTTTCTGGGTCGTTTGCTGGGACAATTCTTTGCAATTTCGCGTTCTTAATCTATGGGAAAAGTTTTTTCTGCATGTCTGTGCGTGATTCGGTGTCTTTGGCATTCGTAATTTTTTGGGTGATCTGCAATGTTTGAACAGTGATTTTATTGGGAATTGTTTTTGGTTTGATTCTGCTGATATCATAGCATTATTTGATTTGATACCATTTTTTAAAATTCCGAAATCTGAATGAGTTTCTCTGAATTTCATAATTCTCCAGAAAGTTTGAATTTTTAACTATTTCATTTGCCCGGGTACCCTATTACAGCTGGCAGGCAATTTCAATATGGATTATACTGTGACATTAGTGGAATTTAAAATTGACTTTCATATGAAGCTCAGCATAGATTTTTTTTTTTTCTTTTTCTTTTTTGATCAATCAAAATGCATGCCCTCTACTAGTTAATAAGCTTAGGTTAGTTGGGTCTAGCTGGTTCCAGATAAATTTTTAAATTTAGGAGATTTGTGATTGTTCCATAACAGCAGCTAATATTAACTGCAAACATATACTTAAGTGCCGGAACTAGGTTTTGAATTTTCTCCATGATTGGAAGATATAATGTTTAACCATTGTTAATGATGGCTTTGATGCTGAATGGCCCGGAAACATTGTCATTGTTGGGAGTCGGGACAGGCTTATTGTAGATTGTTTACTTTCAAGAAATAAAGATGGCTTCTTTTTTTGCGGTATACAGTATTAGGTGATAGGTGATTATCCTGGTTTACACGGCATTACTGTTGAACAATGGCAACATATCCTAGATGGATGAATATCAATGTACTTAGTGTTGAAGTGCCTTGCACTTTTTCTTTAATCCGTTCGTTTTTAGTTTTGGTTCTTTTATTACGTCAACATTACATGTGTATATCTCATTAGTCACTGTTGTCTGCTCTGGGAAGTTGCTGTTAGTATTTACCTGAATCACTTTTGTGATTTGCTTTTTGTTTTTGATTTTTTTTTCTTTGCATACGTTTGCTGCTTTTACACTTGTTTTGCCTTTTAATTCCAGATAAACAAAAGCTAAATCTATCTCTGGATGAAAAGAAGGAAGCTCCCGGAAATGGAGATGCTGGTCATATTGCAGCCCATACATTCACATTTCGTGAATTAGCTGCTGCAACCAAGAATTTTAGGGTAGACTGTCTGTTAGGTGAAGGGGGCTTCGGCAGAGTATACAAAGGGCAATTACAGAGTACGAGTCAGGTTTGTTGAGCACATAACTTCTCAACCATTGGAAATTGAAAACAGATATGGAGCATATCATAATTCTAATTTTCAATTGAAATCCCCTCCCCCGACCTATCTTTCGTTCCTTTCTTTATATGTTCTTGTGGTGATGTTTTGGAAGTATGAATGATGATTTTCTTTAAAGTAAGTCAATATGATGAATGCACTAAGTTATGAATATAGCCCTCCAAAATTTGTAATGGCCATTATTATGTCTTTGTGGCTGCTGATATTTCATGAGTTCTTGGTGACCGTTAAGTGCTAGAAGCCCTGACTTTTTTGTATCTTAGCACTGTAAACATAATGTTGGCTATTACTCTGACGACATTATTTGTGGGATCTATCCCTTTTTCGATAGATTGTGGCTATCAAGCAACTGGATCGAGATGGATTACAAGGAAACAGGGAATTTCTTGTCGAGGTATTGATGCTAAGCCTGCTTCACCACCCAAATTTAGTCAACTTGATCGGATATTGTGCTGATGGAGACCAAAGACTTTTGGTTTATGAATACATGCCATTGGGGTCACTGGAGGACCATCTGCATGGTATGCACGATTAAACGTCAAACATTTTCATATGCTGACATTATCTATATCTTCAAATTCATGAACGAGATAATTAGTCTCAGTTCTCGAATTCTTTGATGCCCCTAGCCTCATAATAGCTATTCTCATTAGTTTTTCGTGCTTTAAATGATCCAGATCTTTCGCCTGACAAAAAGATACTCGAATGGAATACAAGAATGAGAATAGCTGCTGGTGCTGCAAAGGGCTTGGAGTATCTGCACGATAAAGCGAATCCTCCTGTAATATATCGAGATTTGAAATGTTCGAATATTTTACTTGATGAAGAATACAACCCCAAGTTATCTGATTTTGGGCTGGCCAAATTGGGCCCTATTGGCGATAACACCCATGTTTCGACCCGAGTAATGGGAACTTACGGTTATTGCGCTCCAGAATATGCAATGACTGGGCAGCTTACACTGAAGTCCGATGTTTACAGTTTTGGGGTCGTTCTTCTGGAGATTATTACTGGCAGAAAGGCAATTGACCCTTTAAGAGTTGCGGAAGAACAGAATCTGGTTGCATGGGTAAGAAACTATTGTTACCATCGGTATCCATTTTGACCTTTCTAGAATCAGTAATTGCAGAATGCGTTTACATTGAATCTCACTGGCTATTAGAGAATATTTGAAGATCAATCGATACTTTGATTAGTATCAAGTACAGCTGCAGTACACTTTTCCCCGGGACTCTCCATGCCATGCATTTTTTCACGGAGTAAATATTATTTTTTTTGAGTACTATTAACCCTATTACATGTAGTATTTGTCCATATATACGTTCTTAACCTACTGAAGCCCAAAGAGTCAATATCGCCCCCACTGAGGCTCGAACTAATGACCTCCCATCTGAGAGAGTCACTTCATGCCGCTTGACCACAAGGTCTTTGGCCAGCGAGTAATTTTTAGTCAATCAATTTTTTTTTCTCCCCGAGTCTCCACACCTTCATGTAAGTTTCTTAAATGACTGAATGGGTTAATTTCTCAGGCCCGGCCATTGTTCAAAGACCGAAGGAAGTTCTCCCATATGGCTGATCCTACGCTTCAAGGTCAGTACCCTATGAGGGGCATGTATCAAGCGCTCGCTGTTGCTGCGATGTGTGTCCACGAGCAACCCAACATGCGACCTCTTATAGCCGATGTAGTTACAGCCCTAAATTATCTTGCTTCCCAGAAGTATGGCTCCGATACCCACCCGGTCCAAAAGCCTTGGTTCGGCTCTTCCACCACAAGATAGACGAGGGAACAGCGATGATAGCGACATTTGAGGTACACAAACTTAGTTTGAGCATTATTGCAGTACTTTCAGCGGTGCTGCTTGAGGATTATGTATGAGCGTAGGTGGAAGGAACTGTAGTTGTCCTGCGGTCTTGAGGATGACTTCTCTATAATTTTCTGTGCATAGATTATGATTTCGACTTTTAAATTCTTTTTGTTCTCTTAAGAAAGAAAAACTGAAAACAAAAGAAAAGAAAGAAAGAAAAAAGTTGGTTTAGCAGGGCTACACCCTGTTTTCCTCCCATTTATTAAGGATAAGGATTCTTGTTTCATTCATACCTTTGCTATGAATTATGTAAATTTCTTACTTTTATTTTTTTTATTTGAGTAGTGATGATGAAGCTAGCTAGGCCATGTTTGTACAAGTAAATATATTCTTCTTTTTTTTTTTTTGTTTATCCAGAAAAAATGGATAATTTGTCATGAGTTGTTACTAAACTAAAGATTTTGGTTGATGGTAATGTTTGAGTGTTTTGATGGCAACATAATTTTTGTGAAATCTTTAGCCTACAAGAGTTGCCAATTCAAGCCTCCCACCCATTAGACCAATGGAAATCATATACACCTCTTCCAACAAGTATAGGTCATCTCATCAACAATGCCACTCAAACTACACTTTGATTAACTTCTAACTCATCGAGTTTAACTTATTAGCCGATCAGTTATGGACAACCTAGGACGGTTTACTTCTTTACTCTAAATTATTTGCATTTTCAATTGTCATTTCTTAGTTTAAATTTTTTAAAATAGAAATTTCTTTTGTTTATTTTAAACCAAACGACCCCTCAGACTTGGTTAAATTTTGAAAGTTGAAGGATCATTGCTAGGTCAATTTGAAAGTTTACAAAATTATTTTTTATCCGTTAGAGTCCCAAGACAAATTTTATACTCATTACATATATTCGAATAGTGACGTGTGAGATTTTCCCGTTTTACTGTAATACTCCGTACTTAGTATGAAATTAATGTTGCAGTTGTGGCGTTTGGTTCAGATTATATTTGATTGGGAATATAAAATTCTCATATTTGGTTCAAGTTATATAATTTTCCTAAGCAATGTAACATAACCTCCACAAGTAATCTTACATTCTCTTATCTTGTTACAAATATTAGGTTATGAATTTTTTTCAATTTGTCTTTTTTCCCTAAGGTAATTTAACGTGAACCAAAAGCCTAAAGAACATACTCCAAGATTACGACAGAAAACTTGGATTTTTGCAAATCGATTTAGGATTTGGATGGATAATGCCAATTGTACAAGTTTGTAAACACCAAATATTATTACTTCATCATTCTACATGTCTATCCAACAAGAATTATACATTCTGGGAAAAAGAATTACAATTAAACCAATGCTTATACAATTGGGTAACCAAACAGTACCACCTATTCATTTGTCCATTTTATACTATGCTATATATTATATATTATATATGTATCCTCTCTCCAACTATTACTGTCACCACTATTGAACGAACAAACAAATTGATTTATAAAAAGCGGGGAATGAGGGGGAGACTGCTGAGAAATAAAAGTTATAATCTGCTAGAACAATTTTGAATTTCGAGGATATCTCATTTGACGGAGGACCAACTTATGGCCCTCTTAAGCTTTCTCTTCCACGGGATGGCCATTTGTCTCCCGCTGTTCTGTACTTGGACTTTGAACCTCATTCACGGGCTTATCTTCACCAGGCTCCTCTGAGCTAGGCTTCCCCTGTTGAGTTTGATTTATTTAAAACCAATGAGGAAGGGTATGGGTATGGAAGGAAGTACAAGCAAATGGATGATATAGCTCTTTCTTAATTAAGAAAATGAATTAACGGACCTTATTCCTGTCCCGCCATCTAGATAGCAGGCTGATTTTTCTTGTTGGTATATCTTGTGGGGAATCTTGATTAGATTCTTGCTGTGCAGATCTGTCAAGTGCAAACACACGCCTTCTAAGTTAGAAACTAGATATTATGATTCCACCAAATCATATTGGTCGGTCTAACACAGTATTTTCTTGGAAGCAGATGATGAAATTTTATACCGCTTTTTATAACTTTTTAGAAACTAGATATTATGTACTCTTTCTCATTTTGTTATGCCTCAATAATGGGCGACAAATGCTTACCGTGGGGATGGTTGCATTTTGTTTTGACCAGATTGGTACTGCAAGGTTGCTTCCAACATTGATTCAGCCATAACCACCCTTCTTTCCATCTCGGAGAGGGAAGCCATAGCAGCTTCATACTTTTCCTGAAAAATAGAACGTGCTAATACACTAAATTCCAGTACATATTTTTTGTACTCGGTAATGCTCAGATTGCGTCACAACAAAATGCAGTTAAAAGAGGAAGTAAAATTATCAACCACCCACAGCAGAAAGAAACTCGATCTAGTAATTGCCAGTTTGAAAAAGGAAATAAAACCTGAAGCACTTGTGTAGCATATCTTTGAGCAGCTGCATCTTGTTCAGCAAATATGCGAGCATCTTCAGTTACCCTTTGTTCTTGCTCTACCCGCATCAAAACCTATAAAAAGCAAATCATGAAGATGCCAAAAACGGAAGTACATACAAGGAATAATCATCAGTTAAATTGTCACCTGAAGCATGGCATTCTCTTGTTCTTGTTTATCAGCAAGAGCCTGCCTGAGCTCTGCAAGGTCTTGCTCTAATTGCTCAACCTAACCACAGAAGAAAATTTCATGTAAATTTACTTTAGATAATCAACAAGTTAAACCAAACTTGGCCGTCAACCATAAAGTTTACAAGCTATCTCCAATCCAAGTATGACATAGAAGTTTATGAGCAGTTCTAGGAGTAATGTTGCAGATTTCTCTATCCATAAATTCAAAACTCGAGCATTATTATATTTGGCTATTGATTGATTTTGTACTCAAGTTTGAGGAGTATTATGTTTGTCTATTAACAAGTACATTGGCCAAAGACCTTAATAGTCTAGTGACATAAGACTTTGTCTCTAGGTAGAAGGTCACAAGTTAAATCCCCATTCCCCTCGGCTGTATCCAAAAAAAAAAGACTACTGAAAGTCTGAAACTTCAAGCGGGCTTAGTTCATCAACACCCTGAAATCCTGAATGGTCCATAAATTCTTTTCTGGTTTCTGTTTTCAAAGTCACCAGCCCATTCCCAATCCCTCTTGGCCAGAGTACCTACTATAACCTCAGTAAAAAAGCTTCAATTAGATACTCCATAAAGCATTTAGGGTCTGCTCAGGTCAAAATTGCAGTGGCAAGTGGTCTACTTTTATTGCTTCATCCAAGGCCATGCACTAACATTTTTAAAAGCTCGGATTGAGGGATGCAAGGCCATAAACTGAGGCACTAATAATAGAAAACACATAATTTGCAAGAATAACTGAATAAGTAATCAAACCCTGCTTAAATAACAAGAGGTGATGATGCATAAAGGAGCATCCAACGTACCTTTGCACTCAATTGTCGCCGGTTATCCTGCTTGACCATCTCCATTAGTGCTGTCTCTAATTCCTCAGCTCTGCACTCATAATTATAAACACAAATTTAAGCATCCATGCTCAGTAAATTTGGGTGTGTCACACTAGGCAAACCAAACACAGAAAAATATGCCATCTTTAAAGTTTTCTGGGAGGGAGATGCATCACTTGAAGCTGGAAGTACAATTTGCAGTGGGAAACTAGGAACATTTAAATTTTATAGGAAAAAGTTTAAATGGAACAACCTGTGTCCACTAATTTTTTATACATCAACCCCAGAGGGGTGGGGAGTTATGTCGTTTCCAATATAGTGAAATCTTTCTTTAATTACCAGTGATGTGCTAGGGGGAATAACTGAAAAAGATTCAAGGCCAAGTCTTTTGCCCATCTTTTTGGTTTTGTATCTCCTATCACCGCAGTATAAGGCATAAATGAAGCAGAAGAAGAGGGTTTATAGCAGCAGCAACAGAGTGGTGGGTAGAGGAAATTATCTTTATGAAGGAATTTTCGAAGCCTTTTTAGTGTTACTTTGAATTTCTCCGAGATCACCAATAAAATATCACATAGTCATAAACTCTGACTCATAGGAATTAGGAAGAGGAAAGGTGTACACAAATAGTCAGCCACATATACCTCATTCGACAGGAATCACAAATCAGAAGAGATAGACTGCCCTATGATTACTTTACCTGAGCTCAGCAGATCTTTTTTCCTCAAGCAATTTGCACATCTCAACCTTTAGCCATACCACCTGCACACAGCTCAAATGTTTATAAATAATTATTTTAAAGAAGAAGAAGAAGAAGAGGGAGGAGCCAGAGTTATAGCTTATCCCCTCAAAATTTATCGTGTGTGTGTGTGTGTGTGTGTGTGTGTGTGTGTGTGTGTCTGAAAATAATAATAATAATAATAATAATAATAATAATATAATAATAATAATAATAACAATAACAATAATAACTGCATTGCATCCTATACATTCTTGCCTGCTTAGCATAAAACTTCCTAAAGAAAGTTAACTAAAGATTATAGTACTATCCATCCATTCAATGCAATTCTAAGTTTCTGATAGACAAACTTCTGCATGAATATGTGTTTTTCCACATCATGCGTTACAATTGAAAGAAAGATGTGCAATAAGATTCTTATGAAGTGGCTATATGAAGCAGTTTACGACAGGAACCAAAACTGGAATTCCTTGTAAAGAAGTTAGTGAGGACCATGGTAAGTAGAAAGAACATAGAAGTTAGAATAACCTGTTCTTGAAGATCTGTACCAGAATCAGTTTCCATGTTCTTGTTCGTGCTCTCATACAGCCCATCTGCATTAGCTGATGAAGGATCCATGTTGCCATTGGAGTCTCTATTAAATGCTTGATCTGTTTTATTGGTTCCAGCCACAGATGAAGGATCTTGATTAAAACCGTATAGTTTAGATGCTAGACCTTGGGAATCCCTCCAAACTTTTAAACCTTTAGATCTCTCTTCGAGTGCAGCCTTAACAGATGGCCGATGCTTGATTCTCAATTCTTGTAATCTGGATTCAGTAACATTTTGGTAGCCCATGCACGCTGTCAAAACAAGTTGACTACTATCAAATGTAGACCCAGCAAGTGATTGCAGCAGAGTGACGGCATCTCCTGCATCCTTCGTTGTCACCAATGCAGGTCCTGAATAAGACTCAAAAGAATAATAGTGGACAAATAATTAACATGGAGAATTGAATAAAGTGGACAAATAGTTAACATTATATTTTCAAATCAATCAATGCTTACTAACAGAAATATTACCATATAGATCAATCAAAGCCAGCGCCGTCCGAAATAACATTACACGATTTCCTTCAAACAGAAGCACATCCCAGACTCTAAGAACTAAATCCAATAAAAAAAACCAGATGGCATTGTTAGTAAGATAAACAAACTGCTAATGAACAGAATCAGAGAAATTACATCACATGCAAGAATCATATAAATATGCAGACTATTTTGAGGATTCCTCAACCAACATCTATAGGTATATATAAATGAATTAAAATTATTATATCAAATATAACAAGAAAAAGAAGCAGACCACTTTCCCAAGGAAGCATATTCATGAATATGGAGAGGAACCATGGACTTGTGACCCATGCTACCTGTACTCCCAGGTAATCTAGATGATTAACTGCAATAAAAGCATAGATGAAATAAACACAGAAACATTACCAAATCAGAATTTAGATAGATACATGAAGAGGATTATAGAAACTAGGACAACAAAAAACACACCTAATTTTGGGAACTTTTCCCGCACCAATTCCTCAAGAACAAGTTGATCAACCTGACAGTAAAAAGCGGTGTGAAAAATCATGGATTGTTGTCTGTTTATATTTTTATAATTACACATTTGGTCATTGAATGATATGCGAAAGGGTCCAGTCAAGATTAATAAGCTAGCATGTATGCAACTTGACCATATACCTGAGACTCTATCATCTCTTCTGAGTAATAGCCATCAAAATAGTCATCCAAAATGCCCACCAAAGTCCTGAAAGTTCATTCTTTTTCCATTAACTCTATCACAATTCACAACAAACTCCAGAAGTATTGTCGAGATGCAGATTTTTAATATATATATATATATATATATATTGCAGAGAACAGAAACTTGATCCATGCTTTGCAGAGTTGAAAGACAGAAGTTTCTTGTCACTCTACTTGATTGATTAAGTAGGTGTATTGTACATTCTCCTTCCATCTACGCACATTTTTTATGTTGTATAAATTTCTATGAAAAGATAAAACATGGGATAGATTAATTGAGAAAATAATATTCTGGCTCTGTATTTCCTATTATTTTGTTTAAGTGAGAAAGTTATTGTATTTATGCCCTAGCACACTACTATTGCAAAATACCAGCTTTTTACAAGAAATTTAAACAAAAATGTCCAATAGAAAAATGCACCAAACAAACTTGCTACTCACCAAAATGCAGTTTCCTCTGGCATTAAGAGCAATAAAAGGCCAGCAAAGAAATTCATGGCCTGCATTTTTAAAGGGCAGATTTTAGACTCTTGCCTACTGAAATATATAGTTTGATTGAATTAAGGATTCAATGTTTCATCCGATTATTGGCATCTGAACTTAGTGGAGAAGAAGAGAGGCAATATAGAGGCTATTATAGATGTCCAAACAGACAGACATCAGAGTGTGAGAAACTACAACTCTCTTGGTTGCAACTATACTATATCTAAACATAATACCTTATCTTCCAAAGCATCATTTCAAGTGCATAAAGGGAGAAATACAATTTCATACAACATCTAAAGCAAATGATGCAGATCAATACTATTCACAGTACTGAAGTAAGAAACTGTAATGCTACTTGAGCAAACAAAATAGGGGAGGCCAGCAGAAAACCATTTCTGTGCAGGCATACCTGGCAGTAACCGACAGAAGGATTATGGCGAGCATATGCAGTAAGTAAACGCCTCAAAGCATTTCTTCCATCCTCATCCAGAGCAGGATGTCCAGGAAATGTTCGGGGCAAATCCTGCTTGTGAAAAGCAATCATATTGGGCCACAGTGGCATCAATGCAGCAGTAAGAAGAAAACCATAAGGTGCTTAAGATATGTAGATTGTTTTCTGACCTTTTCAATCTGACCTTTCCATTTCTCAGCACATACAGAGTCTGCATTTGACTCCAGACTACTTTTATTGTCCAATGATTCCTTACTTTTAAGCTCTATGTTATTGACAGATTTAGTTTCTGGAGCAAGCAGATCTTGATAATATTTCTCCACTCGACGAGCCTTTGCACCAACAAAGGCTTGCCAAAGCTGTAATTTCAAATTCAAAGATTCCATTCATGAATCTTATTATCGTATGCATGATGAAAGAACAGTAATGAGAACTAAACTAGGCATTCTATCTAACCTCTCCCCTGAGAGCCATTGGCACTCCTCCTTGAACAAGGCACTCCAGTTCTTCTTTCCAAGGAGGTAAAGACTCTTGAGGCAAAGAAGCCTGAGCAATACTCTCAGTCAGAGAAACATCTTGTACGGAATCTGAGTCTGATCTGTCCAAAGATTCTGCCCTATCCAAATCATAGAACTCATCCTCTGAGTCCTCTTCAAGAGCTCCTTTCGTGGGTTTAGCCTCTTCTATGGTAAAAGAATGCTCCACCATTCCAGAGTCTTGCTCACTTTTGACTTTATTTACCCTTTTAACACGCACGCTCATCATATCTTCAATGGCTCTAAGTGATGATCTAACTTCAGACCATACTTGGATCTGGTGGGTTTTCTTCTCAGTTGATGTTGGTATCTCTTTTATCTCCATTTGATTTTCAATACCATTCTGAGAACCAGAATCTGGTTCCTTCTTGATTGGCTCATCAGACAGCTCTTCACAAGTGTTGCCTGAAGATGTTCCATTTATGGGCAACTGAGCAAAATCCGATTGCCTTTCCAGAAAGTCTGTCCACCTGTCAGATCTCTCCTCTTCTTCTTCCTAACAACATTGTTTAAAAATGAAGAAAACAAAATCTCTCCTGTCATTATTTAGTTTTGCCATTTGTTCATCATACATTCTCAGAAAATAAACCCAAAATGTTCATAAAAATAAAAAAGAAAAGGAAAATATAGTTTGAAACCTTGTAGATATTAGCATATTCACGATATCTTTGTACATGCTGGGGCCTCACTGCAAACCCATAAGCATCCCTGTATACATAAACCATTAAAGGAAACCCAAAACACAAAATATTGTTTTGCTGTTACCTATTAATGTTAAGCAGCAACTCTCAGTGTTGCTGTACATAATAATTATTTGTCTCTCACCCTTACCTTCACTGTTCTGAGTAGTAGCCATTGCAATTGAGTAGCAAACAAACATAAAAATCCTAATATAGTAAATATCTCACTAGAATTATGACAGATTGACAACCAGGAAGACAACAAAAGTGATCGTAAAACCAATAATCACAAGAAAATTCGTGTCGGCGGAATTCACTGAGCCGACACTCCACATTCCACTATTTATCACCAGTTCGACCATGAATTTTAGGAACTTTAGTGAATCAAATTATAGATTTATAGTACGCCTACAGATACGTTAGAACCCTATGAAAACCCCGCTTCTGTAAAATAAGACATCGGATCCGAAGCGATGGAGACGAATAGCAGAACGGAGAACAAAATGAGCGGAGGCAGTTCAAAGAGATAGAGAAGCAGAAGCTACCTCTTGTGATCGGCAGAGATGCGCGGAGGATTCAGCAGCGCCACCGCCGTTCCTGAATTCGCTTTCGCCTTCATTATCGGGCAACAAATTCGCGGACTATTCCCAGATTTTAATGGAATTCCCCTCCCCCCTAGATTTTCTGCAACTTAAAGGAAGAAAAACATGGGATTTTTCAAAATGAGCGACCGATTTTGGACTCAAACAGAGAAAAAGATAGAAAAAGATGCAAATAATAGATTCATTTCTTGCATTTTTCTTGCTATGGTCACTCTCACAGAGAGTATGAAGCCACTGCTAAAATGCTAGTAGAAGAGTGGGGTGGTGGAGGGGGTGGGGGTGGTGGAGCCACATGGGAAGAGCGAGATTACCGTCACGCTAGTCGCTAGGTTGACATGTGAGGAAGATAGCTTCACACGGATTTCGAGCGCGTTAATTGAAGCGAGAGTGTGGAGAAAAGTTAGGGCAAAATTCCCTGCGATTTCTGGGAGACCAAGAAAAGATGCATATTTATTATTTAAGTCGCTGCTATTTTTCGTGTTGTTTTTCATTATGCAAGGTATAATGAAATTGTAATTTTATTCCCATCAAATTTCATAAAATTTATAATTTCATTATTTAGTGGAAAGAATATGTGGTCTAGTGGATATTACATTGTAACAGAGTTAATAGTACTCAAAAATTAAAAAAAATCAACGATGTCTATTTATTTTTTTTAATGTTCCTCAATAATTGAGGTTCCACACCCCGCGAAATTGAAATTTCACAATAAATGACAATTTTTCAATTATTATTACGTAGTATTTATTATTATTATTATTATTAAAAAAATATTTTAGTCTTTATTCATTTCTTTATTTTAATTTTCAATAATTTATTCCTGCCTACTAAATAATAAATTTTAAATTTCTACTTTATTCTTGCATTATTCCTTTTCCAAAAAACTACAATTCATTCCCTTCCTAATCCTTCCTCCCAACCAAACGTCTGAGTGAAACATAATTTTTATACTAGAAGATCATGCGTTCAATTTTTATCAACACATTCTCAGTCAAGTCTTCATAATATGATTTATCTCTTTTGTTTTATTTGAGATTATTATACATAAACGAGTTTAGTATGTGCTGATGTGTAAGGGGTGTAGACGAGCCGAGCTCGAGCATAAGGTGGCTCGAGCTCGAGCTCGTTAAGGAAGACTCGCCTCGAGTTTGAGCTCGAGCTTGAGAATTGATGCTTGAGCTCGAGCTCGCAAATTTTCTAGCTACTCGAGTTCAGCTCGAGTAGCTCGATTGTTTGAGCTCGAGTTCCAGCTCGATCTTGAGCTCGAGATCAGGGATGAACTTGAGTTCAAGTTCGATTTTGAGCTTAAATCTAACATGTTTGATTTTAAATTCATGTTTCAATTAAAAATAAACTATAATATTATATATATATATATATATATATATATATATATATATATATATATATATATTATATATATATTATGGCTCGCGAGCGACTTGACGAGCCACAAGCCTAAGACATTAGAGCTCAAGCTCGACTCGATTATTAAACGAGTCGCTCGAGCTCAGTTCAAGCTCGAATTTGACCGAACTCGAGCCGAGCTTTAACCGAGCGGCTCGCGGACCGCTCGGCTCATTTACATCCCTATTGCACACCCTTTAAACAATAAAGACATTTTTTTTTTCTAGTCACCCATATAAGTTTGAAATTTTTTATTAAATTTATGAATAAAATCCCAAAATTAGGACTGATTATTTGAGTGTACAGTTCAATTTCCTTTAAATACTCCGTAACATTTTGTTTATATTTTTATAAGTACAAATATAATAGGTATTAAAAGAATTATCTTGATATTTTCAAAAATAATAATAATAATTATCTTGAATGCTAAAACTTAGGTTCAACTTTGAAATTTAGTTGTTACAATTTGAAAGTATATGCTAAAGACCTTGTGGTTTAGTAGCATTCGGTGTCCACATGATGATGGGAGCGAGTTCGAACATCAGTGGAGGCAACTGTTGACTGGACTGTGGAAGACTAGTATCTTCCACACCCACACTCTCTGCAACTCTCTCTAAAGACTAGTATCTTCCACACCCACTCTCTCTATGGATGGTGGAGATCTACTTGATTCTTCTCTATAATACGAACATTTTGTTTGAATAGAATAAATTAAATATAAATAAATGAAGAATTTAATTATTAAATTTATGTGAAGTTATAGTAGTTTTTATTTATTTATTTTAATAATTTAATCATACAAATTCTTTTTAACATCGGGCATTTATTTAGTTGCACAATGGCGACAAAGCACTATATTTAATTATATAATTATAAATAAAAGTGTCTTTATTATATGCTCACAATAAATAATGATGAGTGATAAATTAATTTTCAAAGTATACCACAAAGTTATGAAAAAAAAAAGTTTTGAAATGCTTTAAGGTGATAAATTTTAATTATCATATTATATATATATATATATATATATATATATATATATATAGTTTAATAAGAATGTATGCAATTTTCATAAAATTTTAATTGTTAGCTTTTTTCAAGTTCTTGTATTAATTTAGAGTTTTCTTTTTTGTTTAGTGGCTTAATTGTTATTTTATAAATAGTTTGATAATTTATTTGTACATTTTCTTAAATCAACAACAACCAGAAAGTAACTTACTAAAAATGTTAATTATAACTTTTTTTTATGAGTTTGTAGATTAATTTGAAGGTTTTTTTTTTTTTTTTTTTTTTTGAATTCAATAGCTTAATTGTTACTTCTCAAATAATTTGATAGTTTATTTGTACTTTTTCCCCTAAAACTAAGAGGGACATAAAGTTATGAAAATGGATTATGCAGGGCCCTCACAATTCTTTTTAGCTTTTCGCTAAAAAAGAAATAAAAAGGCAACTTTCATCATTGCGCAAAAGGTGGAGTTTTTATTGTTAAAAAAAAAAAACAATTTTTTGTAAAGTAAAATTCTAATTATAAATTTCACCAGTCTATATAAGTAATGCGAGAGTAAGTTATAATGTTAAACTAATCTTTTGGATTTTCCGGTGGGTACTCGAGAAAAAATGAAATCAAAGGAAAAAATATATTTATTCTGATCAACAAAAATATGTTCAATTTGGCCGTAAATGTCTTTCTAATTTTTCACTAGGATGACTTTTTTGGATTTTGTATTTTTCATATATGTTATCTTTTTTTTTTTTTTTTTTTTTTTAAAGTTAGTTTACAAATTATTATTATTACCACAATTACAACGACCACAATCATCATCATTACTACCAATACCATTACCACCACCACCAAGGCACTAATACAATACCACCACCACAAATACCAACACCGACACTACCACTACCGCTACCATCACCACCACTATTACCACACCATCACCACTACTACCACCATCAAAACATATTATTATTGTTATTATAACAAATAATATGTTCATTTCAACTATATAAAGAAATACAGTTTTCTATTCAACGAAACACTAGAAAGTTAACATATTTTATAAAACATGTAATTTAAATTGTAAATATTCAATATATAAATTGTGTATTTTAAATACGGGTCCATGATATATTGATATAACTACTACTCTCTTTCCTACATGGGTATGACAAAAGCCCACCCAAAAATTAAACAATTGAGATCTAACCTTATTGAGGCTAATTAAAATTTAGATTTAGATTTAGATTAGATAGAATTTTACAAAAGTGACAAATTGTACCGTAATACTCCGCAGTCAAAAGCTTTTGGCGTTGAGTGTCTTTCAAGTTTCAACTCTTTTCATGTTTGTTCGTTGGGCGAAGAAAAAAAAAGCCCAACAGGCGTATTTGCTAACGTGAGCCCCTCCTCCGCTAACCTAAGCCGCAGCGCGCATTACCATTTTACCAAACCCAAACCCCTCCTGACTCCCCACCATGCCCGGAAGATCTCTCAAACTCAACGCAGTCGCTGCCTCAATTCACTGCTCTCCCAAGCCTCACAATCGCCTCCGTCCCCTCACATCCGCCGCCGACGCCGCCGACAAGCTTAAGTTCCCGGCGGTGCCGACGACGCGCGCCTGGTGGCGGAGGAGGATAACTACGATTCCGCCTCTGTCGCGCGATCGAATCTTCCGCGATCATTTTGTTCTAGGTTTTCGCATTCGGAAGTATCCTTCTCATCTTGCTACTGCGAGGAGTATCTCCGCCGCTCACATGGGCTCCGATCCCCACAACAAGGATGGACAGCGGTTGAATGCTTCGTCGCCACCTCAGACAAACCCTCGCCATGATAAGCCCTCTCAGCGCCCTCACAAGTCTGCTAAATTGCTCACATTGCCCACAATCTTGACCATTGGCCGCGTAGTTGCTGTTCCGCTTCTCGTAAGCTGTAAGTTCCGCAGTTAATGTTTTCAGCTGTCCTTTATATCCATAATCCATCCGTGTTTATTTGTAAATTGTAATGGCATTTGGTTCTGCTTGTTTGATTTTGCTTAGCTTGACTGACATTTTTCCGAAGTCGATATATTGTGCGTGTTTTTTCAGGATTTATTGCATTAAATAAAATATTGCACGTTTTTCCTGGCTTTTGTACTACGGAGTATTTTATTGTTTCTACTAAACTAGAAGTTGTTGAATCACGATGCTTCTGGATTTCATTTATATTGTTTACTTGGATTTTAATTGATGAATTTTCCCCCTTTTTATTGTTGGATTGTTGCCTTAGAACTCCTCTTTGACAAGCAGAATTTTAAATGCAAGGATTTTTGGGCATTGCTACCTGAAAGACAATACTTAAATCTAAAGTGTTAAGGTTGTTTCAATATTAGTCCTGCATTTGAAGTTCAATGCATTCTTGTTGAAATTTTGATGGCTGCTACTGGGGAGTTTAGTGGGCAGTCAAAACAACTGCTAGAGTGATTGGTAGAAATGAGAAAGACTTTGGGGACAACCTTGTATGAGTTCTATTGTTCTCCACAAATAAATTTTTGAATACAGTTAATCAATGTTCTATGACCCGTTTAAGAAGTTAGAAACCTCAGATGGATGGCTTAGGTTGTTCTTCTATGATCAGTGGTCACTATTAGAATACCCAATTTAAATCAGCATTATATGTGAGAACTAATTTTGGACTTTTTAAAACTAGCCTTCTATGTGGATAGCTGGTGGGGACCAGCAGCTACTACTGGTATCTTCATTGCCGCAGCTTTTACTGATTGGCTTGATGGGTATATTGCTCGAAAGGTATTGATCTGTGCTCTTTTCCATAGATTGACCTATTATAAAAACTTGTCTTTGGTTTTGCAACTCAATTTACAAATTTGATGGCTCAACATAATCCAGCTGAATTTGGGGACTGCATTTGGTGCATTTTTAGATCCAGTTGCTGATAAGGTATTCTCCTTGATGGAAATTCTTATTCATTCCCTCTGCTAAATTGAGTAGCAAAAGATGCATCAATCTTTCAAAGCACAGAAACCTTTTCATATTAGCTTTATAAGGATTTAATATAGTTTCCTTTTGACCGTAACAGCTAATGGTTGCTGCCACCTTGGTCTTATTGTGTACCAGACCTTTGGAAGCTAGTGTTCTTGGACAGTTTCCATGGCTACTGGCTGTACCTTCAATAGCTATTATTGGTAGGGAGGTGAGTATATTTTTCTTTTCCTTTTCACTTTTCTGTTGTCTTTTCCTGCATATTATCAGTTGAGTAAATAATCTCTTGTTTATTACTCGTATTTTCTCTCCCCTAGGAGATGAGCAAACATGTAAATCTGAAGTTCCAGTTTGTTTAATCAGAATGCCAATTTTCTTGTGATTGTAAATTGAAAACTCAACCTTTCTTCCATTTGTTGATAAAGAAACTGAGTACTGAAATTTGCTTAGCATATGCTTTATTATGTCCAATGTTTTGGGAATTTTGAAGCGGGACTGTTTGCATATTCTAAAATGTAATATGCAAAAAAAAACAAACCCTGAGCCCTGTGTGGGGTAATAGTAGTTTTTAAATGGGTACTTAAAAGGGAAGGAGAGCATGATAAAGGTTGTAAAGGTGGGGAACTGCTTTTATGTTATAATATCATTATAAATTTACATCATGACAGATTGACAGCTTTGTTTATTTTGCTAATTCTCAGTAGTTACTAAACAATTCATTACTTTTTACATTCTTTCCTGTAATATAGACAGTTACAAGGTAAAGATATTTCATATAAGCAATTCCAGATTACTGTTCTAACACAGCTATTTTGCTTTACTTAGACATTGTGGTATTTTTCACTCTTCCATATTCTCCAACTCTCCAAGGAGTAGAGTACACTTACCAAGCCCAAATTCTTATATAGTCTGTTGAATATAAAGCCCAAAATTGAAGTCCATAAAATCCTTGCAAATAAATGAAGCATACTGTAGCTGCCTGTATGAAGAATTGAATCAATGACCTAAGAACTGATGCTAATTCTTTCCCTTCATTGGATCTTCTTTAACTTCTATGATTTGGCAATCAATAGCGGTATTTGTTTGTAATGCGGACAACATTTTTCATATGTAGATTACAATGTCTGCAGTTAGGGAATGGGCAGCTTCTCAGGGCAGCAAACTTTCAGAGGTACAAAGCGTTTTACTTGGGACTGCCATTTTCATTGTAAAGTACATCTCCAGGTCTATTTGTTTTAACAACCCTGTTACTTTTCTTCAGGCAGTTGCTGTGAATAGCTTAGGAAAGTGGAAGACTGCCACACAGATGACTGCGTTAACCATCCTCCTTGCCACAAGAGATAGCAGGTGAGTTTGGTCAATCTTGGGATAGATTTCTGCATTGGTCTGAAGGTAAAAAAAAAAAAAGAACAGAGAAATGCTTATCTGATTGGCCATTGATTAATCCGTCCTCTTTTCCCCCTTCTCTCTCCATCCAGCCTCGCCGAATCAGGAACTCTTGCAGGTTCTGGTGTGGTGTTGCTCTATATTTCAGCATGGCTCGCTGTCTGGTCTCTAACTGTGTACATGAAGAAGATCTGGAAAGTATTGTTGCTCTAGGAGTCTCAAACTGCCATGATTCGTTACATTTGAAAGTAGTTTCTATTAGTGCCAGCTAGCTCTCCTGCTCAGGGAGCTTTCTTGTCTAATCCACAATTAAACTATGGAGAAGTTATCAACTGATATCTTGCACCATACATGTCGGAATTATCACTGATCTCTTGCTCCATACAGTTCGTTCATAATCCTAAAGGCCATTTAGCATTTTGACGGTGAGGAAGTAGGGACTGAGAATCACAGAATGAAGAGGCAAGGAGTTTTGTTTTTTCTTTCTGTATTCTTTTAGAATTTACAAACAGATCTAGTAGGATCTGTAAGACTGTAACTTGGTATCTGACCACAAAAACATTTTATATAAATGATAGAAATATTTAGGAGTCTATTAGTATATATGTTTGGCAACTGTAATAATCCTTGTGTTATCTTTTATTAGTAATTTGGATTTATAAAAAATAGAAAAAGATTCACCAATGGTTTATGAAAAAGAAAATTCATCATTCTCCCCTATGGGTTTTGTTTGTAGACTAATCTTTTTAATCACTACTCTGTATTTGATTTATTTAGTAAAGAAGGACAAAGGGTACAGATTTGAAACACAATTTATACAATTAAATGGAATCAGAAGTAAAAGGAGGCATTTTCATTCATGTAGTAAAGAAGGACAAAGGGTACAGATTTGAAACACAATTAAATAAATGGAATCAGAAGTAAAAAGAGGCATTTGGTTAGTTGTCCGTTGGAGGGCGAAGAAAATAATTGTTGAGAGTGGGATTTGAACCCACGCCCTTTCGGACCAGAACCTTAATCTGGCGCCTTAGACCAACTCGGCCATCTCAACTTTGTTATATAATTTGACAGATTACTTTACATATCCGAAAGAGTAAAGGGCAAAAAGAGTAATGTTAAGTGAGATTTTTTCTCGACTTCTCTACCAAGATTCTTGATTTGAGCTAACTATTTATGAAACATTTTGAAAACTGAAAGATAATATTTATACTACTAATAATTAAGCAATAACAATGATAATTGACATATAAATAAAGTGTACAAATTATAATTTTCTCAATTTTTTTTGAATGACAATAAAAATCATCCACCACGTAACCGTGGTGTGTATAATGTAGATTGAGAATTGAGATTTCTTTGCCGACATACAAACTAGTATTTCTATAGATGTACTAAATCTCGTACCAAAACTTGCACTATTCAAAATGTACATGACATCATCCGTATATAATAGTCCCACTACTCGGCGACCAGATTCCGATCGTCCAGATCTACGATCGGCCCACTTTAAGTCCATAGCAAAAGTCAAAAGTCAACCCTTTCCCCTCCATTTGCGAAACAGTGATACCTCATGTTTCCTACGTGTCCATCAATCATTAGCCCATCTTATTCACGCTTCCAATCACATCATAACACGTGTCACACCCACCGTCCCCCTTCCCGCGGGCGTTTTCACCGTGACGCTGCGGAAAACGCCATTTCCGCTGCTCAAATCTCAGTAATAAAACGTTCACTTCAAATCACACCACTTGAGTTGTCACCTCTCTACAATGGCTTCCCCGAGATCGATTGCAGTCTTATCTATTCTCCTGCTGTTCCTCATTTCCTTCCAAACGGCGTCGTTCGCCGACACCAAGAGCAAACCCGCGTCGCCGGCGGCGGAGGAGGAGGAAGAGGATCTCAGTTTTCTCGAGGAAGACGACGCCGTTTCGTCCCATTCCGATCCCTACGGCGACCTGCCTGACTTCGAGAACTACGACGACCTCGAGGACGACCATGCGGACACGGATCACGGCTACGACGACGCCTACGAGTCCCCCGCCGTGGACGAGAAGGACGTGGTGGTGCTCAAGGAGGGGAATTTCAGTGACTTCATCGCGAAGAATAAGTACGTGATGGTGGAATTCTACGCGCCCTGGTGCGGCCACTGCCTGGCTTTGGCGCCGGAGTACGCCGCCGCCGCTACTGAGCTCAAGGCCGAGGACGTGACCTTAGCGAAGGTGGATGCTACTGAAGAGGCTGAGCTGGCGCAGAAGTATGACGTTCAAGGCTTCCCCACTGTTTACTTATTCGTTGACGGCGTTCACAAGCCCTACAATGGCCAACGGAGCAAGTAAGTTGTTTTAGCTTTCTGTGGCATTTGCTTATGTATAAAAGAACAATTGCTTAAAACTTAAAAGCACGATCTGAGAGCCGATTCTGATATATGACTTTGGATTTGCCAATTTTTCTAGTGGAAATGCCACATACCAAATTCTTTTCTTATCCGAATATCTTATAGATCCTCAAAAGTGTGAGTAAACCTCTTGATATATATATATTCTTAACCCACATACCAAATTCTTTCCTTCCACGTCTTAACTTTCCTTTGTTATATATATATACAAAAATTTAAGGGGTTTTTAATAAGATTCATACAGGAATAGTTGAAGGTAGCAGTGTAGCACATCAATTGAAAAGCTTGAGTAAATGCTTCTTGAGAATATATTATCCACTTATTTTATTGTTTTTGCAGAGATGCTATTGTTACATGGATAAAGAAGAAGACTGGACCAGCTCTATCCAACATAACAACAACTGAGGATGCAGAGCGGATCTTGGAGAGTGAGCCAAAAGTTGTTTTGGGATTTTTTGACAGTTTGGTGGTAAGTGGGAACTCTCTGCGTGCTCAATTTATGCAATGTGTTGTTCTTTTTATTTGTTGGTTATCAATCTCAATCAGGCAGGCACATAGGAAGCTGATTGATGATTTTATTTTATCATGATTTCAGCAAGCGTACTTTGCTTGAGTGTTATACAATGATTGAACATATAATCATGAGAATCTGACCATTTAATGTCTGATAGCTAGCATGTGCTTATGCATTGTAGCCAAATGAAATTAAGTTTTGATCAGCAGGACCTTGGAATTGAATTTTAATAGGCAGAATTTAATGTTTTTTTCCTTTCTTTGATTTCAGCAAAGAATGTACTTCTCTCTCTCTCTCTCTACACACATGCACTTATGTATTTATTTATATAATGTTTGCAGGGCTCTCACAGTGAAGAACTTGGTGCTGCTGCAAAACTTGAAGATGATGTCAACTTCTATCAAACTGCCAATCCTGATGTAGCAAAGCTGTTCCACCTTGATCCCCAAGCCAAACGTCCAGCTCTTGTCCTTTTTAAAAAAGAAACTGAAAAGTTTTCAAAAAAAACAAAAGAAACTGAAAAATTTAACCATTTTGGTTAGTATTCTGGATGCCATGATTTAAAGATTTAATGTTATTCACAAACAATGTTTAATAATTTTCTTGTGTTCTTGCAGGTGGTCAGTTCACAAAATCAGCAATAGCTGAATTTGTTTATGAGAACAAGCTTCCTCTTGTCAACTACTTCACCAGGGAAGGTGCACCGGAGATATTTGAAAATCCAATCAAGAAACAGGTGAAACTTAAGTTAATCTTGCATTCTCAATGTATAGACTATTAGACTGACTTATTGCAGGTCTTTGAGCTTTATATTGTTCTTTTTACTAGTTTTGCATCATTCTATTAGTGCGAATGAATAAATTACTTTGTCTAGTTTTAAGCAAAGGAAGCCATCAATTTAGCTTTATATGACTACATTTTTAGTTTTATAGACAAATTTTACATTGAGATTAGTCATAATTGTTTATGCTTACACCTTTCTTTTCCTCCTCAGTTAATTCTTTTTGCCACTTCAAATGACTCAGACAAGTTTCTTCCCTCATTCCAAGAAGCTGCAAAGTCTTTCAAAGGAAAGGTATGCTTTCAACATTATTTTTGCTATATTCATTTTCTATTTTTATATTATTCTCACAATATCATTCATGATGCGGATATTGGTAGCACTTACCAGAGATGTGAGGGGGGTTGGAGTCAATTGCATGCTTTGGGGGATTAATTTGTAAATGTCAAAGCATACTTTTGGACAAAAGTAACCTCTATTGTGCAAAAACATAGAACTGCAAAGCTTTGTGTTCTGCGTTCAAGTATAGCATATTCATAGTTAAAGTATAGATGACTTCCCACACTTATCTACAGTTTGATTCTCTCTTGCTAAGAATTTACATTCATTTCCTCAAGCGGATTCCCTCTAGTGCTCACTTCAAGTCAAAGATGATTGTATTATTATCATATTAAGAGTTAAAAGCTGATGATTGTGTTTTAATTTTGTTGTAGCTTATCTGTGTTTTTGTGGAGATGGACAATGAAGATTATGGAAAAGCAGTATCAGACTACTTTGGTGTTACAGGAGATGCTCCACAGGTGAGTCACTGTAGTTTAGTATGTTGTATTCATTACCTTCACTTATAAGATAAGCTCTATAATTTGGAACATAATTGCAGGTCATTGCTTATACCGGAAATGATGATGGCAGGAAGTTCTTATTGGAAGATGAATTGACCTCAATCAATATCAAGGTTTGTTTTGTCACTTTCCTTTAGAATGATCCGTTTAAAGATATCTTGGGCATAGAATGGTAATGAACTAAAGATATTTTTAATATCTACAATCTCTCAGCTTGTTCAATTTATTTTCATCTCTTACTTTTATATGCTTTGTCTTTCCTTTACAAAAGGAGCAGCCCCATTCATTCTTTTATTTTATCATTATTTTTTGGAGAGATTAATACTGACATAATAAAGAAATAGATAAGGGTAAGGATTAAGGAATGCAAAACTCCTCAAAACATAAATAAATAATAATAGAGAAGAGGATATTTTCCCTTAAATTGAATGGTATTAAAATCCTTGTACTAGAGAAGATTGATATTGTCATATTTGTAGGCAATGAGATCTTTTTCAAAATGTTGGGTCCTTGGGATGATGAAATTACATAATATCAGATGAAGTTTTTTGCCAGTGAAGTTTCTTATTGTATATTTGTTTATTGGCTCTGTAGTCCTTCGGAGAGAAGTTTTTGGAAGACAATCTAAAGCCCTTTTACAAGTCGGATCCCATTCCTGAGAAGGTAAGTTTATTGGCTTACTTCAATCAATAATGGCAAGCCTTGAATCCAAATCCTATGCTCACATTTTACTGATACAGAATGATGGTGATGTCAAAATTGTGGTTGGAAATAACTTCGATGAAATTGTTCTTGATGAATCTAAAGACGTTCTTCTTGAGGTACCTATTGTGTCTCCATTATCAATGATCACGCACACTACTGGCTTGCAATTGATTATCTAGATTTTACGGAGGTATCTGAGTTTGAATTCTGACTCTGGTTTTGTATCAGATATATGCTCCTTGGTGTGGGCACTGTCAATCACTAGAACCTATATACAACAAGCTCGGCAAGCATTTGAAGGGAATTGACTCGCTTGTTATTGCCAAGATGGACGGGACAACGAACGAGCACCCTAGAGCAAAGGTACTTTATGTCTTTTCTTTATTAGATGGATTATCATTCCATGCTCGATTCTCTAGCTATGATGCATTCTGGGACAAACATATTCACGGAAATTATTTACTCGGTTACAGTCTGATGGATTCCCGACACTTCTTTTCTTCCCAGCCGGGAACAAGAGCTTTGAGCCAGTAAGTAGTATATCCTTATTTTCTCCTCTTCAAAGCCATCCATCCCCTCTCTAGAGAATAGAGCTAACATTTCGTTGCCTTCACTCACAGCTTACTGTGGATACTGATCGCACTGTGGTCGCCTTCTACAAATTCCTAAAGAAGCATGCGTCGATTCCTTTCAAGATTCAAAAACCGGCTTCATCTCAGAAATCTGAGACTGAAACGCCAACGAGCCAAGAGACTACTACTACCACTGGTGATGTAAAGGATGAACTGTGAGAATATTTAGCGTAGATTATAGCGGCTCCAGCATAGATCCCAGAACAAATTCTGCTTTAACAGAGAAAAGAGGCTGTAAGGAGTAAAGCCAATAGAAAACCAACAAATTGAAATTAGAATGAGAAATGTTGAACCTGTAGTGTCTGTTTTATAAACTCCTTTTTCTTTTCCCCCTAACTTCCTCTTCTTTGTGGCCTAATGCAATGTGCTTTGACATTTGGCAAGTTGTGATTTTGAATCCTGAATCAAATAGTGTTTTTTTATATATATATAAAAAAAGTTAAATGTATGCAATTTTGAAATAATTAATTTTTGTTTTTTAAATATTGAATTCATCTCTGTTAAAACTGTGCTGGCCGGAGTGGCCGGTTTGGGTCCAGACCGTTTTTTGTTTTGTTTTTTTTTTTTTTTTTTTAATTTATTTATTTATGAAAACAATATTTATTGGGTTTGATTAGAGAACAATTGAGGCAACTAATTACTTTTTGAAATGTCATTAAAATTTTGATAGAAATAATTGGAATTATTTGTTACTCCGTATTTATTTATATAATGGATAAGGTTGAGAAGGACTATTCTCACTCTTGATCGGCCTATCTCGATCTTTAAATGATTGAGACAAGGAAACTAGTATAAAAGCTTTTAGGAATGAGATGCTACAATTGCAATCTCAAGTCCAAAATTTTTGGCTTCGCCCCTAAAATTATTAGTCATGCGGGTGCAATGGGACATGCTCAACCCTATCGCCCTGTCGGTGCGACAGTCAACAGGGCACGCCTTGACTCGGGGAGTCTGGCGGGCCCTCTCGCCATCCGAACGGTGACCAGTCATGAACTCCTCCTTTGTTGTCAATGCCCTTCATTTGAATATGTATAACTTACTGCCCCTTCATACACGAGAAGTAAAGTGGTATGATTGATTGCAACTTGTGTAGCTTACCTGCAGGGTGTGAGTTTACCCCCTTCGTACTGCTTCCCGTTTATAGGCCCATCACTGCGACGAGACCTAATCGGCCATGCTTCGGTGGTTCCTCTTGTCGGTGGTCGGTCATGACTCCAAAACCCCTTTTCCTTCTTGTAAACTCATTCCACACTTCCTTGTGGGCCTACCTATCCTTCCCCTTAAGCCCAATATGGTCATGACTTCCTCTTGTTGGCTTATCTACCCCTCTTTTCGAACCAAACATTTTCCATTTTTATTGTAGGCATACCTTCCTCCCTTTAAATCTAATAGTATTGGGCATAGGCCCCATGACTCTATCAATTGTAAATATAAAATTTTAAATAAGTTAGTTTTTAAAAATTATGATTTCCAATGGTGTTTATTTACTTTAGCGAGACTGGTCGATGGCAGGTCTATTAACCATGTTGACTAATTATGTTAGTTTAATTTAAAACTTTAGCGGGATTGGTTATATTAAGTGATTGAGGTGACTTATAACTTTAGTTACCTGTTAAGGTGTCATTAAATTAAACTACAATAAAAAATGATTGAGACTATTTATTGCTCATGATAGATATGATAGAGAAAGACTATCCTCACTTTTGACCTGATCTGATTACCTATGCCCTTAAATGACTAAGCCTAGGGAATTAGTATAAAAAAAAATTATAAATATGATCACAACTTCAAGTCCAAGTTTTCAACTTTAGTCTTGGCCTCACCCTCAGAATTGAGATTTTATGCTCTGACTCCAACATTAACCTCAAATCTAGGACTTTGTGCGTTGACTATGAGACCTCCACATCAAACTTAGGGCTCACATCTTCGACCCTCGTTTATGATTAGCTAAATAACCGCATCTTGAAAAAAACCTACAACCTGGACTAAACGAGAGATATATAGCCATAGAGCTAATGCTCATGCCAAGCACAACTCCCTCCAGATTACCTCCTTAGCATCTTGACAAATATCTTGAGCTGATATTTGTGAAAGTCCAGAGAAGATGTTACGTGTATTTATGATTCAAATTGTAAAGAATTAAATCTCCTAACTATAAAGCTTTAATGATTAGTTTAAATGTTGTATTAATTAACCAAGAATAGATTCATGCTCACATTTTTACAAGCACTTTACAAATAATAATTTTAATTTTCTCTACAAAATATTTCCTAGTGTATGTTAATTTAACCCGTGAATTAATATTCACTTTACCATTAAAAAAAACAATAGTGAAATTGTCAAATCTCAATAACTTTTTGATTAAAAAACAAAGGCCAAATTAGTTTCAAAATGGCATTTTCAATTCCAAGTCAAAGAGGTGACAACCTGACAGGTCTACTACGAAATAGGAATAAGATCTTTATTTTTTACTGACGGAAGTGAAATTTACTTATTTACCCTACCAAATTTTCCAAAAGGGGAAACAGCGTTAAAACCGACTCCCCGCCGGCCCGCTCCATATCATGCCGCCCTGTCCCATTCCCTTCGTACGGACACAAAATTTCAACTCCCGAATCGCAAAGGTAAATGCGTTTATGCTTTCTGCTCTTCGTTATTACCGCCGCCATTTTTATCTGCATTTAAGCTCTTCACTTCTTTCTGCAGATACATTTATAAGATCATCAAGCAAAGTTCAGTGCCATGATTGTGTGATTCTTCACGTGCGTCCATAATTGATTTCAGTAGAAACGCATATCCTTTTGCTAGATCTCCTCGTCTCAACAAAGGTAGATAGAGGTATTTAATTTGATCCTTTCTCTCTTTGCTCTGTAGCGTGGTCTATGCTAAGTCAATGCCAATTTGAAATGATAGCGAAAATAAGCATTTTAGTTTTTTTTTTTTTTTTTTTGGTGATCTATGAATGTGTATGATTCGAGTTAGTGGTTTTGTAATTCGAAGATTCAGAATTTGAGTGTGTTTGTTGTTCTGTGGATCATGGATGTGAACTCATCCTTTTGACCGTATGATCATGAGCTTAGAAACGTTGCCCCATCCAAAAATATAATGTTTCTTGAGAGAATATACAACATTTGTCACTATTTATTTCACATTTGTTACCTGACTTAGGGATGGACACGGGGTAGAGAATATGCGCGGGATATATCTTGTATCTTGCCTTGAATCCTTTCGTCACCTCTGTCAGCGAAGGAAACCTTTTCCATCCTTGTCCCACTATTTAGGAGATTATTTGGGAACAAGGAATCCTCGGTTACATTAAAGTAATAAATAAATATTATACAAAAAAAAAAAAAATCTTTGTTTCATAACATTTCTCCATCTTTCCTATTTCTCTTTGTATTTTACTGTCATCACCAACACCAAATTAATTAAAAAATAACAAACTATGCTGGCCAAATTTGCTATTAATGACAACTAAGTGAATAGATCTAAAAGAATAGGGTCGCACGTGTCTATATATATATAATTTAAATTTATCCGGGCGGGGAGGGTGTACCCCGTCCCCATTCCCCATATTTGACTCCATTCTCAGCCCTATCGGGAAGGGGGAGGGGAGGGTGTATCCCGTCCCCATTTCTCAAATTTGTCTCCATTCTCAGTCCTTGTTGGAAAGGCCGGGAGGGTGTACCCCGTCCCCATTTCTCAAATTTGTCTCCATTCTCAATCCTTGTTGGGGACGCCGGGAGGGTGTACCCCATCCCCATTTCTCAAATTTGTCTCCATTCTAAGTCCTTATTGGGGAGGTCGGGAGGGTGTACCCTGTCCCCGTCTTTTGAATTTGTCTCGGTTTCCAACTTCCCGATCCTTGTCGGAGCAAGGAATTATGTTCCCCATCGGGTTCGAGAACAATGACCATCCCTACCCTGACTATAGCTGCTGTGCTTCACCTTAGCTGATTTCACTTTCATCAGTCATAATTTATCACACAATCTAATCTGAATTTGTTATGTTACTTAGGGTTTCTTTTCTATTACATATTTGCTTCTTGAGCATCTAACAACCAGAACTCATGACCATTGACCAAGTTACACAAGAAGTTTCATCTAAATTGTGACTAAATGTCACAGTCTACTCCACTTATTGCTGTAATGTTTATACCTAGATCAGATGTAGTACTATAAAGAGTTGTGATATGTTGATGGCTATTCACCTATTCTACTTTGTAGTTGAGTGGGGTCAATTTACCCTACCCAACTTCATAAAATCTCCCATGCATATGTATTTGTAGACTGTAGTTGTGATTAAAGTTGCAAAATGACACCACAGCAGAAATATTTTGGAGTAGGGTCATAACCTATTGTCATCATATTATTTTAGATAAAGGCTAAAGGTTTGACACCCAAATGCTCAAGATTTGAGGAAAACATAAAGGGCTCATATGCCAGTATGTCCATATGAATGACATGCGTCAACCGCTTAACATTTAAAGATTGTCACATGAAAAAGAAAAGCTTACGCACAGGCAAATCCGTTTGATGTTATTATGTTTGTACAGAGGAAATCTGGACATGTCTCAATAATAGGGGTTTTAGACAAACAAATAGATTGTTATGTGCACCACATAATGAAATTAACCTAATCAAAGTTTCTGGAATTATTACTTTTAATGCTTACAGTTCTCTTTAATCCTTGAAGGTCATTAATCATTATGGATGTTTCTTGAAATTTCTGCACGAAAATTTTAATCATTTTCTTTCATTTATATTTCATAGGTGTAGTTACCTCTGTTTTGTTTTCAGATTGTGCATTTTTGTGGCTTTGTACAGTGTACTTGATGCAAGAATCTTCAAATATGGAGCTCCTTTCAATTGATGGTGAAGTGAAACCAGCTACACTTGAAAAAGTGAAAGAGGAAGGTTTACTGTTGTACTGTAACCTTTTTGATGCAGAAATGGTTTATAAGATAGCGGAAGAATTCCTTATGGGATTTGCCTCTGCCTGTGTTGACAACACAATGGGTGGCCTGTGGAGCAGCCCTGGCGCTGTGGCTGTTGATATTCGACAAGAAATGGTGGAGTATCTTATCCGAAGAAGTGAAACTTTTGTGGCTGAGTCTATTGTCTTAGAATGTACTCCAGATATTGGAGTATCTGCTAACCCTTTTGATATTATCTCTGATTTTATTGATGATTTTGCCCATTCAAAAAGAAATTTTTTTAGCCATGTCTCAGTGTGGCTTTCGAGTGATAGGAGGGAAGATAGGATAGAGGATTTTGTAGAGGAACTGGAATTAAACGGGTTTTGGCTAATGAGCCAGAGAGAGGAAGTTGCTAAAACTTTGCTTAGAAACGTCGACTTCAAGACCTCGTATCACTGCAATATGAAGTTCAAGACTGAAGAAGAGCTTGAACAACATATTGCCTCTTGCAATTTCAGGACTGTGAACTGTGTGAATGAGGGCTGTGATGCTGTATATAGTGCAGGTAAATTAGAAGAGCACGACTCGACCTGTCCTTTCAAAACACTCCCGTGTGAGCAGAAATGTGCAGATATCATAATGAGGCGCAATATGGACAGGCATTGCGTAACTGTTTGTCCAATGAAGCTTGTGAACTGCCCCTTTTATCCAGTTGGTTGTCTGTTTACAATTCCACAGCACACAGTAGGCCAACACCGCGCAGAGAATCTCCAGTCGCACTTGATCTGCGTTTTGAAACTTATCCACAAGGAAGCATCTTTTGAAGCTTTGAAGGAAAGGGCAGAACTACTGGAAAAGGTGAGAGCTTTAGCAGAAAGTTCTCTTTTAAACTGTCATCTGCAATTTCTTTTTGCATGGTTCTGAACTTCTTGATTCAACCTATTGATGGGAAGTTCCATCTTAATAACACATGCCATTTTAACATTTAAAGATTTCTTCTTTATTCTTCCAAACAGGCATTGTCACCCGAACGATTATCTGCTGCCAAGGATGCAAGATCTTTGACATTTATTATTAAGGATCATAATGCAAAGCTCGGGCCTTTAGTAGGAGTGAAGAAAAGTGCAGAGTCAGACGCAGAGGATGACAAGTTAACAAATGATGAGGATAATAGCATGGCTCTATCGCCTATTGGGAAACAACTCTACAAAAACGAGGTACCTACAATTCCGCAAACTGAGACACAAGAAGATATCAGAGTCACCCATTGAAGAAGATAACTCCAAAGAATCACCCAGATAAAAATAGATGAATGTTAAGAGCCATTTAGCAGGTTCTAGTGTAAAGAATTTATAGGTTTGATAGTCATATATCATATATGACTTCAAACAAGGAACATAGTACATACACCGGACAATCACATTGCGGAATTTCTCAATTCTGGCAAGAGAAGCCAGAACATGAGAGAAGCACAGTGTGGTTTGTCAAGAAAAATAAGACCAAGAAAGATGAACATAGGAGAAGGAATTTACTTATTTTGTTACCTGGAATTGGAAGAGAAAGATGGCAACTAGTTTCAGACCAATCATCATGCTGCAAAAAATTCATTCAGACAAAATTTTCATATGTAGTCTCTCCCTTTTCAGATTGTGTTTGGACAGTGTTTCAGATACAACCTTTTCATTTTGCTTCTCAATCATCATTCATCATAGATCTTGTGATTACTTGTTCTATAGATGTTTAATTTTGTGTTGAATGTATGGATAATCAAATGAGATCATTTACTGTCAAAGACTTTGTGGTCTAGTGGCACTTGATTGCACCCCATATGAGAGGGGGTGGGTTCGAATCTCAATGGAGGCGATATTGGCTCTTTGTGCTTCATTTGGTTGAAAAAGAAGTTATGAAGAGATACTACAAAAAAAAATGAGATCATTTATTATCCACACCCCATTTGGACAATTTTCCTTAGGACGTTGAGATTAATTCAGTCGAGTTTTAGTTGGGTATCATTTGTGCAGTTTTTTCTAAGACTACAGACCTTATTTGAATAGTTTTTCTAAGAACAGTAAAACTAATTCAGTTGAGTTTCAGTTGAGCCCGTTTAGAAAGTTATCCCAAGCACGTTAGCTGCATAGTTCATATAATTTATTTTGATATGCTCAACTAAAATACATAGACAATTTTTGAATCCATTGAAGCAATGATTGTCTTCACAAGGGTAAATATTCATGTTTCTAAATCAGAGGGGTTAATCTAAAACATTCCGAAATTTACAGGGAGTAATAGTACAAAGGGCTGTGCAGAGTAGGGACTACAGAGCAAAAGTAAAATAAGAAGAAAAATAAAAGAACAAAGCATCTAGCAGTCATCAAGAGTGACAGACTTCGTCGCCGATTCGATTTCCGGCCAAACTCCGACTCCGATTCCGCAGGTATAACTCATTCGTCATTCTCCTCTCTCTTGTGTGTGTGCACGTAAAACCAGTAGGAAGAACACGATTGCGGAGTTAGATACATAGGATCTGGAATGGATGGTGGTCGTACTTGAACTAATTTATTCCCGCTTAAATGCTTATGCCGAAACGTTATATTATGCTGTGTATCTAGTGTCTTTCAATAATGATACGTTCATTTTGGAAAATTCGTTGCCATTAGTTCAGCATTGTATTGATTTATTCATTTTTTGCAGAACTGAATCTAGAAAATTGATGTTCTTCTATTTTTTGTGTGTTAACTGTGAATGGATAATATTGATTGCTAGCATAATTCTTATCCGGTTTGATGTTCAGATTAGTGGTATATGCAATTGGGATTGTTTTGAGATTAAACATGATTAATGGCTGTTCAGAGTGAAAGTTTTGTCCGTTGCAAAATGTACTATATTGGAATGCTAAACACCATATGAAGTTGTTGCAAATTTTGAATATTAATTTATTTGGTTTTGCAATTTTCAGTTTTGGTGTTTCTGTCAATTCTGTGTATGTTTTTGAAATATAAATCTATGGCACTGCCTGGTTTGGGAAAAGTCAAAAAGATATAGGATCTTGGCATTTGATACTACAAGTTATACAGAACTGATTGTTGGCTCAACCATTTGCATTTGATGGATTATCTCTTTGACTCTTTCCATGCGAGGCAATAGATTTTTCCTTAAATTTTTAGTATTCAGTCAAAAGGTCATTGACAAAATCGACATGATTTCATGGGGATCTTTCTAGCTTTATCTAGTCCTACTGGTAAATGTATGATGTGCAGCATTCTTAATCATCATTCTATAGTCACTTTCTTGATTCTCAGCATATACTTGTGCCCCAAATTTCATAAGAGCCACGTTGGTGTTTCTGGACGACTATGGAATCTAACAGAGGCCAGAGTGGAGGAATTCAACTTCTTTTATCCGCAGAGCAAGAAGCTCAGCACGTTGTCAATGCAGCTAGGAGTGGTAAGTGGTCTAACTTTGATTTGATCTTAAGTTCTCTTATGGATTTTATTCGGAATACAGTTTCACTTCTATTCCGACTCAAAAGATTGATCCTTTCTATAATTCTATGAATTGTTTGGTTTAGAATTGCCAAGAATTTAAATTAACCTAAATCAATACTGTTTACTTCTCATATATCTTTATTTGACAAAGTCAAATAGTAATAATTCAGAGACTACCTTTTCTTTATCTCTTTTCCCAGTTAAACTAAATCACAAGTATAGAAGAAAGGTATATTGTATGATTGAATTACTTGGTTTTGGAAGTCAGGGAGTTGAGTATATCTTCTTCTGAATGAGTATTCCAAACAGTATAGCATACATATCTTCTTCTTCTGAACATGTCCTTGCAGCATGACTTGTTTCTGCGTTTCATTTTGCAATGCTACATTATGTGGATTGGGATTAGGAAGGGATGACTAATCCCGCCCTTTTCTTTTCTTTCTTGGTTTTATTCATTTATTTCATTTCGCATGATAATGTTTTGGTGGTTGCAGCTAAACAGGCTAGGTTGAAACAAGCAAAGGAAGAAGCCGAGAAGGAGATAGCTGCATTACGCGCTCACTTGGAAGCTGAATTTCAGAAAAAGCTCTCAAAGGTAAATAGAAAACAAAAAAGGGTTTTCAAAATCCATTTGTAAGACAAATATGAAAAATTTGCATTTCTTGGTCAAACTTATCTCTGACACCAAAAAGCCATCACAACTTAAAATTCTGGGCATACTTGAAACTGCCCAAATTCTGTAAATCCTATTACCCTCAAGCAACCAACACATGTTTGCCTTACTTCTTTCTCATCTTTATCCCAACCACTGCATGCATTTATGAATCACTGCCAATGTTCTTCAGCAAGTAACCTCAGTCAATGTGTGTTGATGACCAGAGTACTGGCGACTCAGGCGCTAACGTCAAGCGTCTCGAGCACGAAACAGAGGCAAAGATCCAGCATCTAAAGGCAGACACTAAAAGAATCTCTCATGATGTTGCCCAGATGCTGCTGAGGCATGCAACCACAGTGAAGAACTAAAATCTCTTATGTGTGAGCTGTGATGCTGTGGGCCTGTTTGAATGAAGGCAGTGTACTATTTGTACAAGATGCTTGCAGTTCTAGGTGAAGTACCAACACCATTATTATTTGTTAATTGTATTATTATCTGCAATAAGTAGCATTCAAATCTTCTTGTTCTATGTGGCAGCCTTTAATTGTCCTTCAACTCATGGTATCACTCCAATAAAAATGCCTTCCCACTATTATTTAAAAAAAGGGTTGTAGACTTATACTACAGTGGGTAGGTTTCAAAACATTATATTAATAGGTGGCTAGAAAGGGGTGGTCGAGCAAATAGAGTATGACAACTAGGCTACAAGTTTGATTCTTATCAACACTTTCTCGATTAAGCCCATTACATAGGATCTTCTTAGTGGTGTTTTACCTTTCATATTTGGTTTGTAGGCTATTACGCAGGAGTAGAGTTTATCTAATGCACATTCTCGTTTAGTAACTGTCGATTTCATTGTGCTTACTTTATTGTACATTTATAAATTCATTAACCATAGCCCGCGAACCATATGTTAGTGAAGACCATATGCGACGAACTCGATCGAGAAAGTATTGGCAAGAATGGAATTCATGACTTTTTAATACGAGAATCATGCTTAACCCACTCAACCATCCTTTTCGAGCCTTTACCACATGTTTTCATTATGACATTTATTCAATAATCAATACGCAGCATTTCACTAGTTACTCTAATTATTGTTCATATTGATGGACCATTGCTTCTACTCCCCTTGAGTTACGGAATGTCACAATTATGAAGTTATTGAATTGATAGGTAGGCACGATTTAAAATATGTATACAATAGAAATGTTTTTTTAAATGACAATTTTAATATATTATTGTTATATATTGCTTATTCTTGTTGAAGCTCTCCAACATGTTTGCATCCAAAGAGGAAAATAATATTTAAGATAGGAAGTTAGCAACCCTATCACCTAATTAAATTATGAATTGAGTGTATTGACAATTACAAGTGACAACTCAAGGCTATCATCATTATATTACTTAACTAAACTTCATATGTTGACAATAAAGCAATAATTCTCCTCAAACTTAATTCATTTAAATACTTTTGCAAAATTAACCTTGAGAACTTCCGGACTAATCTCATCCATCTATCTAAAATGATCAAAGGCTAAAAACAAGGGAAAAAAAAAGAGAAAACACAATGGTATTTCCATGATTATTGCATTGCATTTGAAAATATTTAATAGTGATTCTAGCATATCATCATCAATGGTTGAGAATTTTAGTAAAAAAAATATGTGGTCAATTTTATAATTATTACAAACATTCAAGTTTGCAATATTTATAAAATTTAAAAAGAACCCACCTTTTTCCATTGTTATCTAGCAACCCTCAACTGTTGATTTATTTAGATAGATTAATTAGATCAATCATTATTTTTCATATGAGAGCATGCTCTCACCTTTTATATATATATATATATATATATATATATATATATATATATATATATATATATATATATATATATAGGGTAGGGTTCCAGTGAGACCACTTGCTTAGGTAAGATCGTGAGATCACATCTTGTGCATCCATGTAATACTTATTTAATTGTCTAGATTGATTGACACACACACACACACTTCGTTTGCACACATTTAATCACCGTTCGCATACACTTCAACTTCGAATCTTAATCAATCTAGACCATTAAAAATTTTTGAGATCAAATCTTGTACATCAATCACCGTTCGCACACATTTAATCACCGTTCGCACACATTTAATCACCGTCCGCACACATTTTGTTACCGTTCGCACACACTTCAACTTAGCATCTTAAATCAATCTAGACCAGTAAATTATTAAATGGATGCACAAGATCTGATCTCACGATCTTACTTAAACAAGTGATCTCATATGATCGTAACTATATATATATATATATATATATATGCAAGACGACATTGTTGAAATGAAAATACTTGAATTAACTTGGCAACTTATTGGCCCTATTCTAGGTCGTTTGACAATACTCTTTAGAAATTAGAAGTGACTGCACTGCTATGATGTTTTGTCGTGATAAATACATTTGGTTGCATATCAAATCTATTGATTGCTTGAAAGAAAAAAAAAAAATCAAATCTATTGATAAAACACGATAAATTATAGTGTCGTATATTTCAGTACCGTTTTGTTTGTCGTGGTAATTATATTTAGTTAAATATCAAATCTATTGATAGAATACACATGAAAAAAAATTTGGTTCCATATGTTTTGGTATCGCTATATTTGTTATGGTAAATATATTTGGTTACATATCAAATCTATTGATAAAGTACAAATGAGCTAGAAAAGAATTAGTATCATATATTTAAATATTGTTATGGGTGTGTTTGGTTAAATAGCGTTTCGCCAAAAATTAGCGGTTTTGACCAACTTTAGCGGTTTGACCATGGTCAAACCGCTAAAGAAGGTGTTTGGTTAACAGCGGTTTGGAGCAGCGGTTTGCTCCAAACCGCTGAAAATGAAAACGCTGCACATTGCAGCGTTTTCACTTGGCCTTTTGGGGAAAGGTTTCCCTTTCCCCAAAATGCCCTTGTATAAGGGGAGCCAAACTGGCTCCCTTATGTTCTATTTTTTTTTTTTAAGTTTTTTATTTCTTTACTAAATTATAATTATAATAATAATAATAATAATTATTATTATTATTATTATTATTATTATTGTTATTTATCCTTAAAAAATCATTATAATTAGTATTATTATTATGAAAAATATGTATACCCTTTTGGTCATTTTACATGGTAACCGCTAATTTAAATCGCTAATTTTACCAAACATCTTTTTACAAACCGCTAATACAATCGGCTGGTCAAACTCGCTAATATAATCCGCTATTTGATAACCGCTAACACCATCCGCTACCGCTAACTGCTAACCGCTGATAACCAAACAAGCCCATATATCTGTCATGGTAAATATATTTGGTTACATATCAAATCTATTGATAGAATACACATGATAAATTTTTTGGTATTGCTATATTTGTTCTGTTAATTTTTTATTTTTTTTTGGTGTATTCAGGTTTTTATTGTCGAATACAGTAACTAATCTTCCGTTGAATTGTAGGTACTTCTTTGAGTGAGATAGTTAACCTAAAGGTTTAAAGACGCTCCATACCCAATGTCAATGATCGAACCCTTGACCTTAGTTGTATTAAATATATTTGGTTGTATATTAAATTAATATATTGATAAAATAAAAAAAATGAGCTAAAAAAAGTTTGATACATTGTTTCTGTGAAAAGTATTAATCTATCAATCTTTATTCTAAATATATTACAAAAAGTATCTCTTTTTTTTTTTTTTTTACACATAGAGAGTGGCTAATAAGAAGTGGTAATTATAAGGGTAAGAATCATTTTTCTATTATAATTATATTAAATCATTAAATTTAGGTCTAACAATTAAAATTTTGAGAATTTTAATTGAATTTCTTTATTATAAGTTGTTAAAGTGATTAATTGAATGAACAGAGTCCGAGATTTTGTGGTTCAACGGTATGACTGTGACTTTCCCAAATAAAAGATCAATGGTTGAAATTTTTGTAATTGAATTACTTAGTACTAAAAAAGAAAAAGAAAAAAGATGAGATATTAATCTAATATTCTAATCGTTGTTAAGATTGATTTGTTATTGGATTCCGATGATTCACATGGTAATAGTTTAGATCGAATCAAAATCTAAAATGAAAGAAACAGACAAAAAATAATCCTTTTTAACAATTTTTTAGCCACGAGGGACCCGCCGAAGCCACATCATCAACAGGAAGCTGTGTTCCAGACCAAGGGGTGTGGGTCCCACTTCTCCCACAATTATTTGTGTCTTTCCTTCCCTCCCTCGCCGACGATATATTGCGTCCCATTTCAACCCTACACGTTATTTATTTATTTATTTATTATTTTTTAATAATAACATTTTGTTTAAGTTTGTTTTATAAGACATGTTTCTCAATTTCGCAAAAATATATTCCTTCCAAATAATTTCATGTTATCCCCGCTGCGTGTATATTTTCGCCCATAAGAAATTTTCACTACCACTAATTAGTCAAAATCTTTCAATGATTTTTTATGTTTTCAGTGGAGTTTAAACCACCATCATATTATTGGAAGCAAGATTAAACGTTGATTGACTGGTTTTTGTTGTAAATTAAGATTGTTAGATCAGATAACTGCATTTTCAGAATTCGAATCTAAATTAAAATTTTTAACAAATAAACATATCATTTCATCTAAGTGCATGGGTATAACCCGGCCTCTTATCTTTCACATAACGATAAAATTAAGACGTACAATGGAGTGATCACAACTTGAATGAATACGTTTGTCTGATACGGACTAACAATTGAGTCCAATAAAACCATCAATAACTTATGAAAAACACTCAATTGCACTCTTTTTAAGTTCAAGTGCATTTTGAGTTTTTTCAAGTTCAATAATATACTTGTTAATTTGGTACAAGTTGAAAGTCCTATTTAACCATTATACCAAAAATATTTGATGCATCCTAGTATATATATAAGTGCTACACATATATTAACAATACATCAAATATTTGTTTTTTTTTTTCTTTTTGAAAATATTTGTTTGTATTGAAATGTTCAAAAAAAATTGTCCCTCACTCATTCACTGTCCATGAGACATAGTTGATTGAATGAGTACCTCAATGACGAATCACAGTTCAATCACACCAAGTGTATGTAATCTAGATAATTCCTCGAGCGAGGTGATATCTTCTGTAATCAATCTTTAGCATAGAGCTGTTAAAACGGGTCAAATTTGTCAAAATCCGCAAAACGCTTGTGGCCCACATGGGGTGGGCCGCAACGCATGTCACTTGGTGGGTCAATATTTGCCCAACTATGCATATCTCGTCAAAGTTCGCTCAAATAAAAAAAAAAAAAACTTAAATATGTATACAAATATTAGTATATAGTCTATATACCCCATTAGAGCTTGTGCACAATTTCTAACAAGTACAAATAACAATTATTACCGTTACCATGAAAAATCACTATTGTCATTGCATAAGTAGCAAGAATCATGTTAGCTTTAGTAATTTATCATCTTTACAGGGATATAACTTTTAGCATTTCAAGCTATTACTTAGCTAAATTATACTCGAATATTATACTATAAACACTCAACCATAACATTGGTAACCCTATACCAATTGCTTTACTATTTGACCATCCTCAATATTATATTCTAAATCAACTCAAGTACTAAACCTATCAGAACGAGTAATGAACAAAATTTACGCGCCAATGATCTTGTGATTTAGTGGCATCTGGTTACACTCCTATATGGAAGGGGTGGGTTTGAACCTTAGTGGCAGTCGTTATACTGTGGACTATGGCCCACAATGTATTGTAGACCATGGGTCATGGTTGATATTGCAGTTGCGTTGAACTGATACTGCAGTTGTGTCCCACAATGTATTGTGGACCATGGGTCATGGTTGATATTGCAGTTGCGTTGAACTGATACTCACTGCAGTTGTGTTAAAAGGAAACTGCAGTTGCGCGGAACAGAGGCCGTGTCATCTATCTGGAACTGCAGTTGTGTTGAACCCGGATTCTCCCGAAATTCCTCTCCACAAAGAGAACTCACTTGCCACTTGAGCTACCCCACTGGGTTAGTTCCGCATTCTATAGCTATTAGCAAAGCAAGCTCAGACTTATTTTTTGAGTTAATTAACATTGTTTTTATTCGTGCCTATAACAAGACAACCAAATTCATACCTCCATTTCAGACCCTTTATCATGTAGGTGCTAGCAAAACAAAGTTTATATGAACGTATTTTACGTTACTTAACACCGTTCTTACCCAATACCTATAACAAGTAAGGCTGCCATCGGCCAAATTCATACCTCCATTTCAGTCTATATTATGAGCATTTCCATACCTTTTATGTGATGAATAGACATAGAATGAATGCTTGTTAGGTCATTAAAATTAGATAGACATATAGGGTACTTACTTTGAATTGGCAAGAAGTTGATGACTTGAACAATCTGCCTCTTCTTTTTCCCAAATTATACTTGGAAAAAAAGTAAAAACAAAATAAAACTCCCAAAACAATACTATCTTATTTGCTTTTCTTAAAAGGGAAAAGCATTTATGGCCCTGTGTTGTGTGAAGTAAAACAACAAGAAATCCACCTAATCATACACCCAAAACCTGGGGAACTAACACTATGAATCTGCAGAATATTAGGGCAGAATATTATTATTCCCTGTTTATCAAATACCAAAAACATTAACCAGTGTTTATGGAATCAAATAATGTGTTTCTGAACTAAAAATTTGTAAAAAAATTGTAAATTTTCAGTTCCCTAATCCTGTGGGGCTGGGTGTCCTACGCAGACATCTGCAGATGGCGATAGAATAAGAGAAAGAGAAAGAGAAAGAGAAAGAGAAAGAGAGAGGGCCATGGAAGTTTATATGTATATATTACGAGAAATTATATAATTAATACAAATGGCGTCTTCATAACAGACATGCCCTGCAACTGCTCTTCTGCCATTTGTTGTTACCACCCTTTGTCATTTTCTTCAATTCCTTTCTTGCTTCCATCGCTTATCCTTCCTCCCTTGACGTTTTCTACTTCTTTTTCTCTCTCTATACTCTGTGTATATATATCGAACATCTTGTGTGCACTGTGGACATGGAGAAATTGGTGTTTGTTTGATTTCTGGCTCTATAAACACTACTGTAGATTGTTTGAGTTTATGAGGCTAGGCGAGGGGAGGTGAGGTGAGGTTTGTTACAAGTTGTTTGAATTGTGGCGATAAAATGGCGGGGACTCATCGGAATGTTCTTCAAGGTTCAACTACGGAGGGGGAGGAGCCTAGTGTAGATACGGATAAGCTGAGTTATGAGATCTTTTCTATACTGGAGAGTAAGTTTTTGTTCGGTTACGATGATCAGAAGCTTTGGATTCCGAAAACTATTGCGCCGGCGGTGGAGGGAGATGATAAAAACGAGGTTGCGGAGGTTGGCGGGAACGATGAAGTGCAAGCGATCAAAAACCAGAGAGGGAAGATTTGTATATTGGCGATTGACGGCGGCGGAATGCGGGGGATTCTGTCGGGGAAAGCGCTGGCGTATTTGGAGCAGGCGTTGAAGGTGAAATCGGGGAATCCGGAGGCGCGGATCGCGGATTATTTTGACGTGGCGGCCGGCTCCGGCGTCGGAGGGATTTTCACGGCGATGTTGTTTGGGACGAAGGATAGGAGCCGTCCGATTTTCAATGCGGACGACACGTGGAGGTTTTTGGCTGAGAACGGGAAGAAGCTGTATTCTTCTTCTTCCAAAGGCTCCGGGAGCGGCGGTTTTCTCAGGCGAGTTTTCCGCGGCAGCGACGCAACCGTTTCCGCCGCCGCGCGGTTGGAGAAGGCGATGAAAGAGGCGTTCACGGACGAGAAAACCGGACGGAGCTTGACGTTGAAGGACACGTTGAAGCCGGTTTTGATCCCCTGCTACGACCTCTCCAGTACGGCGCCGTTTCTGTTCTCCCGAGCCGACGCGCTGGAGACGGAGAGCTACGACTTCCGGCTCTCGGAGGTCTGCCGAGCCACGTCGGCCGAGCCGGGAGTGTTCGAGCCGGTTTGCATGACGTCAGTGGACGGGTCGACCCGGTGCGTGGCGGTGGACGGTGGATTAGCCATGAGCAACCCGACGGCGGCGGCGATCACGCACGTGCTCCACAACAAGCAGGAATTCCCTTTCGTGAGAGGCGTCGAGGACATTTTGGTACTTTCGCTCGGCACGGCCCAGCTTTTAGAAGGCAGCTTTGAATATGAACAAGTCAAGGGCTGGAAGGCCAAGCAATGGGCTATACCTATGGCCCGCATCTCCGGCGACGGCTCCGCCGACTTAGTCGACCACGTCGTCGCCATGGCTTTCGGCCACTCCCGGACCACCAATTACGTCCGCGTTCAGGTATTCACGCCGCCCTGATTTTTCATCAAAACACATTTTTCAATTTGATATCAGAACTAGATAGATTATAATATATACGTTTTTTCAATTTGATATCAGAACTAGATTATAATATATATGATATAAATACGTAGTGTTACTATCCGTCTAAATTTTAATTAAGACAGAACACATCATTCAATAACTGTTGAGGCATAGTCTATTGGAATAGCCAAAAATTTCTTTGAGAAGAGTTGAATTGGTATTAATTTGTTTAAAGTTTTTCCTGAACTAATACTGGATAGAATCTAAGATTGGACCGAGGTCAGACTTAAATAGACTGGAGTTGAATTGAATCCATCCTGTTTTCTGTTGTCAATTGTATGAGTTCTGACATTTTCAAGTTTGGAATGAAAGGGCTGTCTTGTTTTTCTGATGTCTCAATAGCATTGAACAACATGGTTTAGCAGAAGTGAGGTTTATCTAATACACACCAACCATGCATAATAATGTTAATGCCTAGAGAATATCTGAAGGGGCTGTTTTCTATAATGAGCTGGAATTGAATGAACCATATGCTGTTTTACTATTTTGGTTTGGCATTTAACCTAAACCGATATTCCCTACAAAAGACTCTGTTGCTTATTCCCATATGGTTGTGGTTTTTTCTTTGATTGGAAAAATGTACTTGGCTACTTGCGCTACTATCTACGCCCTTGTATTAAAAGAAACACGGAGAATTTTAAGGAGATAGGGAAATGAGCTATGAGGCTGTTTATTGCGTCTGATACAGAATGTTGATGGCGATAAATTAGTTTGAATAGTGGATCTTTAGTGAGCAGAGAAGTGGTTGGTTGCGAAGAAGATTGAAGGGACATCTTCTGTAGATCCGAGTTGGTATTATGATGCGTTGATGCTGAAAGTCGTTGACATGGTTCCTACATGTTTGTTCTATTTTTCCATTTGCTATTTCTGGTAGATAGCTGAATGATGAAAAATTGAAAACTGGGTTTCAGAGCAGATAGTCAACTTTATTTCCATTTTTGACACTTAAGTGATCAATTCATGCTCTAACCCATAATTTCCTACAAAAATCTGCTAATGACAGGCCAATGGATTTAACTCTGGTAGTTGCGGAGTGAACCTAGACACTGACCCGAGTCCCAACAATGTGAAAAGGCTCGTTGGGATAGCGGATGAAATGCTGAAGCAGAAAAACGTGGAGTCTGTGCTCTTCGGTGGCAAGAGGATTGGCGAGCAGAGCAATTTCGAGAAACTGGAGTGGTTTGCTGGAGAACTGGTGCAAGAACATCAGAGGAGGAGTTGCAGAATTGCTCCCACTGTTGCATTCAAGCAGGCTACACCAACAACTCCCAAATAGCGTTCAGAATAACAAGAAAAGAAGAAGAAAAAAAATATATACGGTAAGCTTTATTTCTCTCTGATTATCTGTGCAGCAACATTATTTATTTATTTATTTATTTCCGTTCTTCTCTTGTCTGGGTTTGATAATGTCAATATCAGCTAGGTCCTCACCACGCTAATGATCAGAGCATAATGATATACATCCAAACATATTCCCTTTGTAATATGCTGTTAGGTCATTTGCAAAATTATGGTAAGACTTTTCATGCCTGTTTGTTCCTGTGCACCATGGGCTCTTTCTTGTCATTTTCTTTGTCCCCAAACACCTAATGCCCATGGTGGTTGCATTAAACTCAGTCCAAACAGGTAATGCCATAATGTTCTACCGACAATTATTATGTCTTTGGTTTGGTCAAATGAAGGGCTTTTTCGTCATTTCATCATATATATAGGATTGAACTTAGGTTGTAGGGGACCTTCTGGTAATTTGTGAGTCAGAGCCAGGGATTGGAATATTTTATGCCCGTGGGTTCATGACAACTGGTTTAAGATCTTAGGTCTAAATATTATTGTCTCCTAATGAGTTCAAACCAACTGTTCTGGAATCCAAGGTTGAACACTTGAACTATTGAATCCTTGCAGAATCATAGCAACCTGTTTGCTTTTCTACCAATTAAAGCAACTTTGTTAGAACAGAAAAAGGCCCGGAATATTGTATGCCATAATCTGTAGAGAAAAGAAGGCTCCTTTTTGTATTTGGTGATGCATCATGTTGTTGTTGACTGTTAGGCAGAGTTCCTTTTTCCATTAGGTTGTGTCCATCAACAATTGTTTGAGTTTTAGGTTCTTGTGGCTATTTTTATTTGCATATCTTATAGTATTTTCTACATGGCCAAAACCCTGTCATCTAGCTAGCCACCTAAACCTATTAGGTCCGCAGTCATAGTTCCATCATTCATAGGTCGTACTTGGAAGGTTACAAATTCGATTCTTGCAAGCTTTTTCTCAGTTAAACCTGTCACATAAAATTTTTCTAGCACGATTTACCTTTCTTGTTTGGTATGCAAAAGAAAAGAAAAGAAAAATAAAAGAGTAGTCTGTAATATATTCCTGATGTGAAAAATAGTAAATTATTAGGGTTGTACTTTGTAGTGGATAGACCAAGATGGTATTAAAGTTGAAAGGAGAAATAATGGTAAAAAAGGAAGGGGGTTGGTAGTGTATAATGGAGCTACTTTATGTGAAAAGTGCTGAGATTAATGGGCCACAGGTGTTTTGGTATTATCAGTACAAACAAGTAATAATTTGGAGAGTGACTGAGGCTAATTGATTAAAAAGCACACCCACGTTGTCTTCTGAATAAGCTTGTCCTGCATCTGCATCTATCTTGTGATTTAGTTGCTCTCAATTTTTCTTTTTTTGATAACCCAAATTTTCCTCACTTCATCAAATTATACATTGGACCTCAAGCCATCAAATTCATAAGTTTCTTCTTGGGAAATGTTTCTGAAATGCAAAAACGTTCACTCTTAACAAGTTTTAGTATTACTGACTCTATTACAATGCAGTATCTGTTCATTAGTCAATACTGCCTTTACTGAGGCTGGGAGTGTAACTTGGTGCTATTAGACCTTGGCATTTTAAATATTTAGTTAAAATAAAATATATCTTTGAATATAATATTAGACTATCATCTAAATATCTCCACGTGTTACCTACTTCAATATTCTCTGATATTAAAAGAAAAAAAACATAAAATTACTCAGCAGTTGTTATGCTTGCACTTACCACCTGCAATCAACAGCAAACCTCCCACCATGCATCAACCACTTGCAAAGCTAATGGTTTGTAACTTTTTAAAATTGTGGGTGCAGGTGAAGGTGAAAAATGAGTGGAGCTGATGGGAGAAAAGAAAAGGGTAAAAACCAAAAGTGAAGAATATAATGGTAAAAATAGTGGGTTAAGGGTTTAGATTTGAAAGAGGCCTGGCCTAAGAGGGAACGCGGTTGTGGTGGTGGGGGCTGAATGATCTTTGGTGGGATTCTTTGCCGGCATTGTGGTGGCCATTGCTAAAGCAAATGGAAGTGCTCCCATTTCAAACATTAGATAATGCATTCAATTGGTAGTTGGGAAATTATATTTATATATTTCCTTAGTATTTTTGTTTGTCTTCCCAATCTTTTCTCCGATCCTTTCGTGGCCACATCTATTCTTGTCTCTTATACCAGTTCTCGGTCCAATAAAAAAAGGAGTGAAACCCACCCAAAGGTAGATTCTTACGCGTTACTCGACTGGAAACATGTATCACTTTCTGTTCGATTACATTAAGCTAGATGAAACCCAATCCCTGTCTTCTTTGTGTAATCATTGTTTTTTCTTCTTCTTTTCCTTTATTAGTGAAGATTGTGTCATGGGATAGAGAATGTAATGTGTAAATGAGAACTTCTCAAGTGATTACTTTAGTGTTTTTATTTTTATTTTACTAGTAGTGTATTTTTGCCTATATCTACTTCTCTTTGCGATAAATAAAAGGCAAATTATCATTTGATTGACTGTTTGAGTCTTGAGGGGGCATTTTGTTACCCACTTTTTAGGAGGAAAGCAAAGTAAAAAGTGATTAAAACATTTGTTTATTCACACTTCTAATATCTTGAAATTGGAATTAATTAATTAAATTTTTCTTGATTCTTTTACTTTTGGTAAAAGAATTAGGGTATTTTACTTTTGAGGATTCCAATCAAATCTCACTATTTGTTTTGTTTTGACAAGATTAGGTTTATTATAATTTATTTTGATTCTTATGTTGGAATCAAATGCCCTTTAACTGAATTGAAGATTTGAAGGTATACTATTTAGGTGACAAAATATTTAATCATATAATAGTAATTTAGTTTAATTTCAGGTGGTTTTGCTATTTTTAATCCCACACTATGAAAATTAAAGTTTCTTTGTATTTTCTAGACATTCTCCTCCTCTCCTTCACTTCTAACAACATATTTCACAGCTTTTAAAATATGAAAATATATTTATATTAGTTTAAATTCATACTTATTTTCAATATAGAACAAAGATTTTTAATTTCAAGCCTCTTCAACTCCAATTTCTCAATTGTATATTTTGAGAATCGATCAATTCATCATTCAATCATTATCCATTTTAAATGTATAAATATACGCAATCCATCCACTCACATACAAAATTCAAATCTAACCAATATTAAAACCTCACTCAAAACAATGCCTTAAAATGGCTACATGCATGTCACTTTTCATGCTAATTTTTCAACAGTAAGTATAGACATAATAGTTTAGGATTAGAACATAAATTCAGACATTCAGTGGCATGGTATGCAATGTTATGTGCAAATTAAAGTCAAGAATATCCGAATAATTGTGATGGTATATTATTTTATTAGATGACTATAAAAACTCGCAATCACTATTCGAAGGTGTGCAAGTAGTAAATTTTAATTTGTTCCTATGTAATTGCTCGCAAATCATATAAGAGAGCTAAATTGCACTTCAAAGATCCTATGCGACGGATTCATCAACTGTAAGAATATTAACAATAATTAAACTTGTGACCTTTTAATACGAGAATCATACTCCTCTTACTCGACCACTCGGTTATCCTTAATAATTGGATAAAGAAAAAAGGAAAAAGGAAAGAGATAGACGAGCAGGCAAAATTAATTCAATATTATATTTGCTGAGACATATAGATAGGTTGAAAAGATAGCTCAATAACATTGACATTTAATTTGCTTGCCAATGAAAATAATATTCTTCATTTTTCCATTTGCTTCTCTTAGAAATTGAAAGATGGGTGGAGTGTTGTTTCATCTTTTGCAATTTTAGCAGATTTCTTTGCATTTTGCTTTCCTCTTCTGCTTGCAAGTCTCATCACAAAAATCCCAAATCCATTCATCTTTCATCATCATCTTCCCCTCCAAAATGTCCTAATCCCTATTCCCTACAATATAATAATGTTCTTCCATGAATCATAACTTAAACAACAGCCAAGAGGTTTAATTGGCTGAGAATGAAGTCTTTAATATAATGTCCTAATCCCTATTCCCTACAATATAATGTTCTTCCATGGACAGCTCAACTGGTCACGGGGTGAAATTTGAAAGAAGAGATCAGAGATCGAGTCTCACCATCGGCAGTGTAGAAGCAACCTCTCAAAGTAAGTGGGACTTTTTGTGCACAGTGAACCAAGGTCTAGCCTTTGTGCATCCTCCCAAATACTTTGTTGGGGCTGGACGGGGTGGGCCCTGAACAAAATTATTTAAAGAACAAGAGTCAATACCACAACCATTAAAGTTGTGCACAGTAAACCAAGGTCTAACCTCTGTGCATTCTCCCATATGCTTTGTCAGGGCGGAATGTGATGAGCCCTGAACAAAATCATTTAAAGAACAAGAGTTGATACCGCCACCATTAAAGCTCGTCTTGGCAAGACATTTAAAAGATAGACGTAAATACTCGTTGAAACAAAATTAGGAGCTTTGAAAAAACATAATATTGAGTAATTATTATTATTATTATGGACGTGACGCATCATTCCTTGAATGGGGGGCGCCTAATGCATTTAAAAAAGGGTCAATAGAAGAAAACAAAGAGAGAGATGATGAATCGTCAATTAACTTCAATTCAATTCATAGGTTTTTCTTTATTATGATTTGTGTGATTTTGTGGATAGTTTGGTGGCCATTCAACGTCTAGCTGATTATATTCCAATTCCCTTCCTCTTTTAAACATATCACATCATTTAGATAATATTGATTAGAATTTAGAGCAAGATATGAAAAGGAAATGAATTGAAGAACCTAACTTCATTGGACAACAAAAATCCATTTAATTTGCTTCACCCATCTTCCATTTTTCATGTCACATCATTTACGTAAAATTAGGGCAATTAAAATAAGAGTTTGACAACAAATATTGAAAGTGCTCTCGATGAGATAATTGGTGTAATGATTAAGGAACACGGGTCTCGAGTCTAACCTGAGACGACATTACATTTGTTAAGGTAACGAGCAAATACATGGAGTTAACCAAGACAATTGAGCAGGATTTGGAAGATTTGGTGATAACCACTCAAGCGATGCAAATAAAGAGAACGGATGAGTCTATTGGTAACTTAGTATAAATAGCGCGCCACTTATATTGTAATGAGCGAGCACACTTTTTATAATAAGAGTTTTACTGAAATTCGAGTGTGAAAAATATTACAGATTATAAAACATTAGAATTTAGAATATAAAAATTCGGCACGTCAGAAGTTCGGATTTAGAAAGATTTATATTTAAAAATTACGGAGTAATAAATACTAGTGATGATAAGGTTATAGCAACATTTTTTTTAAAAAAAATTGTATGGGTATAATCAATAGAAATGATAATTTGTACATTGTGCTTACTTTCTTATACACTTGTAAATTCTTTTCAATTTTATCCTTATTTTTCTTTTTCTACAAATGGTTAACACCTTTAATCAACCCCCAACTAGTGTTGGTCAAGCCATTAACTTAAAAATTATGTTCCAAATTCGATTTCTCCATAGGAGCTGCCTATTGGTCTTATTGGTTTAAGTATGTTAGGGATAACCTAAAATAGGACAATTTACCTTATTGTAGTTCTTTACCAACTAAAGTCACACAACAAGTTTCACCTAAAACATACATTGAAATAGTAATCGCGAGCTTTCTAGTAAATAAAGGTTAAGACCGTTAAATATAATAATTTATACATCTATTATTTTTATTGACTTTATCTCTTTATAATCTCACTAAAGTCAGGCGATGATCTCCCATTTATTGATAAACAAAATTCTTCACAATATACCATATGAGATTGTTGTGAAGGAATTTCCATCAAATTTTAAGAAAAAGCATAAATATAAATTTATTTTTTTGAAAAAAGAAAAGAAAAGAAAAAGAAGGGTAATGGTTTCCAACAAAATTAAAGTATCTTTATAGAGCCAAACCACCCATTAGGTGCATTAATTAATTGAGGGATTGATTGGGAGGTGGGATGGATGGTGATGGAGTATGAAAGAATGCAACTTTTCAAAGGCTGCTAAATTAAATTAAATTATTTCGCCAAATACCTCGTGATCAAGCAGCATGAATAGGGGTGGGCGTAATTCGAATTATCCGAACTAACACCCGAAATTCGAATCGAATTTTAAATTTTGGGTATCACCCGAACCGAACCGACGCCCACCCCTAGGCATGAAGTGATTATGCTTCAGAAGAGTTGGCCTATGAAATAGGTTTGACTGATGAAGTGTTGGTAAGAATTATTCAGAAGAGTCAGCCTATGAAATAGGTTTGACTGATGAAATGTCGATAAAAATTGAATTCGTAAATTTTTACTACGAGTATTATGTTTCACCGGCTCCGACAGTCATTTTGCTACAATTAAATTAGTTTTAATTATGTTATAGTGATGGGGTGGTGGGGTTGGAAAGCTGCCGGCCTGCGCGCACCACAATTACGAAATTCTTAGCGTTGATTAATAAATCAACGTACAATGAAGCGAAGCGGCGGCAAATTTGAAAAAGGAGATTAAGATTTAATTACGTCGTAAAGCAACAACGTTAACGTCGCCTCCATTCCTTTTACATCATGCATCTTAACCAACCCACTAACATATACTTCCTCTTCACATTATTTAAAAACGGAGATAAATTATACTAAAAAGACTATGTACAACAGGTTCGATCTGAGAGGGTTTTGAAAAGAATTAAACTGTATTCATGGTTGGCTTCCTGACTACTGCAACTGTTGAATTAGTTGAATTATCAATTGGTTTAATTTTTTATTTTGGTAACAAGGAAACTTATAGTCAGTATTTAATGGTGTATACTATATATTAGGTAAATCTCACTTTTATGTAATAGCTTGTAAATTACACAATAGAAGTAAATCGCACTATAAAAACCATGTTTAATGAATTTGGTCGAGAAAATATTAATAAAAATCAAACTCGTGATATATGTGAGCAATTATGTGTGGATTACTTTAAAGATCATCTTATAAAAATATTTCAGTCAAATTGCCATTTTGGTCAGCTGACTATAGGGGTCCTATTAATTATAGTCCACGACTTTCAAAAGTGTTAATTGCATACCATGACTTTTCAATTTGTATCAATTTTGAACACTCCGGTGAAATTTCCGGCCAAATGTCGCCGGATTTTCTTAATCCCACCGATTTGGCTTAATACTATGGGCAAAAATGTAATTTCCACTATCCAAAAAAACCAACCCAAACCATATATCCCTAACCCGGTTCGATGCTTTGTCCTATAGCTTTTAGCGTAGTTAATTTAGTTGTTAGTGTGAAAAAATTGTTGTGAGCTCATGGCCGGAATATAATCCGTGGTTTAATTTGGAATGCAGGTGTGTTGGCCACAGATTTCATTGCTTGCGACATTGGGTTCGAGAACACCGCCGGAGCTGCCAAGAATCAAGCGGTGGTGCTAGCCGTAGCCGGTGACCGAGGAGTCTTCTACCGGTGCAAAATGGTGGGGTTCCAGGACACGCTATACGCGCAAGCCAACCGTCAATTCTTCCGCGACTGCGCCATCTACGGCACAATCGACTTCATCTGCGGCGACTCCGCCGCCGTATTCCAGAATTGCGACATCCGGCCTCGCGCCCACTGCCGGGGCAGTTCAACAGCATCACTGCCTAGAGCAGCGCCGACCCGAGTAGCCAAACCGGGTTCTCGTTCCAGGACTGTCGCATTACGGCGGCGGGTTAGGGATATATGGTTTGGGTTGGGTTTTTTTGGATAGTGAAAATTACATTTTTGCCCATAGTATTAAGCCAAATCGGTGGGATTAAGAAAATCCGGCGACATTTGGCCGGAAATTTCACCGGAGTGTTCAAAATTGATACAAATTGAAAAGTCATGGTATGCAATTAACACTTTTGAAAGTCGTGGACTAGAATTAATAGGACCCCTATAGTCAGCTGACCAAAATGGCAATTTGCTCTTATTTAAAGTAACTAAGATCTCCACACGAAATTGCTCTTTTTGTGTGTATTTATTTTTCCAAAAACAAAAGCAAAATATACTGAAAGGCCCAAATAGAGACTCAAGCCCAGCCCACACCTAACACATCTAAAAGTTTTTTTTTTTTTTGTTATAAACTAACCAATTACATAATTAATTTGGCAGGACAAGGGAACCCAAGGTAGACCCGGGTTAAAAGACACAATTTATATACTGAATGATCACAATTTACATACAGGAGGTTTCTGAATGTAAATTGTGAACATTTAGTATGTAAATTGTGAACGTTCAGTAGGTAAATTGTAAACATTTAGTATATAAACAATATATAAACAATGCACTAATTCAAATTTTAAATCAGATTACCAATAAGATATAATTATACATGTTGTGTTCTAAAAAATTATCAAGCGAACATATACTAACAATGATTTTGATTCTCATTCTTGATGCATAAACCCATGAACCAAACACATCCTAAATTAGGATATGATTATAAACAAATAAAAGAAAAGTAAAGATGGATTCCTAGTTGGTAGCTAATTAAGTAGGGTTACGTTGCATTAATTGTGAAATATGAATGCATCTATCTATCCATCCTAGCTGTGAGGTAGCTTCATTTTCCCAGCTCTCTCACTCTACCCTTTTCCATAACTTTAGCTGAGACAAGGGTGAATGCATATATACACCCAGGAACAGGAGAATGTTCAGTCTATCATGCTAATTAAACAAGAAGGAAGAAGTCGTCCTAGGTATAATTCATCATCAATAATCGAAAGGTTAGGTGTGAGTGTAATAATGTCTAACAAATTTTCGAGTTCAAATCTTCAATAGATCAAAGGAAGATCTTAACTTTGAGACACAAAATAAACACTCAGATCCTATTTCACTGAGACATGTATATCTTATGATTTACCTCTTCTCACAAGCCGGGTAGAAAAGTGAAGGCAGAGCCTTGGGTTTAGCATAGCTTCCACTACTGCACCGTCTGCACGTGATGCCATACATACATACATATATTCTCCCCTTTTGCACTTCCCCATAATCCCTATATATATATATATATATATATATATATATATATATATATATATATGAGGTGCTGCTGAGCTCCACTGCATAAAGTTAGTCCTTCCCCCGCCAAACAAAACCACAGTAACAAATGATCATTGTACGTAGGTCACACATGCACCGTGCAAACCCCAAATATATATATATATATATATATATATATATATATATATATATATATTATATATATATCCTATTACCTCATAGTAGTGAAGCAGTATGATCTCCTGTCATAGTTAATTCATGCTCTCTCAATTGCGTTGCCCCCTCGAATGGTAGACACGTAGAATAACATTAGCGGTTTTACCCTATACTTGATTCAGAATCTTAAATGGTGCATTGATATTATTCTGTCCTATATCTCATATATATAGGCTTTATATTGGGCACAAAGTCTAATTGACTTCAGTCCAACCAAACTACTTAATAAGTCTGGTCAACTTGTATGCACAACATAATTTAGGCCTAAACATATAACATGGATAGCAATAAACTTCATGTCATGTTTCGATGACAGGATGTTGAACTCGACTCTTTAAACAACTCAACATATAAACATAATCCAACACAAACTTAATAACATGTAAACACAATAAAGTGCAAGAAATAAACTGATTACATATATATCTCTGCTAGCTATAATTGATATTTTTATCATACCACCATATATAGTGTTGCCTAAAAGAATTACAGAAAGTTTTGTCTACCATTTTGACTGTGTGGTAAGTAGGTGCAATGTTTTGTGTAAAAGGAGGACGGGAGGAGTAGCCAATTAAAAGGACTCATTTTTTTAAATTTCTATAAGCCACCATTATATTATCGGCATATATTCCATTCTAAACCAAATAAAATACTCCAACTACCTAGTCTGACCAAACCACTAATTGGCATGGTCAAACTTGAATGGAATAAAGATTAATAATATCATAAACAATAAGTATATAAATTTTTTTTGTTGTATCAGGTATTGTCAGTGTTAATATTGTAAAAAATAAATGTGAGACTTAATCTAAGTCTCAATGAAAGCACTAATAATACAATATTCAAGTTAAGACCTCAACTCCCACTATAAGTGTCATTTTACAATCTTAAACTGATGTGACACTACAATAAAACAATATAATGCCAACAAATTTAACAATGGATTAAATATGTATTTTACCAATTGAATTTCGTTGGTAAATCAAATGCTTACCTATTTCAGTAATTTATTTACAGTTTTTTTTTTTGTAATGTAAAATCGTATAAGTGTCTCTCTCCCGCACAAACACACATAGTACACAAAGTAATTTCCTTTTTGTTTTAGGGAAAAATCAAATTTTATTTAACATCCAATCAACATATATATGCGTCGGCATTGATTGATTTCAATACATACGCATACGCAGACTTGTACTTTAATTTGTTTTATTTACTGCATGAGATTCCCTCAGCATATATAGAGGCCAATCATATATCACGATCAACTATATATGCAAAACTGCACAAGTACTCCATCTTTCTTTGCTCACAAGATTGCAGACTTTATTGCTTTCTTCTCAATCCATATCTATCTCCTATATTAATAAGAGTCAAAGAAAATTAGGCTTAAAATGGGTAGAAAAAATGGCGGTCAAATTATTTAATCAAATGAATGGTTCAGATGAATTGTTTAATCAAATAGATGGTTAAGATGATCCAGATTTATATTATTCATAGAGATTACCTAATTTAACCTTACTTTTATGATTTACCGTAAAAAATTCCGTCAATTATCTCCTCCTCTGATCTGTTAATAATTTAATATGACCGTTAACCCTTTACCCTGCTCTTCGCCAAAACGATCTATCACCGTCAATTATCCAATAGCTACTCCCGCGTCGCCAATTCGATTCTCAGGGATGTCAATATAGTCTGAAATTGATGGATTAATTCGATAAGATTAAAAAATTATAAGGTTAAAAATAATTTGATAAAAAATTAGACCAACCTAATTAGGTTGTCGGGTTAATCAAGTTAATCCATCGTCGAATTGGCTTATTAACCCGATAATCATCAAAAATAAATAAATTGGTAAGAATCCTACCCTACTATATATTTATTTTGATATATGGTACAAAATGATAAATTCAATTATATTCATCCAAATATTTTCCTCATATATATAAGACATAAATGTCAAAGTGATCTTTTCAAAAAAAAAAAAAAAAAAAAAGTCAAAGTGATATATACTAATTAATATGCAAATTAAACATCCTTTGGGACTTTGGGTACTGTGGAGTTAACTTTTTCAATTATATTATAAGATACGGAGTATAAATTAATAAATGTGTGCTGTCATTATGAATTTTTTAAAAAGAACTACTCTAGTTTTATTTTAATATTCTAGGTATAAAATAAATGTTGCATACCTGTATTATATTTTAAATTAATTGTTACATACTTGCAATGTGTTTTTGAGTTGGAGTATGAAAATGGAGATTTAGATTTATTATATGATGTTTAAATTTATAATTATTAATGTAAAATGTGTTAGTTTGCTAAAATGGAAAGCTTAGAATGTTAATTTTAAAATATCAAAAAGTTGAACCCAACAATAAAAA
>CP025649.1:21580183-21698702 GCA_003576665.1 Ipomoea trifida | reverse complement strand
AAAAAAAAAAAAAAAGTCGTGGGTTATACAATTTTTTAAAAGTAAAAAAACAAAGGGAGATCAGACTATTTGTCTTTCCTTGGCCTTCTTGGCTCTTGGGGCTTAATTAGCCCTTCCACCATCCACAAAATAAATAAATAAACAAATAGTTGCAGTTACAACTTTCAATTTTCAATAGACAAAATCTTTATAGCGAAATAGTAATATTTTCCAAATAAATATACATTAGATTTTTTTAAAAAAAATTTATAACTCAGGTTTCTTGACTTTAATTTGTCGGATTATTTCATAAACCTTATAAACTCATTCTCGAGCCTATGAAAAGATAAAACGAGTCAATTTATACCTAGTTTCGAGATTCAACATTAAATGTATATTTTTATGTACAAAGAGTCAACCCAAACCCTAACATCCAATATTCATGACAGGAATCCGTTCGATTCGCATGCTAATAGTATTTGACTCTTACTTGCGATTTGTGAAAGGTTTGGCACATAGCTCTTCACCATAATGGACACATACAAACTAAAGTTTGTCCTCAAATATACAATATTATTAATATTTCGCTTACCAATTATTATTACGGGCTTTTAAAATGAAGTGTAGTCATGTCTTTTTAATAAAAAGGGGAGGGACACTCAGAAAAAACAAAGGTTAGCTGGTACAAGCAGAAACTCTCCTTGGCTCGCCAAGTCCCATTCATGTATTTTATTTTATTTTAATTTATTAAAAAATAAAATAAAAGAAATAGGCGTGTGAGAAAGAAAGCATGTGCAGAAGGTTGTGGTTGATACAGGTGAAGTATTGCCTCAAATGTGCATAGCAAGTGATGAAAACATAGAGAATATAATATATAATAATTGAAAATAATGTATATGCAGGGTTTTGAATTGTTTGAAGGGTCAATTTCTGATCTGATTATGAGAATCTTTTGCTGTGTATATAATTAAGTTCACCAATAAAATTCTCATCTGGGTTTTGTGATATACACACACACACACACAATCTATACGTACAAAACCAACCACTCACCAGGTGAACATATAATGTTATCATCACTTTTGTACCTCCCCTACATCATACTCTTAATTAGCTATTTGCCTCTCGCCCGTTTTGATTGGGTGAGCGACTAATAGAACGTGATTTTTGTATTAAAAGGTCACAAGTTCGATTCTTACTAACATCTTCTCAGACGAACCCGTTACGTGACGTGGAGACACATAATGCATGGTTTGCAAGTTATTACGCAATATAATAGTGCAGTGCATACCAGTTTTTTTCATTATGTGGAAAAAGCTATTTGCCTCCTATCTAGCTTTATTAATATTCACATATAATATATAAAATATAGATGTATATTTTAATTATGAATTTAAAATTTTAGTTAAGATTGAATATATTTTTCAATTTAGTATTAAAATTAAATTTAAAGAACTTCATGGGTTTGAATCTAATATTTAGTAGAGAAGAGACATGCCCAACCTTCAATTATTAATCTATTTAGCTATATATCCTAGCTAGTGGATTAAAGTAGTCATTTCATTTCAAATACATGATTGAGGATGGCTATCAAGTTGAGAAATTTGAGATACTTTAATATTTTAGTCAAGAGATATTGCATAATGTCATTTGTACTATAGTATATATATATATATATAACAATGCCCTCAGCTCATTTATAAAATATATGAAACAAAATTCAAATGTAAGAGGTTTCATATAATGAATCCTAAGATACCAATTTATCCATATCATTAATTAAATATGATGAAGGGTCTGAGTTACAATGCAGTGTTCTCACCGTTGAAAGAAATGATACCCTCGATCAAACTACAAGATTATATATTGGCAAAATTGAAAAAAAAAAATAAAAAATAATAATCTACCCACATTTGCTGACTTAATTTCTGCTTTCATGGCTACGAAAAATATGTACTACCCCCATTATTCTAAAATCAAATTACAAATATTTGATTTGCAAATTATTATACATGAGCAAAATATATATACTCAATAGATATTTTAAAATAGTAATGAGGGATTTTTCAGGTCACCCAAAAATTAATTAAAAGCATTTCAATTAGAAAGATAGGGTTCAATTAAGTTAACGGAGGGGCCAAATTTTGATGAGATAGGGCATGATGTCTTTTCCACTTGTTATGGTATATGTTTGGGCGGGTGGAAAGTAGGGAAAAGGAAAATATAATGGACAATTTTAGTTTTGCTTGTTAATCAACTTTTGAGTCTAATAATTTGGCAAATATTTTAATTAATAATTGTTGGGTGAAATTTTGGAGGTTCAAGTTCAATATCATGCAATTAAAGTGTGACATTAATTGTTACACAAAGTATAATGAAATTAAGTTGTACTTTCACTACATACTAGTTATAATTTTTTACATACTGGTAAATGTTAGTTTAATCTTGACAATTGATATATTGGTCTTTTTGATTTGAGCCACTCAGGGTATGAGCAACTTAAATTGGTTTATCTTACTAATTTAATTTATAATAAATGCACTTTTCATAAAGTTATTTGTGTTGTCTATAAATAAAGTTGTATGACTTTTCCTAAATTTATATCAATGCATAGGTACAGTACGTGTAATCATCAAATTAGTTTATGCACGCGTAAGAGAAAGTTGTGGCAAGGAAGAAAATCAATTAAATATATGAATTTTCAAAAAAAAAAAAAAGAATTGAATTTTATTAGTAGTGATATATACTTAAACAATTTCATTTGCAAATAATAAATAATAATGTTATATTCAATAGTATTTTTTGTTAAAAAAATAAAAATAAAAATAAAAAAATATGTAGAACGGAGTACATCTGTGTGTGTGTTTTTTTTTTTTTGGTGACAAGAGAAACCCACTAACGCTGAGTAAACTTTACTCTTGTATAATAGCCCACAAATCACACAAGATATGTAAATCATACTAGAAAGACATTATCTAACGAGCTCAACCGAGATATTATTGACAAGAATTAAACTCGTGACATTCAGGTACGAACTAGAATCATGTTCCATCTACTTAGTCACCCATTTCGGAGCATCGTACATCTTTGTTGAAACTTGAGGCGATCCGATCAAATGAAGCAATGAATTGCGCAAAGTGTGGCTTGCTAACAATTTCTTAATATTTACTCATGGTAATTCGGTGAGACTTGAACCTCTAACTTTAAATAACTAGTGCATCTGGACCTGCTAATTATTTAGGCTAAAGGTCATTTAATTTATCTCCTTCATTTTGTAAAGTATTGGAATAAACTTTGCCACGATAGAATATATACTATTATATACTTTTACAAACATTAACTTAAAATATCTTAGTTAATTAATAGAATAACAATAGCATATATAATGTTTTTTTTTTTTAATTTTTGGTGAAAAGAACTTGTGATATTACGCGGTGACAAGAACATTAAAGCTTAAGTTTCTTGGTAGGTGTACTGTAATTGGCACTATATCTCTAATATATAAACACATTGGACCAGGCAATATCATCACTCATGTTCAAGACATTTTCATTATGTTTTTTGATTGGTACAAATTAAAGGGATGGAAGAAGAAGAAGAATTCAATGATTACACGAGTCATTGTCATTAGACTCTAATAACATTTGCATAAATAACAGAAAAAAAAAGGATTAAACTCCAATCTGGACTCTCGAGAGCCTTTCATTGTCCTGTCCTTAGGAAGTTAATTAAGTTAGGTAAATCGCAAGATGTCAGTCAATAAGTCATTGACATACTAGAGCTCGCTATATTGATAGCTCCAACTCATGTTATTGATATGAATCGATCGATTCCTACCTTACACATGTCAACACTATTGAGACTTATTTCACCATGACATTTGTACCACGGAATTAAGTATGTCCCATGGCACATAAAGAATATATAGATCGAATACCGTACCATTTAAAAGATCAGACCATCAACCCAATATTAAAAAAAAATTATAAATAACTTTAAGTTTCATATTAGAATCAAATGATTACCATTACGCCAAAAGTTATAGCTACTTAGTAACAAATGCGCAAAAATTATTTTTTTATAATTATCTTTGAGTATCATTTACCACCACATTTCAATAGGAGAATATTGGACTCGACTCTTTGAACTGTCGCCTAACGTTATTACCGATCAAGATTTTTGATAATCCAAACTACTCCCTTACTCCTACATTTCCCTTCTCTTAACATGTTAATTAGGCTAATTAAGAGTGCATTCTCAACATCTTTTCAAATAATTTTTTTTAAAAAAAAAAAAAAAAGAAAAGGAAATAAAAGCAAATAATTGTGGCCTGAAAAAAGAAGACATTGAATTGAAGTGGCATGCAGGAGCAGGAAAAACCCAGCGGGGTAGCTCAAGTGGCAAGTGAGCTCTTTTTGTGGGGAGGAATTTCGGGAGAACCCGGGTTCAATTCCCACAAGTGACGATTCCCCCTGGGCCAGCTCCCGTGCCTCCCGGAGCGAACATGGGTGGACCCCGGACCGTTAAACGGACGGAGAGAAAGACCCTGTAAATTTACCAAAAAAAAAAATGCAGGAGCAGGAAATGGGCAAAGTCAAAGCAGTGGGTGTGACAAGAAAGGGGGAAAATGTGTTATACCAAACAAGCATATATACATACATTATATCATCTCATCTATCACTGCAATATAATGTGCATGCACATCATCTCATCTATAAACGCACCACAACACAACAAACGTGGGTCAAAAAAGTGGCCAAAATATAAGATCATGGACTATGATTGCGAGACAGAAGACATCATGATATTTCAAAACCCATGAATCATTATTATTATTATTTTTTTGTTCTAAATTTATTATTTATCCCCGGTCAAATGAAGTACTATACCAGCTTTATAAGGTGATTTCGACACAATCATGACAACATAGAATGGCGAGAAATCCCTTTTGGGACATCCTCATTGGTCTACATTAACCTCCGGCCCAATTTATGTAACTATGGAATAACTACATTAAAATATAATGTAACAATATAGTTGGTAGACGGTAGTGTACCAGCCTGGCAAACCTCCCAACTCTTTCTTTACATATTCTACCCATATATATATTAATTAGTCAAATTCTATTCAAGTGAGGGATAAAACTAATCGAGTGGAGTGATACTAGAATTCTATTTGTAAGCAATATGAGACTGATTGAGTAGAATTTCGATTAGATATATTCAGTAGTATAAGATGAGACTAATCTAATGGAGTCTTGGTCCTACTCTATTTGAAGCAATATAAAACTAAACTAGGAAAATCTCGATCAAACCCTATTTGGGAGTAAGATGGACTGATTGAGTAGAGTCTCGATGAGGCCTTATTTGAGAGAAAGATGAGATTAATCTAGCATAGTGGAGTTGCATTCATATATATTCTATCTGGAGCAAGACAAGTAGACTAGTTTAGAAAAAGTCTTAATTGGTTGGATCCTATTTAGAAGTTAAATGAGAACTTAATACGCTATACTTAGGTCACTCAAACTCCTTTCGCAAGAATCAAGTATTTTGGCAAGTATTTATTAGAGCATGTAAATTTACACAAATATTAGTAATGAATATGTTATAGTTAATTAATTAATTAGTTGTAGTTGTAAAGAAATTATAGAAATATATATATTATTAACTTTTTTATTAGTTTCAATAAAAATGAGATATTTGGAATTATACACTCTAGAATTTGATATTTATTTATTTAATAAAGCAAGTATTGACAAATATTTCAATTTATTAATCATTAAGAATTTTGAACCTTTTAAAAAAAAAAAAAATTATAAGTTATACTAACTACTAGCAAATGTGTAATATTATATTATTGCTTTATATATATAGTTATATTTGTTTTAATATAAAAACGAGGCACTACCTTCTTCTTCTTTTTTTTTTTTTTGAAAAAGAGATGTTGATGCTCAGGATTGAACTGGGGACCTTCAGTGTGTAAGACTAACGTGATAACCACTACACCACACCAACCAATTAGTGCCAACTATTACTTACGTATAAAAATAAATACATATGTGTCTTTACTATTAGTTATAACTATCGATTTAGTAATAAAAACCTCATAACGTGTAGCACTAGCTTGATCTGTACAATCTACCACATATGTGATAATTTTAGGTTTGTTGCTTGTACGGGTTTAACTCACTGGTTTAGTAGACAATATTTAGAAGAAGAGATCAAGATTCAAACTTCGGCAGCAATGTGGGTATTATGTCCAAAGTGGACAAATTCTTGTGCAGGCACTTGGTTAAATCTTTGCTAATGCTCTGTAGGGTTAAGGATTCAACGTTTTGGAAGAAAATAATTTTAAGTTTATTGTTTCTTCAATTATTTCTTCCGTTGTAAAGGAAACGATTAGATGGAAGAGCATTACACAATATCTCTTGGTGGCCCTCACAGTACATGTAACCCAATGATTATTAGTTCCTCTTTTTTTTTTTCTTTTTTTTTTGGGGTACGGTAAACATAATCTTTTGGATAATTCAAGAACAAAATTATCACAAAAATTTCTTCTTTAATCTTTTTGAATAATTCAACAAAAAAAAAAAAAAAAAGAGCAAATATCAATTTTAGTCCCACACGACTATTAGTAAAATGACAATTTTAGTCCACATATTTAATTCCTACCAATTTTGGTCCCACGACTATTATTTTAGTACCAATTTTCATCCACGACTATTATGTTAGTATCAAAATTCATCGCGCCGGTCACTCATCCGTTTAAAACGTGCAAAAATCTAAAATTGTTAATGGTATTTTCGTTATTTTCAACTTAATATCCCAATTTGAGGATAAATAAATGTATATAAGTCCTAAGATTGATCAAAATTCACAGTTTTCCTCTTCATTTTACCGCGAATTTTGATCAATCTTAGGACTTATATCCATTTATTTATGCTCAAATTGGGATATTAAATTGAAAATGACGAAAATACCATTAACAATTTTAAATTTTTGCACGTTTTAAACGGATGTGTGACCAGCGCGATGAATTTTGGTACTAAAATAATAGTCGTGGATGAAAATTGGTACTAAAACAATAGTCGTGGGACTAAAATTGGTAGGAATTAAACATGTGGACCAAAATTGTCATTTTGCTAATAGTCGTGGGACTAAAATTGGTATAAATCTAACTTCATCAAAGCTCAAAAATCCAACATAGATCAAGACTTCCATGAAAGATTTACGAGATAAATTACCGTAATTAAGATGGAGAAACTATATAAAAAAACATGCAATTCAATTTTTTTGTCCGCTTTTTTTGTTAGTAGTGTCTCATTGTCTCTTATGTAATTACTAATTAGGTTACTGGTGCTAGTTTGCAAAAATAACAAATTTGGTCTAATTTTTTTTTATATTAAACAAATAGATGCATGAAAATTCTAAGTTGATTCCCTTATACTAATATTTATAAAATTGACCCCGTAATTTTTTATACATTGTTCATCAATGATAAATGGATCCTATATATATATATATATATATATATATATATATATATATATATATATAGAGAGAGAGAGAGAGAGAGAGAGGTGTTTTGTCTCCATATTTCATTAATCACATAACCCATACAACAATCATACTATAAATACTTTCATGTGATAATTAATTTCCATTAACCTCTCACATCAGTCACTCCCAAACATATCATATATGATCATTTCATACAATCGAGTAATACAACATGATGGAATATGATCTTCCCTGTGCCCGCCCATCATGTCCTGGGTCACCCGTCCAATCCATTCAAATAAAGATCATAATGCCCGAAAGAAATCGTCACAAGTTTGATTATTGTCAACCGTACACCGGCCTTCTCAATTAAAACTCATTGCACAATGTCTTCATGCATACCTAGCTAGGACAGAGCTTTACTACATGAACTCTCAAATTTTACTTCCTGATGTGGCGAACACTGATCAACTTCTTTTTTCATGTGGTCCGACTCAATGCAACTGTCTACATCAAGATTTTGTGTGTGTGTGAGTAAAAGATGGAAGTAAAAAATGAAAGTACATATAATATGTTTCCCTAGTGCACACCCAGCAAATATGTAAAAATAAATAAATGACGCAATAATTTTTACGTGAAAAATCTAATAGGGAAAACGATGAAAGACATTTTTAACGTTATCAAGCTAAAATTCATTATTTTTTTTTCTCACTATTCTTTCAATAAAATTAAGACTCGTAACAAGACAATATTTTCACGAATTACACAAAGTTTAATTTTTCCCATGACATACATACTAATAATACTAATGCATCCTTATTTAGAAAATTGAAAGCATGGAAGCTAACTAGCTCCTATATATATGTAGTCTATTATTAGTCTAAGCCAAATGGTCTAAAAAATTAATTAAACAAAGATTGTTACCAAACCTAGGCAAGGAGTGGCACAAACTAACGTACCCATCTTCAAGAAAAGCCCCAAATTTAGTAGGACCCCATTGTCACATAAAAGTACATACATAAAGTAGTGATCATCATATATGCAAGCGTTGGGAGGAGGTGGATGGAAGGAGGACATAAAGGCACAATCAATAAAACCCTAGCTAACTCTATGCCAATGAGACCTAGCTAACTTTGGCTTTGTGTTGGAGAGGTGACCGGCCTAGAAACACCATTACTTTATGACGAGTTCAACTTTTATCGAAAACAACGTAAATGAGAAATTAATTGGTTTTTTGTCATTCATCAACTTATGTAATTGTTTATTGAGATTATATATTATCACCAATCAAGTGTCAATTAGACCAGTTTAAGTTCGAAGGAAATTTACGTTATTATATTGTTGATGCAAAATCATATCATATGTGTTAGAACAATAGGCAGAAAGTGGACGCTATATTATGAGATCCTCCAACCTTGTCATTAGTAGCATGTATACGTGTTTTGGATTGAACTAAACTAATTAATTAGTAACATGTACGGACAACTCAATCGATTTCTGGATTGGTTATTATATGCAATGATATATGATCTAGCTTTGATAGCTGCAGTGTTGAGTTTCACCCAATATGGTAGGCTCCTTGTGAGCACTTACACTAATCCTTCTACCTAATGGGTTGTTTAATCACTGTCCACTATCTTGTCAGGCTGGGGGGGGGGATTTCGCCTTTTTTATTGAACCTACCTTCATTATTTAGTTATAAATATTATTGTTAAGATGTAATTATTAGCATATCCATCAAACCCAAACCCTAGCTATATATATATATATATATATATATATATATATATATATATATATATATATATATATATATATATATATATATATATATATATATGTGGCCGTGTTCCTCTCCCGTGCGGCCGTGCGGTTCACACCACTCAATGTTACGAAATACACCACTCAATGTTAAGAAATACACCACACAAATATGCATTGTGGTGTGTTTCTTAACATTATGGTGTGTTTCATTGTGGTGTGTTTCTTAACATTGAGTGATTTATTTCGTAACATTGAGTGGTGTGTGACCGCACGGCTGCACGGGAGAGCACGGCCGCATGCATTTGAACCAAAATATATATATATATATATATATATATATATATATATATATACACACACATACAACTATATAGACACATCAAACACATGGTAGAAGCAGTGTATTTGCAAGCTGCAGCAGGCTGTATGTTTTGCATGTGAGACCAGCACAAAAGTTAAATTCTCCAGTGATATGTTAATTAATGAGTGGTACATGACATGGGAGAAAGCTAGCCATCTTAGCTTGCATGAAGAAAAGACATATATACATATACATGTATGTATATATGTATGTATCCCTTGAACAAAAGCATGCACCTGCTGCTGCAGCTATAGTACTCCCTGCATCATGAATTAACGTGTGATAATATAAATAATATAGGAATTGAATTTTTCTCTTCTTTATCAAATTAAGTAAGAGGTAGCAGCCTATATTGGGAACAACCGGGTGTCCTATTCATTTGTTGCACTACTACTCACCTCATGTACTACCAAAATGTAATTAATAGTGAGAGAAATTTGAAGATCGAAAACCCACTGTTTGCCCACGTGAGATATGATTGTAACCATATGCATGTAGTCTATGTACTCCGATCCATATATATATGGTCAGGTTCTTGGGTGGACAGAATTTCACGTGCGATTGTGCAGTCATTCACCATTATATTAATTACATATAAATGCACCATAATGTGTTTGAAAATGCACCAATAAGTGGTGCATTATATTTTCAAACATTGTGTGGTGCTTTTATGCATACTTAATTATGCAATCCGCACCGACTACACGGGAAGCCCTGTCCGCATTTGATATATATATATATATATATATATATATATATATAGAGGGAATGGCTCAGGTGCGGTTAAAGCTTCTTGTGCGGTGATCAATTCTCTTTAAAAAAATTCTTAACTAATGCACCTTAAGCTTCTCATCTACGCACCTTGAGTTGGATTAACATAAATATGAGTTTGTAGAGAAAATCTTATAAAGAATATTGATTATGTTTTGGAACTTTAAAAAAAAAAAAAAAAAACACCTTAAGAAGAAAAATCAAGCACCTTAAGCTTTAGGTTCACTCACCTTAAGTTTCAACACTCACGCACATTTAGCATACAAACCACGCACCTTAAACACACAACCCACGCATCCTAAGAAGAAAAAAACGTAACGCATTTTAAGCTTCAACAACTACTCACTTAATTTAAAAAAAAAAAACCCACCTTGCATAATAGGAGTGTACTTTGCATTTTGTATCCGATATATAACTAGAATCCCACTAGACTATTATATTACACATTAATTAATATGTTACCCCAAAAAATGAATGCCAACCCACCAAAAATTAAATCAGATCAGAAAACTTTATAAAAGTTTCCAACTTATAATTTAAGAGTGCCACACTGATTTCAATTGAACTAACCCTACATTGGCCCTTTATGAAAATTAAAGGACTACTATACAAATGTATTGTTGATGATACATTTAATTATTTCCCAAATCTAATTGGTGCAAACCATACTTAGCTTGCCCTAATTCATATATAGCTATCTTAATTGAGGAAAGATAGAAAAGGAGATGCTGATAGGCAGCTAGGGTTTGGAGGCAACAACATAAATATATTATATATACATCGCCATCCATTTGGGTGTTCAGAGACAAGCTAAGTGCCTAGAAAAGGGTGCTAGGAAGTGGGAATGTTTTAGTTTTCCATAGAAGAGGAAAATGGTAAGCGAAAGAAATGAGATCACAGAGAGAATTTATATATAAATGCATAGAAAAAGAGAAGATTTTATCGTGTAGGGTTTTGGAAGGAACGAGTATGGGAATCCTGCCCTCACTGCTCTGAAATGCTCTCTCTCTCTCTCTCTCCTCTCTCTCTCTATATATATTATAATTTATAAATATAACCTACTGTAGGTACTGCTCCAGTGACATTTTATTATATTTTCTTGAATTCCGTTTGGACCGTTAGTTTCGGTAATTGAATTTTTAGACATTTTTTTCTGATGCCATATAGTATTATTATTATATATACTATTTCTTGTTATACCAAGTACAATTAACATGAATGATAATTTTTAGTACTCGATAAAATTAATTATGTCATTTATAGTTGTATAATATGTTATATATCAGGAGAGATGACAAACGACAACATGATAGAAAAATTTTAAATTTTTCTACGTGAGGTAGTTCATTTTATTTTAATAGGTTTGTCATAAAATGTGTACATTTGAAATAATGTAAAGTATAATATATTCATGTGGTATTCATATATGTTTCTTGGTTGACGAGAGAAACTTGCAATCGTTATTTGAGAACGCGCACGAGGTAAACTTCACTTTTGTGTAATATATATCGACTTGCAAATCACACAAGAGAAGTAAATTGCATTATCTTATACAATGGGTTCGATCAAGATGGTTCGAGCAGATCGTTTTCCTCCACGTTTACAGGGAACATAACCTTATAGCGGATTTTCTTACTAGGAAGGCCCTTAGTCAGCTTGCTGGCCTACATTAGCTACTGGAGGCTCCAAGGGACCAGAGAGTTATGCTTTACGAGGACCTTAGTGGGGCTAGTTTCTATAGGCGGATCCCTTGTGATCGGAGGATAGACATTGTAGCTTTTCCTCAGCAGATTTTTTTTTTCTTTTCCTCTTTCTTCAACAAAAAAAAAATCATCTTGTTGTATTAATCTTTTATAAATTATAATATAAGCAATGTCATATTGATTGTATGAGTAGTGTTTATATTACGGACAAAAGATTTATTTTATGGCTTATGATGATTTGTTGTAAGAGGTTTAGGCCAGAAGTTTTGGTTAAGAGTTCAAATTGTATTGAAACCAATTGTAATGAAGTTAAAGTAATATATACGTATTTTGATATGAGATCATATCGCATGCATATATGCATCAGTGCATTAACATGAAATGATATTGGATTTTGTGGTGCTAGGTAGGTGTCTGCTGGGCTGGATGCATGGGTTTTGAATTGAATTGGAATATAATGAGCCAAAAATGAAATGGTGAGTACGACACGATTAAGTTTGGCATTTTGCTTGTTTTACATACAAGATCAGAGTATTGTTGCCATGCCATGCCATTACCCTATCCTAGCAGTGACATATCAATTTTCTTGGCCTGCATGGATCCACCAATCCATCTGCAACAATGTCTCTTAGCTTCTTACACGGGAAAACGTAACCTTCATTACACTCCGCGTGGGAAATTATATATTTAGAAGTTGCCAAAGACCTTGTGGCCTAGTGGCACCCGGTGACCTGGTTTACACTCCCACATAGATGATGGGGGTGGGTTTTCGAGCCTCAGGCAACTGTTGACTCTTTGTGTTTCAGTAAGAGCTATGAATAGATATTACATTGTAACAGAGTCAGTAACACTCAAAAAAAAAAACAAATATATATATATATATATATATATATATATATATATATATATATATATATATATATATATATATATATATATATATATATATATATATTACTAATGGTTTAAAAAATGAGGGAAGGAATAGTATAAAACAGGAGAGGAAGTGCACGACAACAAAATGGGATTGCTTGTCCCGGGTGGAGATGTAATTGGTTTATGGGCCTGCTTGTTTCAACCTAGGGCTATGGCTAGGAGTAATAATAATCATGGGAGGCGTGGGAAGGACGGTTTTTATACCATGTACCATGGTCTGAAAACGGCGGTGTTAAGTAAAGAAACGGTAATTGTTATTTTTTAGTTTTTACTCCGTAATAAATTTTGTATTATTTTGTGTGTTAATAACAAAATGAGATTATATATATTGTATCTAAAATGAAATTGTCTTGCATATTGTGTTTATATTATCAAATAAAACTGTAATCGATTTGAAATGATATTTTAGCTGTGTTAAAATATCAAGACTGTTAACATAAAAAAAAGAAAAAGAAAAAGAAAATAAAAGGACATAAATCACAAATATAACCACCATTCACACATCACATGTAAAGTTTTTAGATAAGCAAATAATGCTAATTGAGCTTCCATGATTTCTAATTGAGAGTTAGATGGTTAACTAATAATAACCAAATATTTTTTTATGATGAAAAATGCAATATTATTGTATTTAGCAATCAAAAATTACCATGTATTTACCCATTGATGTGGATAAGTAAATGTTGTGAGTCTCTTTTAACTTAAACAAATTACCAAATATCTTGAGTTAATCTTAGTGTGCGAGGTCTTAGTATACATTAGCTGAGAAAATTCGCAATTTGACCAAAAAGGAAAAAAAAAATTACTCCTATATATATATATATATATATAATACAATAAATTGACTATCTCCTAGTTTATGTGTGTTTGCATATTAGATAATACAAAAGAGTAGATCTTACTTTTACTCACCCAATACAATGGAAAGAATTAGTTATCTTTGGGAAAAAACTTCAAGTAAAATTGATCATACAATTACAAAGTTTCAAGTTATTAAGTCCAATTCTAACATATGGGAGGTATGAGATCGAGTCACAATGGAGGCGCTATTGACTCTTTGTGCTTCAACAGGTTGAGAAAGTATATATAAACAGATACTACAATATAATAGAGTCATAGTTCTAAAAAAAAAAAAAAAAAGTGCAACTCTATCAACCGTTCATTGTTAATAATTTATTTTATTTTTATTTTTATTATTATTATTATTTTTTTTTTTGCATTCAGTTGAGGCCATCACTAATTTATGGCCCATTGGTCAATTCGTTCTAGCCATAGCCTGCGCCCTGCGTTATGTGAGTTGGCAAGCCTTGTTGGTAGACCCACAAGGCCACAAGCTAGTTTTTAAAAAATCAAAGAAATTTAATTTGAATTATCATTAATAAATAAAAATAAACACTTAATCATATGACATCTAAATTAAAAACAAAAATATAGGTTTAAAAATCTAAAAACATAAAATTAAAAACCATATGTCATGGTCCACATTAAAAAAAAAAAAAAACAATTATAAGTTCGCGTGACAATATACAAAGATCACGAGACTCACTTCTTCAAATATCAAAAAATTTCAATGTTAATATATCTCGTGAAACAATTAAATATTGATTGGCAAATGTAACCCGCATTGACACAACAATATTTTATATCATGGATCAAGATCTACAGTGCACTGTGGACCCTAGTCTAATATACAGAATGTGACTTCATAAAATATAAAATTCATGTTCATAATACACAGTATTATATAGCTTATGGCACATAAATATTTAACATAATACACAGAATTCATGTTTATTATATCATATTTAGGTATATGTATACTATGAACATAAATTATGTACCTTATGAAAGTAAATTTTGTATATTTAACCATGGTCCACGATATAATGATTGACATTGGCATTCATATTATTACTCACATGTGGGGAATATGATTTTCAAAATTACGAAGGGACTCCCTCTAATTATCGAAATTTTAGAAGGGTATTAGTGGAATTCACTCCCGAAAAGGTTAAATTATTATTGTTACTTTAAAGCCCAAATAGAATTATAGAAATCCGCAATTTCACACCCACAAGCTTTCCCATTCCATATATGATTACGACATAATTTCCACCTCCACCGTCCACACGTTCTATAGGCGATTCTCCAACCGTCCGATCCTTTGACCATCTCGCCGGAGTCAATCCTTAATCGCCGTCGTTGCTGTATCGGTACTTCCCTCGTCGCTTTTTCTCTCTGATAACATCTCCGAACTCCGATCATACAATTCCGTCGGCATTTATTTTTTGTTCCTGAAACTATTTCTTCTTTTTATTTTGTTTTCTAAAGTTATTATTATTGTTGTTTTTGTTGTTGTTATTATAATCACTCGTGTTTTAGTTGATCATTGTTGTCCCGGAGCATGGATAATTTCTGTCCGGAGAATAGATTACGTTGTAGCTTCCTCATCACACCATCGCCTATGGAATGAACAGGATGATCTTAGTGAACGTAAAAATTAAGATGGAATTGGCATCAGAAACTGTGAAAACTGAGAAATAATCCACTAGGCTGTTTTCAGATGAGTTTGTGAAAAAATATTAATTAATGCTCACGTTGTTTTTCTGGATATGGAAGATTGCAAATTCACATAACTTTGTGTTTCACCATCCCACTAGTTTATTTTGATAGTGGAATATTGGCATGGTGGCATGTTGAAGTTGGAGATGTATGCAACCTTACATCATGTTTATGTTGCTTTTGTGATTTGTTCTTTCTTTTCCTTGGAAACTATGGAGTGTGAAATGTGAATGCCCTTGCCCCTGGCCCTATTGAGGAGGATAAAAGGAGACAAGAACTTAAAACATTAATAAAAACAGGTCAAACTGTCAAGCAGTTAATGACGTTGTTGACTATGTATGGAGTTCATGTGTTCAATATATGTTATTCCAAATCTAGCATTTTGAGTGTTTTTGTATACCTGTTGCATATGTTGAATTGGTAGTCTGTAGAAACCTGAAAGGGCTAGCCATTGTCAGTTTTCCTGTTAAATGCCCAGTCTGATTTTAAAAGCCTTGTCCATTACAATTTGTATGTCAAGTAAAACTTCCTTCACAAGTAGTTCAGATTCTATTGTTGCTCATCTCTTTGTTGCTGGTATAATGACTTTACCTGGACTAATTCTTCATGAGATCTAATATAGGGAAGAAGCATTTCAGTTGACATACTAGGGTGGAAGGTTAGGTGGCTTTCTTGAACAGTTTGAAAGACATTGTTGCAAGGAAAAATAAGTTGAGGTAGAGTAACTTTTCAGTCAAGAATCTAAGATTTAAGAATTCTGATGCAATATCTTAAGGGTTTCACAGTTATTAAATCTTCAATATTGCTTTTAAATTGCTATTGTATTGTTCTGACCAAATGATATGTTTGGTTTTCTCTGGAAAGTATTGCAGGTTCTCAGGTGACCACTCAGTGGCCAAATTTATAACTTCTTGTATTGCCTGTCACTGACATTGACTTCAAATTCTAGTCATGATATGGAGTTCCTCAAATTTTAGTTTTGCTCTACTTTAGCAGGGGAAGCATGTCTAAACTTGTGCCTGGGAGGGAAGATGTTTGCTAAATAGAAACATATAAATCTTCACAGAATAATACCATTTGCATATGAAAAAACATTACCTTCTACAGGGAAGGAATAACCTGAAAATTCCTTTTGCAGCTTATAGGTTCTAGATCCTTTATGATTAAAACCCTTAAGATGCTAGTGCTTGTCAGTTTCATGGGTTTACCCTTAAAAGGAAGTACAATTACATGCGGAAACATATCTGCTCATGAATTACCTGAATTTTCCCCACCCTTATTGAGCACTATCCTTAATGTTGACTATATAGCTCTTGTTAAAGCCATTAAAATAGGCTGGTAGCTGGTACCAATTGCGATTCAGGTTTGTTGACATTTTCATCCCATATATGAGTAATTTTTTAGGCATACAAACATCAGTGGCTTCGAGTGCTGCTTATAATATCTATTGGTACAAAGTACAAACTGTTGATTAATTAGTGGCTTAGTGCTTAGAGGGCTTCCTCAGCTCTCTATTACCTTCCTTTATTTTCCTCTCTTTCTTGTGCTTCCTTAATCGACTTTTCCTGCTCTCTTCAGTGTGTACCACCTTTTCTTCGGGTGGGTTTTACCTTTATAGGCAAACTAAAATAGGCAATCTATTAGTTGGAAATTTCATAATGTTCTTTACTTTCTTATTCTGGCAGCAAGCCAGCAACCTATGAGAGCCTCAATGGGTAGCTAGCAGCCTATTCTCTTTCGGTTAATTTAAATTTATAAATGGTATTGCATTGCAGGCACCTTTTTTGTTACCCTGAGCAACAGAGCAAGGATTTTCATTTTGGACTAAATTCCAATCAAGATCCATTATGAACTGCCACAGTTTTGTGATAAAAGTAACCTTTGTCCTGGTCCATGGGTGACTAGTTACAGGGAGGAAATTTAAGGAACTCTAGAGATATAGCTGTTCTGTTGGATACCTGTAGGAAAATTTTGGAATCCATGAAGAGTATTGAAGACTATGTTCCATCAAAAGAGAATTCTATGATATCTTCAAGCAAACATTTCATTTTTATTATCAGGGATCTAGAAATATATCCTATGTGGTGGTACTGTTGGCAAGTCTTTTGCATCTATTTAGGTGCACATTTAGAACAGAACAAAGAGATAAGAATCAATGATTATGATCATTGTATTGCTAGATAGTTGGCCCCGCCAATTATTAATTATGCTACTCTATCCCATTGTAGCACATTGGGCATTCTTTCAGGGAATCCCCGAGTTTAATGAATGCATAGGCAAGATGTGCGTTGTATATTTCTGGAGTTGCTTTGTCATCCTCTTTACTTTGGTAGTGGATTTCTAAGGATTTGAGGTGGAATGCCTTTTTGCTAAGTTCCAACAAGGCATCTCTCAATCTTCTTGATGCTTGAGCATGGAATGTGCCCTTTTTGGTGTATTATATCAAACTTAGCTGTCCCAAGTGATACTCCTCCGTTTCAGATTCATCCTGAATCCTGTGAATATCCTGGATGGTGTGAGCTCCTGACTGAAAGATGTTGGTAACTGATTGCCGCAATGATTAATTGCCTGAATGCTGGCTTAAAATATTGAAAGTCCTGAAAATAATGAGGGAAGCCTGGGTTTACTTTTTACTTGGCTATGCTATGAACAGCAGAAAATTGATAATCATATTGCTTTTCATTTATTGAGTTGGAGGGCTTGCAGTTAAAAGTTGCTTTTAAGCCCTGGGCTATGGGAAGAAGTGGCAAAGAGAATTTCAAGCAGGACCTAGATTATAATTCTTCTTAATATATTTGTGGCATACTCCAGTTTTATCAGAAGCATCAGTTTGCCTCGGTGTTTTCACCACTGTTCCTAAGGACTTCAGATTGCGCCTGTAATTGTTTCCCCAGGCTGTACATAAAATGCTTAATTCATTTTAGACAATTACTTCATGGAAGAATGACCATACTTTTACAGTTTTGAGGGCCCCTTTTTGCAAGATTTTTAATGGGATTTTGTGGCTCTGGTTATCCTTCTACCATTTGTTATGTACAATAGAATACATTTGTATTGACAGTTCCAAAAAATTAACACATCTTTGTTACCTAAGATGACTTGTTAACTATCTTGTGCTAAATCCATATTGTATTCATTAAGGTTTCTTTTTTTTTTTTGGAAAATTCATTAAGGTTTCTGATTTACTCTAAACTTCTAAATTCTAATGTAGAGATGTCCTTGCTTATTGTATCACAGAATGCCTTATACTTGTAAAACACTATTCTGTCCCTTCTATGGATCTATGTTGGTATAAGAATTATGGTACCTCTTTGGCTTGATATCTGGTCTGCTGAAGCAGTTCTCATTGATCTCACTGTTTTTAGTCAGATGTGGTAACTCATGAGATAGTTATTCAAGAAACTTTCGTTCAATTAGTTTGTCTGGTCTAGGAAACTCCCTGTCAATAAAGTAACTATTTGTTCATGTTTAGATCAATTTTCACCATCATTTTTTGTTTGGAATTGGAGTTGAACAAGATTCCCACAATATAAATGCATTAAATTGCAATTCATATTAATTTAAATTGTTAGGTGTGATATTAGCTGTTTAGTTACTTCATATTAAATCTATAACTTTTAGATGTTATACATTGCTGACAGACTTAATGAAAGAAAAGTTAAAAGTTAGCCTGCACTTGGGGATGGTGAATAGCAAGGCTTTAGATCAACATCAATCCCCTAACTTCCTTCCTGCAACTCTGCATCTTGTGTTCTAAATATCCAGGATTCTAGCAAGATCTCTATATTTTGGAACTTATTTTTAATATTAATACCATTGAGAAATATTTACAATGGAATTGCCATGAATTTCTTTCATTTTGTTCCTACAAGTTATAGAGAATGATTATGTACATTATCCTCAGACTTTGAGTTGGTCAGCAACACTTGTTGGAGATTTCTGGCTTAGATTTTCTCCCCTTTTATAGTCTTCTTTCAGAATCTCGTTTACCCTTCCATGCAGTTTCAGCCAAATAAAAGTAATTAGATCAGCAGTTGACCAGGGGTAGTAGCACTGTGCTTTTCCCTTGAAAGAAGTAATTTTTGTTTTCTTTTTCTAATTCTTTTTTGTGCTGTAGTGATCCAATGGTGCTTGAGGAAAAAAGCTAAAGACGCTGATTTTTTTTCCAGTATTTTAAGATTATATATGAGCTTAGGCAGTATTTTCAATTTTTTGTGTCTTAAGTTAGCGTCAATGTGTCTTTTAGCCTCATTTTATGAAGAACTACAAGATTGGTTCACCCGTCAGTATTTTCTTCTCATTCTCTTCTCTCTATTGAGTAGGACACATGAAGGTATCTTTTCAAGACTCTGTGTAGCATTAACTTTTCCTACATCCCATATATTATTGGTTGTTCATTTAACATTTGGATCTGTTGCTGGTTTGAAACATTTACCAATTGCAAGGGAGTTTTGGAATTTCAAGTGGGGCAATGTTAATTGATTTGCAGATCTGCATAAAGTCTGTTGATGAATTTTATTGTTTGAATTATCTGCAGCTTGCCATTTCCTTGCTTTTTGGTGTGTGAACCTTAGGTTACAGAAGTGTAGCAACCTTTGCATTCTCTCAGTCAATATTTTCTTCTATATGGCTCTTGGTGACATGTAGTGGTGCTAGCCCAATAAGTGTCTGAGTGTCTACTTGTCCAACTAGCCTTTCCATTTATTATTTTGTTATTATTATTAAGTTCAATTCTATTTTCTGCAATCAGATTTATATTTTCTATTCACTCCTTTGTTTGATATATATCTTTCTCTTCACCTTCAGTTATTTTGACTGCACACTATTTAAACTAGAAGATTCTACCATACCAATGGCAAATTTCTTTTAATTTCTCTTCAGCATAAACCATTTCAGTCACATTTTTCTTATGTTTTATGTGCTCTTGCCTCTTAGGCATGAATTCCCTTAGTCATCTTGGCATTGGTGAAACCTCTTCTAGCCTTTTATTTTCAAAATTTCTTTGTTATTGAATGAATAAACATGAGTATTGAGATTGTATGTTACAAAATTCACATACAAAATTCACATGTATTAAATGTGTTTTTTTCTTCCTTTCTTCTTCTTCTTCTTCTTCTTCTTCTTCTTCTTCTTCTTCTTCTTCTTCTTCTTTTTTTCCTTTTCTATTTATCTGTAACTTGCTGAAGGAAATCAGGCAATCTGACATTGTAGGCTTCATTTGATACTTTTTTTTTTTTATGTTACTTTGTGGAGTTTCAAATAAAACATGCTTTTGGCATTTCTGCTAGTTTAAGAATCCTGTGTTGTCTTTCAATTGCAACTTGATTAATTATCTACTGTTTGTTGGGGGGGTTGGTACTGTTTCTCATCATTGAGAGTCTGGCACCCTTACATGTTCATGGAAAGTATAATCCTTTTTTTATTCAACAGATTAAATTTTCCAATCTCATGCATGTGTAAATTGTATGATTTATCTGATTTGAAAGTTCTTTTGGTGTATTCTTCATGAATTTGTGGAGAATGCTCTTTCGTTCCTCTTTTAAGAGCTTTTGGTGGGACCCCATGGAGCCAAGGTTCTTTGGTTGCTAATTGGATAAACTTTTGTAGAATATCCTGTGATTTTGTTAATTGGATATGTTATGGAATGTGAGTTGCACCACTAAGCTTACCTAGTTACCTGCTAGGTAGAGCTATCATCTAAGTCCTACTTATGATCTTGAATGCTTGCCTCCTGTTTGAATCGTCACAAGTCATGGTGATCTTGAAGTCTAAATGGGTTGCTTGTTTCTATAGTATATCACAAATTTATCTTCAATGCCAGGAAGTCTCTATGAAAGCCAACTATAACCAGAAAGCTATAGTCTTTATGTATGTAGAGCAGGTTAAGTTAATCAGTTTGGAAATTTGACTCTGATTGCAGGGGGGGAGGTCCGGGAGGATGTAGATTTCCTTTCGTCCTAGCTGTAAGAAAATCATCTGCTGATTCACTTCCAGTCATCTATATTAGTTTCATTCTGCTTAATTTGTGTACCACTGCTCTTTCTAATAGAGGAACTAGTTGCTGAACTGTTGTTTCTTGTCTGTAGTTGAAAATTTATCTCCTACTGATCCAAGCAGATTGTTGGATTTGAATGGCAGTTTGATCTCCAAGATGCTTAGCCATCAGTTATTCAGTTTAGACATTTACTGAAGATCCTTAGAAATACACACCACTGGTTCATTTATTTTGATAGGTTTGTCAAATTACTAAAATATGTGCTGATTAGCATGCTTGCTAGAGACTTGGATGAATAGCATATGGAAAGTGAAATGGGAAAATCTAAAATTGTGAGCTTGGATAAAGTCAGTAAATCTCAAGTATCCTTTGAATCATGATAATGATCTCCAGATAATGGAAACACAAACCTTTTTTTTTTTTTTTCTGCATAAGTATTTCACAAGGAGATGGCTGGTATTTTTGTATAAATGTTGAAGCACAAGTTTTTACATGTATTATTATTTTTATTTATCTATACTTTCGTCTTTTGCTGTATGTTTTCTGGTGCAAACTAAATTGGATTATGTTAGTGTCGTGTGCCTACTATCATTCTTAATTGTTCTTCCTTTCTTTTCATGCCAGGTTTTTTAACTTGCTTCTTGTAGGAAACAATGGAGCATAGACAACCTGCAAATTCATTCAGTACATTTGGAAATGGCCAGAATCATAATCAAAATTATATTTCAGAGCAACCTTTTACTGCCACAGGTACTGATATCTTGATTATGTGTTATTCAGTGAATACATAGAAGTGGCTGAAGAAAAAAGAACATGATGTTTTGCAGGTTCTATTTATGCTTCTGTAGACAGTATGATTATACTCCTATCTATTCCATTTGACATTGCTTATGGATCTTAAAGAATTTGTTGCCACGCTATTTTTGAAGTAAACTCATAGCAACTTGAATTATTAAAGGAATTAAATTGTTAACTACTAATCTGCCAAAAAAAAAGTGCCTTAGCTGACAAGTAGTATCACATAGATGGAGATAGAGTGTAACTAATAACTCTCTATTTTTAAAGATTCCTACTGGGGGATTGGTTGCTTTCAGAAAAGGAAACTTAACCAGGAGAACCTTTGTTACCACCTTGACACACTTCCAATATCTCATTTCAGGAAGATTTGCTGCTTTAGGTGGTGGCTCTTTTGTCCATCCTGGACCTGGAGATGTCCTGGCAAGCAGTGAAGACCAACACTGGAATTCCAGAGGCAGAGTACATCAATATCATTATTCAAGTTCTAGCATGGAAGCAGCTCATTTTCCCCCACAGATTTCAGGCCCTCCCTATGTGCCTTTTCCGCAATCATCGGTTGCTGGCAACTTATGTATACCTGGGAGTAATGGCTTGCACTCTAGGCACCATGACAGATTAACTGATGAATTTGATGGTAATCTTGCTGATCATCCACAATGCATCCAAAGTGGACGGTTCAAAAGGAAAAGATCCTGCATTTCTGGACACTGTGAGAGAGGCAGCAGTAGCAGATTTTATGATGTTGGAAGCTCCTCCAGATCTCCTGGGATGCTGAGACCAATTCAAGAAAATGAGAACATCCCTTCAAATCACACAGGCTTTCCCCATAGAAGTAGTAGCATCTCTATTAATGCTGATGAATCATGGAGGAATGTAAGAAGTCGATATAGGTGTGACTCGGGACACGATGCAGATAGAAGCCATATGCCGAATTACCCTTCTATTCAGTATCAATCTACAACCCATCCAACAAATTACTCAGGCATCAGCAATACCAGAAGTATTACAGTTGGTTCGAGCACTGGAGATTTGAATTCAGTCACATATGGAAGAAATTCTCATCCAGGTTGGTTACATGTCTTTCAGCTAGCACCCTCTCTCTCTCTCTCTCTCTCTCTCTCACTATGTCCCCCAATCCCCCCAAAAAATTTGAAATAATTGTACTGAGAACTTATTCACAACCACAGATTCTGGTGGCTCAACTCTTGAGACAAATCCATCATATTTTGGAGGAGGTGCTGCTGACATTAGTGCACACCATGTTGGTGGCTTTTCAAGTGGAAATTTTAATTCATCTTCACATTATGTTCCGGGGTTTGCTCAGGATGCAAGGGAAAGCCACACTAGTTACTCTGGAAGAATATTACCCCCGAATGGTAATAATTTGAGCCACCCACAGCTAGGCTATGCTGCAGCTTCCACTGAAAATGGCATGCATTCTTCTGCTGAAATGTTTTCCTTCAGACATATGAGGGCACTTGCTGTTGAAGGGCGGCGCAATCGCCCTCAGCATGGAAGATTTGGTGTTACTGATGAGAGATTCCGTTCACTTTCTAGTCTGGCGGATGCTCATGATAGAATGAGACCTGAGGTGTGTAATTGTGCTAAATTTAGTATAATTTCAGTTATTTATCATACTCTGAACGTATTTTACACATGTCCATACATTAAAATCTATGCCATTTTATTGCTTCTTTTCATATTTAACTGGGGTAAAAGTATAGGACTCGGTGACCTTACAATTGTCTTTTTGGTGGCTTTTCTTGACGAAGTGCTGTTTGAGCAAAAGTTTGGATCATTGTACGAAGAAGCTGTTACTAGAATCCTTTGTTTTAATTGTTTGTTGACCAGAATTTTTTCTTGATGCAGCCATACATGTTTGAACAACAATCCTTTTCTGATGGTCCCCGAAGTTTGCTTGATGAGTATGTAGGCATGAGGCTAGATGTCGACAGCATGAGTTATGAGGTAATTAGCAAAATTGTAATGCATTTGATATATATATGCAGGTTTTCCTCATTTACATCATTCTTATATTTTCTTATTACTCCCTGTCCAGGAACTGCTTGCCCTAGGAGAAAGAATAGGGAGTGTGAATACAGGCTTATCTGAAGATATGATTTCCAAGTGCATCAAAGCAGAAGCCTTTGGTTCATCTAACAGCGAGGAAAAAAGATGTGCCATTTGCCTTGTAAGACTCTCCAAACTTCCTAACTTCTAGTATACCCCTCTGTATGCATGAACAAGAGGGTTTTTAGACCTTTACAATCATCTTTATTGCATTTCACTGTTCATTCCAACATATATACCATTATACCATTATTTCAAGGTCAGGAGTAAGAGAATAAAGAATTTATTCCAGTTGCTATCTAGTACATTGCATTCTTGAAATCTTGCATACCAAGCGCTGCATATGTGTTGCATTATAGGCTTTGGATGGATGGAATTTGTGGTTTAGCCTAGTGAGAGGGCAAAAATATATGGTTTTTATGAGTTTACTTGAACTCTCCACTTCTCCTTTCTCTTTTTTTTTTTTCATCCTCCATTTGCAAATTGGAGAAATGTACAAATACACATTTTCTTTTCTGTTCACCAGGTTGTTTTTTCTCGTTAGTAAATGCTTTGATTTATTGTTGTGGAATGCATGCAGGAGGTTTACAAGAAGAAGGATGAAATTGGGAGTCTGGTTAAGTGTGGACATGATTACCATGTGAGTTGCATCAGCAAGTGGCTGTCAATGAAAAATGCGTGCCCAATTTGTAAATCTGCTGCTCTTATTATGGCTGATGACAACAATTAGTGTTCTTTAAGGATTTGATTTATTCTCATCTATCATGTAAATATTACAGTCCCTCCTAATTTTATGTAAATGGATATTTTTACTGTGCACAATGCACATTACAATCTAAAATCTGGGATTATGCGCTCTAAATATGATGCATCTTTGAACATTTACATGGTGTATGGTTGCTGCTGCTTTCGTATCGTACGTACTATCATATTTGATTCGGCGGATTGCTTGTTTGTTTGTTCTATTTTTGCAATCCCATTATCATATTTAAATTCTTCTTTTTTTTTATCATAAGAAAGAATCACCTGAAAGAAGGTGCTCAGTTCAATATTTTTTGGACAAAATGGACAATTGTCATCCATTATTCTCTAATATTTCACCAACCCAAGGAAGGATCGTATTTTGTTTGGCCCCCTCCCCCTCTTATGGCATATTTGGTTCACTTGAGGAAAAGTAGAGGTTCGTGGAGAATTTATTTCAATAGAAAACGAATTCCTTATTCTCTTTTATTTTTTCTTAAATTCGAGGAAAAATGAATTATACATTATCCTTTTTTTTTTTAATACTATTAACTCAATTACAATGTAGTATCTGTTCATAGTTACATGAAGTTCAAACTCACTCTCATATGGATGAGAGTGTAAACCGGGTGACAGTCTTTGGCTACATTATCTTAATATAAAAGCATAATGTTCAATTTAAGCATAATGTACAATCTATTCTCTTTTAATATATAGAAGGATAGTAGGATACTAGGATTTCAATTCCAATTCTTGTTTATTACTCTCCCTTTTGTTGCATTTTAATAGTATAGTTCCATTAATAAGGAGTCGAGTTATTTAAAATCAAATTGTTTTTTTTTTTTTTGAGAAAAAAAATCAAATTGTTAATACACAGAATTTATATATTTAAAAATTTAAAAATTATATCAAAAGTTCTGTAAACACAATGTCAAATTCATTACTAAAAAAAAAAACATTTTCCTATTGAGCATGAAAGCAACTTTATTTACACTTTAAAAAGATGTCCAGCAACCTAATCTCAAACAAAACAACAGAACATTGTTGTGACATCAGACCCTTCCTGGAATCTTCCTTCAACAACTTGAAGCCAAATGAATCTTGGCATTTGAAGAAAGAAAAAGAGAGGGAAACCACTTAACTTAGCTTGGCATGGGCTTGTTCTCCAGATATGATCTCAAAAGAACATACGCTTCTCGAGGGCGATGTAGCGGCACCTCGTGCCCAGCACCAGTTACAGTCACAAGAGTCAGCCCTTCATACACTTGACTCCATCCCCCAACCTGTTTCATAGAACAAAGAAGAAATTACATTTTGTCCAAGACCATTGGGATTGAGTTTAGTCTTAGTTGCTCGCTAGAATGAGATAAAGCTAGCACTATCTAGTCTCATTGCACAGGGATACGTTTTTTTTTTTTGTTGTATCAGATCAGAAGAGATGAGGGTTGCCAATCTTTCTAGTTTCTACAAAAGGTTTGGATGTAGAAGGTAGTAAACCGGCTGCATGATCCAAACATGAACATGCCCGTGAAAATTGCTAGTCTTTGTTTTGACTAACCTTTGTGTTGATATACCAAGGATACCAGTTGGTGACAGTTGAAAGGTTCAAAGCATCAATGGAGTACCGAGTAGCAGTTACAGGAACCACTGAATCAGTATCCCCGCTGCAATAAATATATAATCACATATCAAATTCTGGAAGCAACTAAATGATTGAAATGAATGAAGACCAGCATAGTCTTTCTGTCTGTCCGAAAATGAAAAACTAGATTAATGACAGAGATGCATAGCCACTCATTTTAGTGCTTACAGAAGCACTTTAGAGTCCAGAGACAACCTCTTGTAATCCATGGCTAATAGATGAATGTTGTGGCAAATGATAATTATTTGCAACTATACATACACTGATACACACCGCATATACCAAAGTGGAAACTAAGTTAACTTTTTTCTTTGGGGGGTGATGAGGGAACCCACAGCCACTAACTGAAGGTGTAGATGGGGTAAACCCCGGCTTGTGGCCCCAGCTGGCAAAAAGTATCAGTAAACCAGCCCAGGTTGCCCCTGTTCAAACCAAGAAGGCCAATACGTCGCTCCCACTAGGAGTCAAACTTGGAATCTTGTGGTTACTAAGTCAACAGCCTGACCAACTTCACTAGAGTTGCACCCTACGTTAACTTATTTAAGTTCGTAGGAGGAATGCTCATTGCCACATAGAAAGTGACCGATAATTTACCTTTCTAGATGCATGAAGATGCTAAGTTTGAATAAAGATACTCTGGCATGGATTACTTGATAGGATTTACTTTCCTCCAGTGTTCATTCATTTGCATTAGTTCTCAAGTTATAAAACAGTTTAAACAGTTGATGGATGATATCTATCAGCTGCATTTCTCAATTTATATTCCATGTGACTTGCAGGCAGTCAATTCATATCAGAAACAGTCAACAATAAACAGGCATATTAAATCAAAAGGTGAAGGCAAATTTGTTTTGCTAAATTTCATATACCTAGTAACCGAGAAATATTCTATCAATGGTTTTCATCTCCCACAATGCGTCGAAATTTGAACTAGGTGCTAGGTAACGACTTCATGAATGAATAAGGGCAAGAGGAAGCAAAATCAGGTGAGGATGTACCTGAATACCCATATCCTGAGACCAGCTGCTATGAGTTCTCGATAAATAGGAAGCATTGATAGAGGAGAATCTGCCCAGTAGATACCAACAATATCACTGCAAAGTAATGAACCTCCAGTTAACAAAGTCCCAACACTTTCAAAATAGAATAGCAAGTTTTCATATTTTTCATTTTTTCTCTACTCACCTGCACGTTTGCCATTTATAGGGAACTTGAGTTACATTGGCATGAAATGCCTTTTGAACTTCCGGAAGATTAAAATAAACTTGAGCATAATTCTCTGTGCATGGATCATATGCTCTGGACATCAATGGCTACCATTAAAAGGAAAATATATATTCAGTTGAAAAATAGTATAACTAAATCCTAGCGAGAATCAGAATTGATGATATTGAATGAATAAAGCAATAAGAAACTTTTAGTATCTATGTAACATCGGAAGTGCTATTTTAGTTTTGGGTGAAAGTTTAATCCCCACAAAGAAAAAGAAAAAGAAAAAGGTAGTGCTATTGTAGGATAAGCATAAGGAAGTGCTCACATGATGGCCCCTTAAGTTGCGACGAAGTGATGAAGTATAAGGGCAGGGGCGAGTATATATGCTATAAGGGTCAATCGCTCCCTGCTCTTGATATGCAATGTCAAGAGCTATAATGCAATCCCTTGAAGGGTGTGTAGCTGATTCCAAGTCACAGGCTATACCAAGAAACTTGTACGTAGCATCTGAAATCAAGCCATGTGTCCACCAATACTCAAATGTGCCAATATAGTCATGGTAATCATCCGTAACAGCATTCCCAACCTGAAAGAAGCAGAAGCATCAATAATTGATAAAACGAAGAGATTTATCAACATTACATTGGAAGCGAGGTATGCAAGTCCCATTGGTAGTACCAAGAAGCCCTTAAAATTAATAATGGGATTCTTGATTCCTTTGTTTCGGCGGTAGATAATTTGAGATAGCTGTGGAACATAGTGCCCTGAAATGACAAACGCAGTAGTTAGGCCAGCTCAGTATCTTGTTACAGAGTACAGGGTAATATCTACAAAAGCTTTTCCAACAAAGGAACGCCCAAGACAAGGTTATACACTTAATACAAAGTGTATAAATGACAAACCTGCATAACTTTCTCCAGAAATGTAAAAATCTCTATGCTTGTACTGAGGAAATCTTTCAAACCACTTGACAAGAAATATGTATGCATCTTCAGCTACATAATAGAAGGGCATAGCTAAGCAAATCAGAGCTTAAACATGGCAACTATGACATTTTGGACTATGCACTACAGCACGAGATAGAACATGGCTAATAAACAAAACCAAAAACAAAAAACTAGAGAATTACCCGTTCTCTGATCGCCTGCAGTAAACAAATCTGAGGTTGTATTTGAGTATGAGAAACCAACACCAGCTGGTGATTCAAGAAAAAGCAGGTTTGCCACTGCCACAAAAAGAGATTAATTAAGTTTGCATTATGGAGGAACCCCAATAAAGCTTCCACAAATGAATATTAATATACTATAGATCAGATGACTTGAAGAACAGTCACATACACTTGTTCCACGAATAAGGATTGAGGTAAAGAGTCTTCCCATCAGCATTAATGTGAAACGGCCCAATCTCCTCAGCAGCTCCATAAGCTATAGAAGAACACCCAGGCCCTCCATTGAGCCACAAAAGGAGTGGCCTTTCATCAGGATTCTGGCTTTCCGGAGACTCAATCAACCAGTAAAACAGTGCCCTCCCAGCTTGTTCATTCACTGTCACATAGCCGGAGTACTGCGAGAAATCAACATTTTGCGGCTGCCCCGGCAAAGATGATATCCTATCTCTCTCTTGATCTCTATCACTCAAACAGTAACAACCACCCAGCAAAAGAAACACCCAGCAAAGTGCAGGTAACCATGAGTGCAAAGGGCAGTTCATTGAGTCAATATATCAAACACAACCCAGACAAAAGAATCACCAACACTAATCCTAATATATTTTGGGGTTTGATGAGAGGTAAGGCTAGAGGCTAGAGCATCACATTATATCTGTAATTATACAGATAAAATATTACAGTAATTTAAGAACCAAAGAATGAAAAAGCTAATCAAATTTTGGGAAGTCCAAGAAAAAAAAAATCATAAATATTTCTTGGATTCCTGGAACAGCTAGCTCCACTACATCACAACACCAAAAATTATGAGAACGTTGAATTCAAAGCACAGGAAGATAAAGTCGCCCAGGTACTATCACCCCAAACTGGGTAATACCCAGATAACAAGGACGATGGATCTCCAAAAAAAAATCTGCTTTACTTTTATGAAATTTAATTTAAAGAATAAGAATTTCTTCCTATAAAATTCTCTGGCTTATCTAAGTAATTTTAAACTCTTTTACCACTGATCATTTAAAACCTAATTGAACTGTCTGTACATAAGAAAGAAAGATTTCTTTTTCTCTTTTAAAAGGTTGAACATCCAATCCCAAAAGTTTCTTACTTTAAACATAATCTGACTGTCGAGTTTCGAACATTGATTTCTTCCTTTTCAAATACAGTATTGTCTACTGAAGATAAACTGAAAGAAAGATATCTATTTAATGAGGTTGATAGCAGCAGCAGCGGTCAATGAGGAGATTGGGTAACCTTCATTTTTCAACTACTCCGCATTAAATTCCCACCTTTCACCTTGGCACCTTGCAATCAATGATTATGAATAATGATAATTGATTTAGTAGTTGCCATCACGATTTCAATTTACAGCAATAAATCCCATTTTGGGATAAGCACAAATCAATATTCAATTTTTATTATTAACTTTCAAGTTTAAAAGCTCAAAATAAACAAAACATAAAAAAAAAATTACAATTAATACTTAAAACCAATCAATGACTCAATCAGTAATTAGTGGTTAGCAAATTAGTTAGAAGTTAGTAAATATACATATAAGGACATTTATTTATTTATACAATAATAATAATAATATAACAAAAATTGAAATATATTTGAACTTTATTCCCATTCATTTGTAACCCTTTGTACTACTGGTGAAACAAAACTGATAAATTCCTGGAGAAGGGATAGTATTTAACTTTTTACGGCATTGGGGCATTTGACCGAACAGTTGAGAGGCGCACATGTTTTTCTGGCTCTGTACTTTCCACAGACTGCTACTGCATACTGCCCTGCAAAAGAGAATCACAATTCACATGTGATGCGATGCGAGTATATATCACCAAACATTTTTGTGCTCTAAAACTTTGAATAATTCTAACCCAAAAAGAGCTTGACGACGGTGACGATCAATATACTCCGGCGTAAAAGTGAACAAAAAAAATCATAATAATAAATTAATACACGGATCAAATTGCAACAGCGACGCATTAAATGACATTCTTGTAGTAATAAAAAAAAAATGACATTCTTGTAAGCGAAAGGAACAGTTCCATTTTTACCAGTTCACCACCATAAATTTAGTGATGGATCAAATTATTACCGTAGTCCCCACTTCAATTAAACCACTCAAAAGTTGAAGTTGAGACTGTCTTTTTAGCATTTCCATGACTCATCTTTCCTCCGCTATCAGCAATTATTATGCTTAATAATATCGGGATAATTCTTTCAAAATAAACACCGTTAAATATAATAGCTTGTATATTATGAATTAACCGCCTCAAATCAAGAAGGGCAATAGATTGCTAGAATTAAAATTGTAACACTGTGATTATTAGGTTAATCGTCTGACCAACTTGTTTATATTGTATATTTTTATTTCCTTAAAACGTTAAGCAAAAGTATATCAATTAACCGGTGAATAATACAAACAATATATAGTAATCTACAAGGCATAACCTCATTTGAATTGATCCTACTGAAATTCAAGCTCAGCCATGTATAACCAAAGATTTTTGCTTCAAAGCTCCAATCATGAACAATAATACATAGAAGATGTAGGCCTTTCATGTGTTGAGATAATGAGCTATGAGTATGGACCAACCTAAGGAGGCAAAGTGAGCTTTAGTGGTGATATGCCAAGAAGTTTGACCCATAGCCGGTTTGGTGGAGGAGAAGCTGTCCAAGTTTAAGATGCGTTTGGTCCACACATGGGAATCGAAATCGAAATGAGTATCAAATACTTGATAAGGGTAAAAGATTTTAGTGAAAGTATTTAGCATGTTTGATAGTTGGGTGTAATGGGAATGATTACTAATAGTTGGGGAAGAAATGAGGAAGGGAAATGAAACCCTTATTTAATAAGGGCATGGGTTTTCTCATTAATGGGTATTTCAAACCCATAGTAGCATTCTCAAAACCTATCAACCAAACACTAGCAATCCCTTTTATGCCTAAACCCACCAACCAAACACACCCTTAATTATGTTAAGACGAAGGTCACTGTTTCTTTACTTAAAGAAGCAACGTTGTTTTTAAACCATGGTCCAAATAGATGTGTGAACCATGAATCACTGTACAATAATTGGATTGAGATGTAGTTGTAGCATATATCTATATCATATTCCTAATACGATAAATCTAAAACGTTACCAAAAGGTTTCAAAATCAACTCTCAATGGAAGCAATTTATTAATCTTATTGGTTTCAGTTTGTCAACTACGGGCAACTTAAGTCAATTTGTCCATTGTAGTCTTTTGTCGGTTATAGTCATACGGAAGGATTAAATCATCACTACATAAATAAGAGAAGTGACCGATAATTAACATACTTATAATAGAGGTCTTATCTTAACAAGAGCAATATATCGAGATAAAATAAAATCAGTTGTTATATCAATGGTCTAAAAACGACATTGTTTTTTTAAGTAAAGAAACGGTTGCCATCACATCTTAACGGAGTTCCGTAAATGAAATTACAGTTCATCTCAAATGATACTGCCTCATATTTGTTTTTATATTATCAAATGAAGTTGTAGTTATATCGGAATGATATTGTAGTTGTATTGAAATTAAATTGCAGTATATATAAAATGAAACTGTAGTTATATATAAAAAAAACTGTAGTTGCGTTGAAAGAAAATTGAATAACAGTTTCACATATTTGAGTGTATATTGCAAATGAAACTGTAGTTATATCGAAATGATATTGTAGTTGTGTTGTAATGAAACTATATTGTATATAAAAAAAATTTCACATATTTGAGTGTATAATGTCGATTGAAACTATAGTTATATCGAAAAGAAACTGTAATTATATCGAAAAGAAACTGTTGTTGTGTTGAAAGGAAACTGCAGTATATATAAAATGAAATTGAATATGTTATACACACAGAGTTACTTTTTGCGAAACGGCATGAACAGGTATCGTTTCTATCGTTTCTTTTTATTAATCAAAACGATGTCGTTTGTATACATGGACTACCATGCATTGTGGACCGCAGTCCATAGTACATTGCCAAATAAAATCCCACCAATAATAATTTATATGATAGAGAGGCCCAAAGACCATTTTCTGAAGCCCATATGTTTTAGAATAGTTCACATCTAAAAAGTGGTCCAAATGGCCTACTAAGAATTTTGTTCAAGTGCTAGCAACCCCCCACCCCCCTCCCACCCCACCCAGTAGCGTACTAGCGTATGAGACAGGGACAATAAAGGAATGATATTCCATAACCACTGCCAATTGCAATACAGCACTGTAGTTGAAGGACCTACCATGTTGTCAACCTTACAAGTAGGGGCAAGGCCATACTCAAAATGGACTATCTTACCCATGATTAGTAATACATGTTAGTGCCTTGTTTCGAGCTTGAGTAGTGTGAATAAAGAAAAATATAATAATTCAATTTTGAATTAATCAAAATTTAATGTAATTCTCAAATATTAATAATAGTTAAGATTTCTACAAAATTAAATTGTGATTCAATTAAGTGGAATGAGTTTGGTTCTTTATCAAAAATAGGAATATCAATTGAATTAGTCCACTAGGTTATAGTCTTATAGACCAGTTTCTTAGAGCCATTGAGCTTATCGTCTTATTAGTATGAGCTAGTCAGGTTGATTTTATTATTATGTTCAAATTGTTTAGCTCTAAGTCTTTTTTTAAATGCCATCTATTTTTAGTCAAATTATAAATTTTAAGATAGATTGACATCTATAGTTTGAAGAGCTCCCTTTGAGTTTGAAAATACAAATTATATCGTGGACCAAAGTCCACAAATTATATCATGTTTCTCCAAAATATTACATTGTGCGTGTTTATAACAAGTTTGAATGTTTAATTGAACTTTTTTAATGTTAGATGGCTTAATTGTATTTTTGGATAAAGTTTGATGACTTATAAGTTATAACAAGTTTGAATGTTGGATGTAGTGATAATCAAGTTTAGTTCATATTACCATTTTACACGAAGGAACTATTTGGAACATCAAACTTGTAATATTAAAAAGATATTTTAATTACCCCTCTGTCCCATTTTATCTGTCCTACTTACTATTCATTAGTCAAACCAACTTTTTCTTGTTCGTTTATTTTCTTTATTTATTTTTACTTATTTTTAAATTTGATTTTTTGTGTTTAATAGTACTTTTAGTGTAGTTTCTAAATATATAAATTTTGTATATTAATACTAAACTTAATATTATGAAAATTTAAATTCAAAATAACTTCAGTCAAGCATCGTTAACCGAACCAGACACATAAAATGGGACGGAGGGAGTAATTACTAAACCATTCATGGCATATAAATTGCATTAACTAAAAGATCTCATGTTCGATTCTCTATAAATAATTTGTTTATTGATTGATAAGTATATGCTCATGTTTTTACCCCATATATAAACCTATTTTGATTGATAAATATTTTGGTTTTATGCAAAAAGTTTATTAATTCATTTGTTTGTATATTTAGGTGCATACATTGTTGAGTTGCAGGTAATTGTGTGCGTTTGGGACATTTTGGATGCATTTTGAGTTAATGAGAGCTAAATATGAAGCTAAGGAGATGGATGCAACACCTCTTGAAGAGCTATAGTGTGGTGTTTTCAGTGGTCTTGATCATTTTGACAAACTAATCCAAAATTGGTAAAAATAAAAATAAAAATCAAGAAGTAGTTGAAATTATCACACAACACGTCCATTATTTGGTATTTGGATCATATCACAGTCTAGAAATATCCAAATGAAGTGATTATTGTGTCATTAAAAAACCAACTTGAAGGGTTACAACTCGTATGAAGAACCCAAGGCTGTGCAAACCGAAACAGTGCATAAACTGAAGATGTCGTATGGTCGTCCGCATGAGCATCCCTAAATTCCATCCATTTTCTAGTACTCACTGAATGTTTGGACAGGAAGGCGTACGCCCGTCTCTCAGCCCGTTCAAAATCTAAAAAATGAAGCCGGTGGCGAACGGGATGGCGTACGCCCATCCCTACCTACTCTACCACTTATTTAAGCTAGAATTGAGCTTTATTTTCACAATTTGGATTTAATTGAACATTTTGGATTTAATTGAACAATTTGACCTGTTTAATGGACTTGAATGATTTTTTTATTTTTATTTTTTTCTTAGGGACTCAATTACACTATCCACTCGACTTAGGGGTCCAATTTGACATTTTTTTTAATTTTTTTTTTTGACGTTTCACAAAATATATCGAATACTAATTTGACAGTTATATTGGAACCATAAATTTGAAATTGATGTAAAATTTGGTAATTACGAAATGAATTTACCAATTAGTCAATTACCAACTTCACAAGAGAAAGGGCCAACTAATTTGGTAAGTAATTAATATATCAAATATATGTATGTATTGAACAACTTTGCACAAGTCATAATCAAGCAGACAAACAGCCCAAAAGTTAGATAGAAATTTTAACCTTCTAATATACTATATAGATTTGAAATTTAAAATACCGAACCAATTACAGAATTGCCGATATTTGACTTGGGATATACGTCGTATTTCCTTTCTTTTATTTTAAATTATTAAATGAAAAAAGTGTCAAATTAGCTACCTAAGTCGAGTGTATAGTGCAATTGAGTCTCATAAGTTAAAAAAAAAAAAATCATTCAAGTCTCTTAAACCGGTAAAATTGTTAAATTAAATTCAAGTTGACTTGCTTATCATGTTAAATTTGTGAGGTTTTGACACGTGTCATTTTTATTTTATTTTTCAAAAAAATATTTTCTATTTATTAAAATTTTAAAATATTATTTATTGTAAATAAATATAATATAATATAAACAACCACCGACTGTCCGCGCCGGGCATCCAATTGTTTTTTTTTTTCCTCGCGCAGACGGACAGTGGATTATTTATTTAGTGAAAATGCATTTTTTTGAATTCTTTATTTTCATACTTCTCTTGTATCTCTCATATCTTTTCATGCTAGTTTTATGTGATTATTATTATCACCATCATCGCTACTAGCCTACTACCACACCGCCACCACCACCACTTATTATTATTATTATTATTATTATTATTATTATTATTATTATTATTATTATTATTACAAATAATATATTCATTTACAGGAAATGAACAAAACATAAAAATGTCATTTTTTAACTTTCAGAAAACATCATTTTTCGTAAAACAATTTATACGTTTCTAAATGGATCCTAAAAGTTGCATTTTTTTTTCAAAATTATTATATTTTTCTTTATAAGTAACAAACAATTCATTCATGACTAATATTACATTTATCAGCATAAATATTACATTTTCATAATGATATGGCTCGTTTCACATATAATGATCCGTGAGATGGTCCACAATAAACATACTCTGATTATGCAATGCAAATGTAGCCATCAACATAGCAGTTGTTGAACAATAATCACGTAGCATTGTTAATATTAACATAATTTGTTAGTAGTAGATTAAAAGTTAAATTGTTACTTTACACACATTTAAAATAAAAAAATTGTATATGAAAATAATTCATGGATTGAGTCTACAATATGAGTAAAATTAATGGATTAAAATTGTCACTTTTTCTTTAAATGGAAAACTGCATTTTTCGTCCTTAAGTTATAGGGTAATTGTAGAATTTATTCGTCTTTAACTTTTGGTCATACTTACTTTCCGTCCCTAAATTATCATTGGCGTTGCACTTTTCGTCCCTGAGTTATACTAATTACAAATTTTGTCCCTAAGTTATCATTATATTGCACTTTTCGTCCCTAACTTAAGTGTGCAAATATTGTTAAATTTTTTTATTAAAGAATAGTTAACCGAAAAACTTCGTTAAAAAACTGACGTTGAACCGAAAAAGTTCGATTAAAGAATAGTTAACCGAAAATTTACCGAAATTTGCACACTTAAGTTAGGGACGAAAAGTGCAACGCTAATGATAACTTAAGGACGAAAAATGAGTATGACCAAAATTTATGGACAAATTTTACAGTTATTGTATAACTTAGAGACAAAAGTGTAAAATTTTCTTCTTTAAAGTTGTATTATTGTATAATTTAAAGGTCAAAAAGTAATGTGAGAAATGACATGAAAATTATATTTTATAGGAAATGGTTTTTTTTTTTTTTTTTTTTTTTTTTTTTTTTTTTTTTTTTTTTTAATTTTACGGTGACACTGGTGGTACATTCAATGCCCATTTATTTTATACATGGAGTTACTTTTTAGGAGGCATTTGGTTAATGTGATAGTGAGAATATTTTAAATAATATGATTACTTTAGGAAATATAATGTGAGATTTTGTAAATGTAAGATTATTTTACGTGTTTGGTTAAGATTATAATAATATAATATTAATTTGTTTTTTTTTAAATGGAAAAAAATCAAATAAATTAATATTATATTCTTATAATCTTAATCAATTAATATTGTTTGGTTAAATGCTATATTTTAAATTATATTGATTAATTTATTATAATAACTTCAATAAATTACATATATAGAAACAAATTCAAATGATATGTTTTAAATATATTGCATTTATGTAATTGCAATTGTGTATTGGAAAACGCTTTACTGTAACTCTAAATCTTAAACAATGAACTAATTACAGTAAATCGGAAATTCTGACAAATTATATAAGACAAACTTTTTTTTGGATAATGAAGTAAAATGCAGACATTTATCATAGATCTGCAATGGATAAACTCGCTTACGTGTAATTACACAATATAGAGGTAATATATGACGGATTTTTTATTATTGTATAACGGCATTAAAACATTTCCCATATTAAGCAATGCTCTTGGATTAGAACAAACATCATTAAAGTGATTAAGGACCGAATCACGCTGCGAGATTTTGGTCATTTTGGGAAATCTCCTCGTACGGCACAACTTAGCAATTGTAATAAAGCGAAAAATAAAAATAAAAAACAAAAAAGGAAAGAAATTAAAAGAAAAGAAAAAAAGAAAAAAGAAAGTCAAAGGAGTTCGTGTATGAAACAGCACGCGTAACGACGTCATCTCCTGATTGTGGTAAATTGGGGGAGTGGTGGAGGGCATATCCGTAATTAGCAAAAACATAATGAACACGAAAGTAAAAAAGCGGGACAGATCCGTGACAAGAGAGGGTTGATATCGACTTTAATGAATTTCTCTTTATTTTAATTTTTTATTAATATAATATAATAATAATAGGGAAATAAAAAAATAAAATGAGGGGAAAAAAATAAAAAATGCAGCGGACGCGAAACTCGAATAAAGTGTGGTTGAGTGTTCCGGTGAGATCCGCACACAGCCCTCTATGCTTTCTCTCTCATTATATCAAACAAAAAAGATAGAGAGAGAGAAATGAATTATTATTATTATTAAAAAAAAAGGAAAATGGAAAATTAAAAAAAAAAATCCCTTCCTTCTGTTTGGTTTTCCTTTCCCTCTTTTCTTTCTTTTGTTCCCATTCTCTTATCGTTTCAACACAAGCACTCGCATTCTCTAGAGAGAGAAAGCTCCTGTAGAGAGAGAAAGAGGGGATTTTCGTTCACTCTGCGCCCGCAGCAAACCCTAACCCTAGTTTTGTGAGGCAGGTTGTGGCTTCCGATTGGGGGGATTTTATTGGCCCTGGTTTTGGTGGAGTGTGGGATGCGATTGAACAGGGGGAGGACAGGAGGAATAGGATTGGGGAAAATCATTGATGCCGCCGGAGCCGTCGCCTTGGGATCGGAAGGACTTCTTCAGGGAGAGGAAGCACGAGCGGTCGGAATTGCTCGGAGGTGGTGGAGGGGGCGGCGCCAGTGGTTTTGGAGGTGGAGCCAGATGGAGGGAGCATCCCTTGAACCACCACCACTATAGCTCGTCTCGCTGGGTGCCGGATTTCCGCTCCAGATATCCTCCTGGTTAGTTTCTCTTTCCCTTTCTTACATACTTTTTTGGGCTTGGGGGGAGGGAGATGCGGTTCCGCTGTATCTTTCCGGGGTTATTCCAGGGTTCTATGCATATATTTATGGAATTAAATTTATACGAAGTAGGATCACCCAGGCGATACTTTCTTTTCTCAAAACATTTTGGGTTTATTGATTTCAAGATAGGTTGAGAGAGAACTGTAAACTTACTGGGTATGCTGTGGACTGGGTGTTTATTGGCCATTTGGTGGGCATAAATTTAGTCAGGGAGAGATTTTCCTCCGGTTTAGATCCATACATATCTGTATGTGCATAGCGGAGGGGAAAAATCTGGGTTTTAGGTCGAGTAAGGACGTGGGAAGGGAGGTATATGCTTGTTTCTGGTTCCGATCTGACAAGCTTATCTCTAAATTTCATGTCAGTGTCTATTTATTGAGTGGATAGCTCTAGATCTACACAAATTTACTTTGTTTCCTTTTGAGGTTTACTGGAGTTATTAAAATTTCCAAACAGTTTAACTTTTTGGTATGATTTTTTTATGGATGGTTTATTATGGGTTTGTCAAATTTATGTATTTGGTGGTTTCTTTCTCAGCCTATTTGTTTTTGTTTTCTTTTTCCTGCTTTAGGTCACGGTAAGCAGGGTGGTTGGCACCTTTATCAGGAAGAACCGGCACATGGCTTCATGGTGTCGAGATCCAGTGAAAAGATTCTAGAAGATGATAGTGGTCGGCCTTCTGGTTCACGAGGGGAGGGAAAGTATAGCAGAAACGGCAGGGAAAATAGTAGAGGGTCATTTGGTCAAAGGGATTGGCGATGCCATTCTTGGGAGACCACGTCACCTAATGGCCCAGGAAGATTGAATGAGACAAATGATCAGAGGTTGGTGGATGGAACGATGAACTGCCATTCTTCTCAACCTCAGTCTGAGTATGTCAATTCACGAGATCAATCTCACTCTAGAGATCAGAATAACAAGAGTGGTACAAATGGATTGGGAAGCACTGGCCAGAGGGTTGAGAGGGAGAATTCATTGGGATCAATAGAATGGAAGCCTCTCAAATGGACACGCTCTGGAAGTTTGTCTTCACGGGGTTCCTTTAGCCATTCAAACAGCTCCAAGAGCACTGGACAAGAGTCTAATGAGACAAAGGCAGAGATGCACCCCAAAAATTTGACTCCTATCCAGTCCCCTTCTGGAGATGCAACTGCCTGTGTGACATCATCTGCTCCATTGGAAGAGACTAATTCGCGTAAGAAGCCACGCCTTGGTTGGGGTGAGGGGCTGGCAAAATATGAGAAGAAGAAGGTTGAAGGCCCTGATGACAGTGCAATCAAGAATTGTACAGTTAATTCTGGTAACAATTTGGAAGCTAATCATTCTAATCCTGTAATCCTGGCAGATAAAAGTCCTCAAGTTGCAGGTTCCTCTGACTGTGCCTCTCCTGCTACTCCTTCATCTGTTGCTTGTAGTTCTTCGCCAGGTAATTCACATATTGAATATGTACAAAAAAACTTGTTGAATTCCTTCACGAATTATTATTTACAGAGTGGTTCATGTTTAACAATTCAAAGCTCCCTCACCCCAAAATGAAAAAAAAAAGTAGGAAAACAAAGAAGCTGTATCATATTTTTAAATGAGGCCATTAAGGGATCTAAGTTATGTTGCTTGTCTGAGGATAACCACTATGGTAAAGATGCTTAAAGGTACTTTGATGGAAAGTGTGAGCTGTGGCTGAGGAAGGACCTTTTGTGTCCCTACATTGGGTTGTGTTTGACTTGAAAGTCTAATGAAATTAGGTATTTTTTAGGAATAGTTGTGTGGGGAGTGTCTTAACTTTTGCATATGAAATCACTTTGAAGGCTGTCCACTTGTCCTTAAGAAGAGTTAAAGAAATATAATTTACCAAGCTTTGGAGTTGACCAAAGGCTAAATACATATGCTCTGTGTTTTCTCTATTCTTTTTGTAACATTTTAAATGTAACCTTCATTAATGTATTGCATATTCAATTATGTACTTAATCTTGGTTGAGTTGATTGCCAGATGAATTCCACTTCCATCAATCTCTAACAATTGTTCTTAAACTTGGCTTTTGATTAAATGTTTTCCATTTGTTACTCTAAAGAGCATTCCTAGCTGCACATGTATTCATCTTATTTTTTTATAGTTTTAGCAATGGATATTTGCAATATGACCAAAGATGTTTGTGAAGTGTAACCATCTTTAATAAGTGGGGAATGCTAGTTGAGCCAAGCCTGGGATGACCAGGAGTTGCTTGGTTGGTTATTCTCATATTATCTTGTTAGTTACCAAGATTTGTGCTATATTTGAGCCTTGGGTTATTCTCCAAGTTGGTTTGGCATTGACTCGTTTAACCTAGATTGGAAGATTAGGGGTAGTTATTTCAGTCTTCTTGTGTCAACTTGTTAATAACCTAGAATCCTAGACTGGAGTTGTGTCTGAGTATTGGTTTATTCATCAATTTTGTTCAGGTTTGACTCATTAAACCTAGATTTATATTTGAATTTTAATTGGGCTTGAATAGTTTATTTCTCCATATCTTAAATGCATATTTACAGTCTTCAATTGATATATGTATACAACTGTTACATTACTAAGTCTTTAATGAGCTTGTAAGAACCCCACAGAAATTCAGTTTTGTAAACAAATAGTAAATGCTCTTATTGTTTCATGTGTTACTCTTGTCAAGTGAGACAAGCACCAATCTTTTCCTAGTCAAGTGAATTGTATCAATCAGCTTGATTAGTTATCTATTGTATTGATATCAGATTATGGATTTCTTTGAACTGAAATCTTTGATGCATATGCACTTGGTAATTATGTTGTTCTTGTTGTCGGTTGATTACTTATGCCAATTTTTTTTTTTTCTTTTTGCTGTGCTTCTAATTTCACAGGGCTTGAGGAGAAACAGTTTGTGAAAGCAACGCATGCTGATCAAGACACGGGTGATATAATTGGATCTCCCTGTGCTGTCTCACTTAGTCATCCTGAGGATATAGTGTTTAACTTAGAGGATTTGGACCTCACAAAAATCTCCAATTTGAACACTAAAATCAATGAATTGCTACAATCTGATGCTCGAAGTTTTAATGATAGTGGTTACATAAGATCCACTGCACTGAACAAGTTACTTGTATGGAAAAGTGATGTTTCGAAGGTTGTAGAGAAAACTGAATTAGAAATTGATATGCTTGAAAATGAACTGAAGTCGTTGAATTCTGGAACCGAAAATGGGTGCCCTGCTCCATCTGCTTCCAGTTCTCTCCCAAAGGAGTGTGAGTCAAAACCTTTTGAAGATCAAGGTGCTACCCCCAATGTGTCCAATAGACTTATTTCTTTAGAAATTAGTTCCTTTGGAGACACAAATATGGGTACAATACATGATGCACATGGAGCTGAAGATGTCAAAGTTAAAATTTTGGATATTGATAGTCCTGGTAGTGCAACATCTAAGCTTGTTGAAGTGCCTTCCACTGACAAGAATGTACCTGTCTCTGAAGAAAAAAATGTTGAAGCTTTAGTGATGACAGATGTTACTGACTGTAGATATTTGGAAGTAGAAAATGCATTGCCTAGTTCTGAAGAGGAAAATGCAAATGAAATATCTACCTGTGAAGAGACTTCTCAAATGATTGCTGGTGACCATCGATCTCTTTCTGATGGCAATCTAAATTGTAGTGGAGATGATTTGTATAATTTAATATTTGCTGCCAACAAGGAATCTGCAAATAGAGCAGCTGAAGTATTGAATAGTTTATTGCCAGCAGATGGTTGTAGTTTTGATATTTCAAGAGCATCTAGTTCTTTGTTGGTAGTTGACCCTGCAATTAAAGAGAAAGTTATAAAGAGGAAGAAGCACCAGCAATTTAAGGAGAAAATTCTTGCACTCAAGTTCAAGGTCTTTCATCATCTATGGAAGGAAGATACCAACATGCTTTCTTTAAGAAAATTCCGTGCGAAGTCTCAGAGAAAGTTTGATTTGAGCCTGCGGCCTGTGCATATTGGCCATCAAAAGCACCGCTTGTCTTCTCGCTCACGACCTTCTTCTGCCGGTAAAAGAACATCTTATTATTATTTTTTAATGTGTGAAAATTTCCTCCTTTTCACTTGTATATGTTTTTCATAATGCATTTAAGATGGAATTTTGGGTGAGTATTTTTTTAAAAAAACAATTTGCTGCAAATAAATCTCACCTGAATATTCTTTTTTAAGGTGTTGTGTTTCTTTACTTTAACAGGCTAGTGCAATTGGAAGCTGAGTACGGGGGGGGGGGGGGGTTGTTGTGTTACGTTCTATGAAATTAGGGATCAGTGATGGTTGGAAACTGAGATAATAAGGACTTATCATAATAAGTAGTTGATGAACCTTTTGTGGGTTTAATAATTAGTTATTTCTGTAATTTATATGAAATTAGACTTGGTTCATATTTGTTACCAGCTCAACAAAAAATAAATTGCAAAAACTTCCCTCATATAATAGCCCTAACTTTAACCATACTTGTATCCTTCACCATGTCACTATAGTGAAACAATAGTGAATATAACATCTTTTATTTTATGGCTATTAAAAGCATTCTTTGGTTATTTTATAATCGCCTTCAATGTTAGGTTGATCCACAGCACATATCCTTCCATTTGCCTATTTTTCTCAGCATTAGTGGATTGTATCAATTTCTGATGGGGGTTGTAACTTGTAAATCATGCTTGATGGTTGGCTAACCCTCACCTCCAATTCTTCTATACTTAGAAACCATCTCTAGCATGCTGAGAGTAACACATCATGTTCTTTAGTTCTTATACTTCGTTTACACAAGAAAGCTAAATGCAGCTTGATAAATGTCCTAAACTAGCTTCGTCTGTGTACACATTCCTTATTTTCATTGAAATTACTTATAGGCGAAATGCCTGGTGCATTATAATTTCAGGTCTATCTATGGAATCAGCTTAAGAATAGTGAGTTAATGTCTATTGGTAAAACTAATCACATTCACCTTACTAGGTATTATGCTTGGCCCTTGTAGTAGTGTGAGATCCTGAGGTTCTTAGTGGTTTAAAATGAGCACTTCCAGCTAGATAAATTAATTGGGTTATTTGGTTGGTGCTGAAGTACTTGTTGCAACTTGTGTTGTTTTATAATAATTGGCACATTTGTATTTAAGATGGATTTTGTCTGCTCAGATTTAGAACAAAATTGTATTTGGTTGCTCTTTAGTTTTCTAATTAATATCTAATGGTTTTTTTGGTGGGGTACTGATTTCTTATGCTTTCATGATCATTTTCTTGCAGTTGGGAATTTAAATTTGTTGCCATCGTCAGAATTATTAAATTTCACAAGCAGATTACTCTCAGATTCCAAAGTGAAGGTCTACAGGAGTACAGAAAGAATGCCAGCTTTGATTTTAGATAAAAAGGAGAAGATGATTTCAAGATTCATTTCAAATAATGGTTTGGTGGAAGATCCCTGCTCTTCTGAAAAGGAGAGGTTAATGATTAATCCTTGGACATCAGAGGAGAGAGAAATATTCATTGATAAGCTTGCTACATTTGGGAAAGACTTCAGCAAAATTGCCTCTTTTCTTGATCACAAAACAACTGCTGATTGCATTGAATTTTACTATAAGAATCACAAGTCAGATTGTTTTGCAAAAACCAAGAGGAAACCAGGTTATACAAAACAAGGGAAATCTACCTACCTTGTTGCGTCTGGAGGGAAACGATGGAATCGTGAAGTTAATGCTGTTTCCCTTGACATATTAGGTGCGGCATCTGCTGCTGTTGCAGCTAATGTTGATGATGAGATTGGATTTCAGAAGTGTACCTCTAAATACCTTCTTGGGGTTACAAGTGAAACCAAAATGCCAAGACATGATGAATTGGATGTGTCAAACAGTCTTGATGTATGTAACAGTGACAGAGAGACTGTGGCTGCTGATGTATTGGCTGGTATATGTGGTTCCCTATCATCTGAAGCTATGAGTTCCTGCATTACAAGTTCTATTGACCCCAGTGATGGTTACCATGAGTGGAAATACCAGAAGGTGAGTTCTTCAACCAGAAGGCCTTTGACTCCTGAGGTTACACAGAGTGTTGATGACGAAACCTGTTCTGATGAAAGTTGTGGGGAGATGGATCCTACTGATTGGACTGATGAGGAGAAACTTATGTTCATTCAGGCTGTCTCATCCTATGGGAAAGACTTTACCATGATCTCAAGATTTGTCAAAACAAGATCTAGGGATCAGTGCAAGATCTTCTTCAGCAAGGCCAGGAAGTGTCTTGGACTTGATACAATTAGTCCTCAACCTGGGAATGTGGTTAGAGAGGATGCTAATGGAGGTGGAAGTGATGCTGAAGATGCCTGTTTACTAGAAACTGACTCCTCCATATGTATCAAGGAATCGGGAATCAAGGTGGTATCCCCAAATATGAAGTTGAACCAAGAACTTGATTTAGCAGAGGGAATGGATGTTAAGCCTGAGCTTAACAGCTCTGAAGATAATGGGGATAATGGGACTGGAGACCTGGATTCTATAGATACTGAACTTATGTCTAACCATATGAGCCCCAATGCATGTGATGTGGATAAGCAGGAGATAGAATCTGACAGGGATATTAAGGATGAGGCTAATGTCGTTGTGCAGGGTGCTGGAAATGTGATCTCATCCTCATTTCAAAGTGAACCAGTTGTTGATAAGTCTGGTGATGTCTGCCTGCCTGACAAAAATTGTTCTGATGCTAATGCTGGAGAAGGAGATGATGTTGCAAAGAATTCGACTGAAGAATCAAGGGATCATTTAGCTCCATTGCCAGAATGTAGTTTGAATGTTAAATCTGGGCTTCAACTAGCTGGATATGATACTTCCACCATCGCTGATACTAGTTCTGGAATGGATGATATATCTGGATGTCACACCAAGGGCGACTCTGAATCAGACTCCAGACTGAAGTCTGATGTTAGCTCTCTGCAGGTGTCACCTCCAATGCAATCACCGTCTCAAGATTCTGCTGTTATTGCATGTGCCGCTTCTAATGGTAAGCTAACAAATCTTGATCTCGAAAGTGTTGGTGATCTGAAGCATCTGAAATCTTCTGGGGTTTCTGAGCAGCATATATCAGAACATATTGAATCCCCGCAAATAATTGGGAATTATGCGTTACCTGAGTCAATCGCAAAAGAGAATGGAGATTTTGGTTGCAAGAGTTCAGCTTCAGTTCAGGGCCTCCCTAAAGCCGATAGGAATACCCAGTTAGCTAGGTTCAAAACTGGTGATTGTGTTCTTCGAAAGTGTAGTAGTTCACCGCATGGCAGTTCGATTACTGAGCAGCCATTCCCTAACCAACGGCAGACACAGAGTAGTAGTTCTTCAGAGGTGGGAAAACCTAGCAGGAATGGTGATGTTAAGTTGTTTGGTCAAATTCTTACCAAACCCTCATCTCAGCAGAATTCACAATGGAGGGAGGAGACAACCACAACCACGCAGCATCCTAAGGTGAACAACAGCAAGTCATTTGGTGTGAATGATGGTATTCCTGCAGCAGCACCAGGCAAATTTGAGTGCAACAACTTTCGTGGCTCTGAGAATCTTCCTGTGAGGAGTTATGGTTATTGGGATGGGAATAGAATACAAACTGGGTTTTCCAGTTTGCCTGATTCTACCATCCTGCTGGCAAAGTATCCTGCTGCTTTCGTAAATTATGCAATGCCATCAACTAAAATGGAGCAACCCCCTACTTCTTTTCATGCAGTTGTAAAAAGTAGCGAAAGGAATTTGAATGGCGTACCTGTTTATCCTAGAGAAATAAGTAGCAGCAATGGGGTAGCAGCAGATTTTCAGGTATACAGAAGTCGGGAGGTGCAGCCTTTCGCCCTGGACATGAAACAGCGGCCAGAGGTATCCTTCTCAGAGATGCAAAGAAGAAGTGCGGGGTTTGATGTAGTGTCGGGCATGCAGCAGCAAGCAAGGAGCAGACTAGGTATTAACGTTGTTGGGCGAGGAGGGATCCTTGTTGGAGGGGGGCAGTGCACGGGGGTATCAGATCCAGTGGCTGCTATAAAGATGCACTACGCGAAGGTGGATCAGTTTGGTGGGCAAGGGGGGAGCATGATGAGAGAAGAAGATACATGGCGAGGTAAGGGTGAAATAGGCAGGTAGTAGAAGAAGAAGAAGAAGCCTCCGTGGTCTGTGGTGGCAAATCCACTTATGTTTGCCGCACTGTACAATAGTTTTTGTAATTTCATCAGCAGCAACAGCAGCAGCTATGATATGATAGGGCAGTGGAGGACGGCGAGCAAAGGCCGTCTTTTTGATTAACAGAATTCTAGGTTGTTCATTTTCTTTCTTTTCTTTTTTTTTTTTCTCTAAATTATTTTTAAATATATTGCCAGCAGCTTTTGTATTTTGTTGTATTTGATGGAATACAGCAATAATCTGTTCTGTTCAAGTTTGGAGAGGTGGGCTGTAAGTCTCCATTTCATTCTCTACAATCTCTCTCTCTCTCTCTCTCCATTTTATATTTACCAACTGTCAGTGTTCTTGTGCTATACATCCTCCTGCCTTCCCCCCACATCTGAATCTATCAAAGCTTAAATACTCCGCACTTAGCACTTTTTCTAAAATAATCTATATTCTCTTGATATATTTCTTTCTATTTATTTCTTCTTCCAATAAAATTAAGATAACGTGACAGACAGGAATTTTACCCCGAGATTACTGAACACTTTATAAAAAAATATATAAAATAAAAAGTTGTTTATATAGAGGGGGTTAATTTAATTAGATTTAGTGTTTCATGAAGGATGAAGAACATAACACAATGAATAAAGGGTTGGTTACCATAATTACACATCAAAAAGGGGAAACCAGAGAAAAAGAATTGAAGCAAAAACAATTTGTTGTTCAGTTTAATTCCCCCCTCTTTGTACAGAAGAATTAGTTATTTACAAAATCAAATTGCAAAAAAAAGAAGTAAAAGAATCCAAATAAGAAGTCGGATGGATGGATAATAGATAAATCAATCTACGAATCTTCTGATCTTTTGTACTCGGGCTTCAGCTCATAAGTTCCTTGGTTTGTGCCTTTGTTATTGTAGACACACAGCAGTTTAAGCATGTCTTTCAGGAATTGCTGATAAAATTAAACAAAAGCATGTATAATGAGGGGCAGGTAATGTCATGGATCAAGCAGCCAACCAATGATTGACATAAATAAGTGAAGATCCAAAGTGGCATTGGAAACCTAGTAGACAAATCCATATAGTGCAACCCCAACATGATGATTAGGGTCAAGGCATAGTTGAGTTGCTTAAACGAATAAAATCTCCCAACATGAAGGATCAAACAAAGGGGTAGAGGGTTGCTAAGACAACTAACCTCTGGTTGGTCCGTCTCTTGAATCAGTTGTTTTAGTGTCCAATTTGCCTGCCTCTCAAACAGCTTAAACATGATTTCTTCCATCTCATCACGGTCTTTTCGTGTTCTCTTCAGTTCCGATCCTTTTGTAGGTGCTTTCTTCTTTTCCTATCAAAACAGCAGGCAGCACTTATTTAGCTTGACTAGACAATCAAGAAGACACACACACACACACACACACATATATATATATATATATATATTCTCTTTTCTTGCTTCAGTAGGTTGAGAAAGTAGCTATGAACAGATACTACATTGTAACAAAGTCAGTAGAACTCAAAAAAAAAAACATTCTCTTCTCTTTATTTTCCTCTACAATTGGTAAGAGAGAATTATATGAAGAAAGTCATTATTGGAGATTTGGAGTTGCCATCTGTAAGCATATAGTTTGAGTACACCTCTCCCATAAATTTAAGAAAAAGTTCAACAGAGGTAAGATGCAAATTACTGCAGATCCAGAAGAAGGCTTTGGAGCAGCAAAAATCCCTGGCATTGGCCTCATATGTTTTCCATTATCATTGTCAATAACCTGCAAAAGAATGGAGGAATTCAGGAAATAAACAAAACTTTAAATAAATAAATGAAATGAACAAATGGTCAAAATTATTCCAAACTTTAATAGAAAAATTGATCAATATCAAATCAGGAACATAAAAAGATTACCTGTATTTGTCTACTTTTGGTCATATACTTGTTTGTCCTTTCACGACATAGTTTGCCATAGTTTTCAATGTTTTCATTGTGAGGCTTCATATCAAACTTGTGATAGATCTTCCCTTCCACAGAAAGCCTTCCTACATTAGAGGTGAACTTCATTCATCACCATCCTGACAGCAAAAGAAGTCTATATTTTGCTTGTTGATTTTTAGGAAAAATCCCTGGCATTGGCCTCATATGTTGTTAAATGTCATTTGTCCCAAAAAAAAAAAGATGCATTGACTACAAATGTTTCCATGATGCTCTAATCGTCCATGACATTTTTTAAATAAATGAGCAATATGGTGATAAGAGGGTGCCATTTACCCTTGATTTAAGACTAATGCTTCAGGCTCACCAAAAAAAGACTAATGCTTCAGGAACACACATGTGCATGTGTTAGTCTCCTAAACGTTTGATTCCATACTAAAGTTGCAGTTTTTCTAGTTTTATGAGTACCATTTGAAACTGAAACCTAGAAGATATTACGAGCAAAAGAGAGGTCAAAGGTGGTGCTTATGGTTACTCCCATTAAAATTCTTCTATAAAATGTCAGTTGAGGTTATAAGCATAAAGAAGTAAATACAGTTTTAAAGAGCAGATGAAAGCATTAACTATGTGTTGAATTGTTTGTTTCACCAAATGAGAGATGTACCCTGTACTGATTCAGAAAATATGGACATTGGAATAAAGTCTGTCGACATGTCCATAGAATAGCACTTCGGTATGTTTCCAGGTTCGGTACCAGCCAACTCCATTGTAAACTGGTCATCATGTAAACAATGAATGAAAAAGGGAAGTACAATCATTTTTATAGCAAATAGGACTTGTATGCAAATAATATTGAGTACTGCTTGACCTGAAAAAAAAATGGAAAATAAAGGGGAGAAATATAGGAAATATCAACCAAAACTTTTGGAAAATGAAGGTAGTAACTTTAGGTACACAATGTGTTTTTGGATCAGCTTTCACAATGCAATATGAAGCTGGTCCCCATGGTATAGCAATTGCATTGGAGTGAGATAATCAATAGATTAGTAGGTACATGTACATCTATGATCTATACCACACAACAATGATTCGTAAGTGAATTCTTCATAAAATTATTTCATGAAAAACCCTAATTGTATATATATATATATATATATATTTCCAGGAAAAAGAAAGAAAAGGGGAAGCGTGAGGTGGCGTAATGCGAATGATGCAGCAGGTACCTCAGTGGAGTCGAAGTTATCAATGGCATCAACGGCGACGATGACTTTGGCGACGGGCCTCTCAGAGGGAAGGGCGGAGGAGGAGTCGGAGATGGGCGGAGGAAGAGGAGCAGAGTGTTGGTGCTGTAAGACGCGGTAGACGATGGGAGGGCATTTCATCAACCAGACGTGCTTGTCGGCTTTGCTGGCCTCCAAACTAATGTTAGTGGCAGTGGCGGTGGTTCTGGTGGGTTTCTCCGCCATAAGTGGTGGCGATGAAGAACGACGGGCGTTGCGGGAAGAGGTGGTTTGGAAGATCCTCTAACTAAATTCAATCACCACTATGCGCCTTTTAAACACAACGCCAAAATATAACCATTTTTTGAATTTTATATATATATTTTTTTGAAAACCCTGAATTTTATATTTTTTTATTAGGTAAAATGAATAAAGACCCCACCTATCTCTATGTATTGTTATTCTATGGGATAGTTTTGCCAAAATTTTGTTATTCGATTTACAATGATTGGTAGAATGAAGAATGAAAATTGATTTTTTTTTAATTTAATTTATTAATAAAAGTAAATACAATCGGATCAAATCATATCAAGAGTCTTTGTCACCTACTAGTAAGTTATTCTTTTCACTGTATATTTTTAAAAAATGAATCATAACTTTTATTCATTTTTAAAAATAAAACTAAAACAAGTAACCGAGTTTAATCAACGTTGACAAGAGTGTAATAAATCAAAACTTCACCTCCGACGATGATTGCAACAAAATTTGGTGGGGCTATGAAGAAGAAATAAAGAAGAATTGTTGTGTGGTGAAGGCAAGCCACAAAATACATTTGAATATTATTATTATTATTATTACACAATTGATTGATATGAAAAATGGAACCCTAAAGTGAATCGGAGGTAGGAGGAGTGGAGGTGGCCTTTCGCTCGGCTTGAAGTGAGCGGCATAAGGACTCCAGTCTCTCTTTCTGGTTCCGCATTTTCTCCACTTGTTTCTTCAGCTGTTCCCGCTCCTCAGCCAGCTCTATGAGAGCAATATCTGTACTCTCGCATTTCGTCTTCAAGAAACTATTCTCATTTTTTAGTTCTTTTATGGATTTTGACATCTGCATTAGTGAAAGCATAATGAAACTGAGTTACTTCTATGCTAAAAATACTCATTGGCAGCTTAACAAGTAACAACAAAAGTAGGACCATTACTCAAACTCAGCTTGGGAGGGCGAACAGTAAAACAAATATATATACCTTGTCAATTTCTTGCTTAAAAGCTTCAAATACTTCATTGCTCTTTGACAATGCTTCCTGTAAAAGATAAAATAGAATTAGAGTATGAAAAAGGCTATAGATAAATTTTTTTAACAGCATTAACAATATTAATGAGAGGTCACAGGTTCGATCCCCAGTGGGGGCGTTGGCTCTTTGTGCTTCAGGAGAAAGTATGTATGAACAGATACTACATTGTAATAGAGTCAATAGTAATAAAATAAAATTTAAAAAAAAAAAACAATATTAATGCAACTATCTATAAACTTTCTTGGTCCTTCGGTTACCACACAGACCTGGAATTGCTGGAACTTTTCACCATCAGCTGCCAATTGCAACCGCAAATTCTTTTCAGTCGTCAATAATTCGGAGACCTGTTCTGCATACAATTTCATCTGGGACTCCTCCTGCATTATTTTCTCTTCATGTTGCTTAATTTTCAAATCAGCTATCTGAAGTTCAAGATCCTTTTGCTTCAACTGCATGAAAGAAAGATAACAGTTAAGCTGAAGCATAGCCAAAGAAGAAATACTATAACTATATTCAGAAGCTTAAAGTAATACATGTAAATAGGAAGTACCTTTTGTGTATACTGCTGCTCAGCTAAAGCATACTGATCAGTGACTTGTTTCAGTTTGCTTTTTAACCTGCAGTTCAATTACTTAGCAAGCCATAAGAATAGTTGCACAAGGCTAAAACTTGAAGCTATCGCATATACTTTGCATTATAGTTTCAAGCATGGCACAGGAGTTCAGTGTTTTTCACTTCAAATAAGTCATTCATGTAAATTAGCCAAGCCAGGAATCCCAATAATCTTACGTCTCATTCTCCTTCAACTGTGATAGACATTCATCTTTCTGCTCTTCCATCCTGTTGCTTACTTCCTAAAAATAAACACAGTGAAATCCTGAATCAAAATTCACAGACAAAGATGTGGAAGCCCAATAGATTATCATTTCTTTTTGTTTTCAGTTTTTCCTTAAAATTCACATCTCTTTATAATCACAGGCATAACAATTAACAACTGTTAGATAAATAAGGGATAAGTTAGTTAGACTTTCTTTCATTTCCTCATGTTTTATGTGTGGTTAGAACTCTATCTACTCATGTATATATGTAGGGTTCATCTGTACAGTAAGAGTGTGAAATACAGTGCGTTTTCCTCTCTCTTTACATTTAATCATGGCAGTGTTTTATTAATTGTCTATGCTGATGATATAGTGATCACAGGTGATGATGCGAGAGGAATCAATGTGCTCAAGTCTTTTCTTAAAGAAAAGTTCCATACAAAAGATCTGGGAGTGTTGAAGTATTTCCTTGGGATTGAAGTTGTTCGTTCTAAGAGAGGTATATTTCTTTCACAACGGAAATATGTGCTAAATTTACTTGAAGACTCTGGGCTCTTAGGGTCAAAGCCCTGTGAGACTCCTATAGACCAGAGTGTTAAACTAGTAGCTCGTGAGGGGGAGCTTCTTGAAGATCCAGAAAGGTATAGGAGATTGGTAGGAAAACTGAACTATCTTACTATCACTCGTCCAAATATTGCCTTTCTAGTCAGTGTGGTGAGTCAGTTCATGGCATCCCCTACTAAACCTCATTGGGAAGCTGCAGTTCGAATTGTAAAGTATTTGAAGACTGCTCCTGGGAAAGAAATCTTGTATGCCAATCATGGGCATGTAAGTGTTGAAGCCTTCTCTGACGCTGATTGGGCTGGGTAACCGAGTGACAAGAGGTCTACTGCGGGATATTGTGTATTCATTGGTGGCAATCTAGTCTCATGGAAGAGTAAGAAGCAAAGTGTTGTGTCTCACTCTAGTGCAGAATCTGAGTATAGAGCGATGGTCCATGTGGCCTGTGAAGTAAACGTGGATACAGAATGTTCTTGGGGAGGTTGGTGTAGAGGTGAATAAACCGGTTCCTTTGTGGTGTGACAATAAAGCTGCTATACACATTTCAAACAATCATGTGTTTCACGAGCGCACTAAACATATTGAAGTAGATTGTCATTTTGTGCGAGACAAGGTTCAACAAGGGCTACTCTCTACTATTCATGTTTGAAACGGTAATCAATTGGCAGATTTGTTTACGAAAGGTCTTAGTAAAGCCAGGGTTGAGTATATTTGTAACAACCTGGGCATGATTGACATCTATGCTTCAGCTTGAGGGGGAGTGTTAGATAAATAAGGGATAAGTTGGTTAGACTTCCTCTCATTTCCTCATGTTTTGTGTGGTTAGAACTCTATCTACTCATGTATATATGTAGGGTTCATCTGTACACTAAGAGTGTGAAATACAGTGTGTTTTCCTCTCTCTTTACATTTAAAGACAACTATAAAGAAGTAAAGTGAAACTTTGTTTCCAATTAGTAATGCAATATTTTGGAAAACCACAACAAAAAATTAAGATTAGACAAAAAGAATAAACTTAAATAACCCATGGCATTAGAACTCTGGCATTGGATCTCTACACAAGAAGTGAAGAACCCATCTACATGCTACATGCTACATACCAGTGGCATTTAGAAATTCAAACTTCAATGCCATTTTACCCTTCTCCAACATCCATCTACTAATAATTATAATAAAGGTCTACTATGCAACCCTAAGAATACATAAACCGCTGACCGAACTGATTTGTTGAAAAATTATTGCAAGCAGTCAAGCACAATTGTGATTTGTGAAAAGAAACAGCACACATTTTAGAAAGTAACATGTATTCAAATTAAGATGAAAACTATTCAAACCTTGATTGCATCTCGAAATTTGTTTGATATATCCAATCTCAAGTTTTGACCTTCCGATGACACCCTTTTGCATTCATCCTATGTAATAACGATAAAGACCATGTTAAACAAACTTGTAAGAGCAAAGGTTCTGTGATGCATTGTGATCTGCAATAGCTTAACAGCAACTACCATGGATTTAACTGGATTTTCTCTAATTGCAAACACACTTTTGGGTACTTTTGCTTGGTGCTGACATGCACCATGACCTGGAGCCAAACCATGAAGGGAAGTAGAAGAGCATCAGCATTAATGATCATCACACTGGTGATGGATTTTCATCTTGTAATGTTGGTTTTCTCTGAAGAATGTGTTTATCACACTCTAGAATAATGCTCAATTGCTCATCATCAAGGTTCACCAACCTTGGTGAGCCAGGATGCCTTTGAAAAGAGCTAAGGGGAGACCATGAAAAAGTAATGGTAAATTGAAGTCCACTGGAGGTATCATGCTTTATCAATAATAACATACAAGGAGAAGCAAATAAGAGTGCATGAAGTGAATTTTGTTCCTACCATCAATATTTTGTTTTGACGTTGCAATTCCCGACACAATGACTCAAGTCTATCCCGAACAGCAATGGCTGAAAAAATATATACATGTAACATAAGTAAGAGAACAAAAGATAAAGGAAGGCATCTAGGTTATTTGCATCTCTATCAAATAGAAATTTTAATAAACATATATACATTATATGTTTCTGAATTATTGAAAAAGTTTTATTGCATCCAATCCCATTCCTCATTCACATATCCCTTTTTCCATCTCTATCACAAATGAGATCTCATGAATGTTAAATGTGAGTATCCGCAATTGCCTCCATATCTCATGAAATGGGAATTGCAAACCTCAGAATCATGTCTTGATACTGTCAATTTTTTTCGGAGCAACAGGCATAAATCACACTACTGCAATGAAATAAATCATCCCACTGATTCAGACCATAAAAGAAGAGGTGCCAGACTGCCAGTACATGTAACAATTTAGAAAGGAAAGGTAAAATGGAACTAAATTAAATGCAATATTGTATCCTTCTTTCTTAATGAGCATGCATCTACGACTATGATTCATGACAGAAAATTTTCTTTCAAGCATACATTTTATTCAAGCAAAATGACCTTTTTATCCAATGTAGTATCAAATAAATTGGGCATTTTAGTTCCTACATTTGTAAGGAAAACAATTCGCAAAGTCTTTAACCATATAAGAATGACAGGACAGCATTAAAGACAAAGGTTATCTTGGTCAAACACTACAGCACTACTCACATAAAGCATTTGATATTTGTGCCAAAAAGAAGCAAAGCAAGCTGGGAACAGCGTGATGAAAGCTTAGCTCATTTGCAGTATAGTTCCGTTGTCTTGCTGTTTTAAAGCAAAATTTTATCAAAAGAAAGAGAACAAATTGGGCTGAAGATGGAAACTTCTTATACATATTTTTTCAAGGCACAGTTTTAATACAAAAATATCCTGCTTACCCATAAAAAAATTTCATATATAATAACTTCAATGATTTTTTAAGGGTTGATTTCCAACAATACCATTCTTCAAAATTTGTAATTAAAGTTAGACTGAAAAGCACTACCATTATAAAGGGTGAGGATGGAAATAAGTAATTAAATAAAATTCCCAGAAAACATTGAATACAGCTTACTAAATCATGACAACTTTCCAGTGGACAAAGAGAAAGAGTGTGTGTGTGTGTGTGTGTGTATCCAACTTCAAGCAACTGTTCCCATGTAAAGGCACAACTTTAAAACTAAGCTGGGAAGCGAATAACCACCAGAGTATCCATAATATGTGAACTAACCTTCTTTGGCTACCTAGAAGAATGGAACATATTCATTGGTCAATGTAGAGATCCCACACCTAGAGGTTCCCAATTTCTTTCATCATAATTCATAGGTGTATGAATTCTTGAACAAATGTACCCTTTAAGATAATGCATATTTATCAACTAGTACATTGGTCTAAGTACACATTTCAATGTTAGTTATTAACTACACATAGATAAAGAAAGCAAAGTCAAGCACAAGAAGGTAAATAAATTGAAGGGGAAATGATGAATGAATTGGTCAATTGACTGACCTTCTGTCAAGCTTTGTAAGTACCTCCTACTGTTTTTTTAGATAAAATTACTTATATATCACAGAAATGAATCAGTCAATTAACATGTACATTATATAACAAGTTACCTGAATCTCTTTCAGCAATAACTTGTTGATACTTCAAAGTGAACTCCAAAAATTCCTTTTCAGTTTTAAAGCTGCGTTTTGCATTCTTTCGTTTTGCTTCAGAGGCTTCCTAAAATACCAAATGTGCAAAATAATAATTACAAGCTTTGGTAAATAAATAAAGCCTTTCTACAATTCTACATAATAACAACATTACTATGTTGAAATACTAATATTAATTTCATAAAAAGAAGGAAAATACTAAAACAATGATAAGAAATATGAAAAGTAAGGACCAGTTGATGATTGTTCCTTAAGATTTTAATAGATGATGAAATCTATAAAAGATTTTAACACAAATTGAAGGCAAAAGATATTACTATCCACTGACTATTTTTCGGGGCTCAGAGCTCTCTTGTGATGGTGTCTCCTTAATGGTTGGGGCCAGCTGATCTCTGGTAGCTGCAAACAAATTGTTGATCAAACCAGTAAGTTCACGATAAAAGTATAACAGAATGTGATAAACGTTAATGCACAATCTTTTTTTTTCCTGATATGTAAACAGTTGTCCTCATTTATATGGAAGGTGAGCAGATTTGACAGTTTCCACTCATATTATGAATCATCTAGATATTTACCCTCCCATTTCCAACTCTCTTTTCAACAACTTCTGCTTTCTTCCCATGCTTGGTAAAAGTGATAGATGAAAGATGATTAAGTCATTGGGGTTTGTGTTCCCTCATATGCCTGGTAAAAAGAATGCAAACCTGACACCATATCAAGCATTCTAGCAGTATTCAAAAATCATACAAGGGAACTAATTCCTCAAGAATTCCCTACTAATTTCCCCTTCCCTCCTCTCATTCACATTCTCCACCGATTTACATAATCCAACCCATCCAAGCATGAGAAGATAGCTGGTGTAAATGTATTGAAAGTACATAAATACAGTATACAAAATGACAATCACATTGCATACATATTTGTAACTAGTCCTGTTTAACTAACATACAATGTTATTACAACTGTACTTTCTGCACCTCCCAAATTTAAAAATTAAAGCGACAGACCTAAATACATGATTAAATGAGCAATGATGATTCTTAAGAATTTAAACACAATTAAGATGAGTAAACGCAAGAATTAACATTCTAATCCATCTAACAATTAGCAGGAACTAGAAAGAAATCGCAACTTACAATTCTCGGAGCTCCCTTGTCCCTCCCCTCCAACTCCACTCTCCCTCGGGGCGTCCCTACACCCACTTTCAGAAGTTGCACCAAAATTGACATGATTGACTATCACCCCGGGCCTCAACTCCGGCTCCAACAACGTATCCTCCTTGTAATCAGCCAACTCCGGCGCCGGAGCCTTTTCGGACGCTAGTTTGGGCGACTTGAGAGCCAATGGGACGGCGCTGGAGCTAACCACGAAACCGTCCGGCAATGAATCAGCCTCCGGCAACTGATTTACGGCGGGGTTTGGTGTAACGTTCTCGCTCTCCATTTCGCCTGAACAGACTCCAAAAAGAATAAGAAAAACCGATTCTAGAACATCGGAAAATTGAGTCCTTTTTTTCTGAGGGAAAGAGAGTGTTGGAGAGAGTGGGGAAACCAGCGAGATGAAGAAATTCCGGACTGGAACTCTGGAAACGTTTGCGTGTATGCTTGCGTCGCGTGGGTCTTTTCGCTTTGGTATTTAATATTTATATTGTTACATTTATTTTTGTTAAGATTTCACTGCATCGAAATTAAACCATAATAGTGTGCATTAAATAAATTCAGATTATGCTTGATAAGCTCAATCAAAAAAATGTTGATACAAATTAAACTCGTGATTTTCTATTACGAGAATTGTGTTTCATCCTCTCTTCCTTGTAGTATCCTCTCATAAACCAAAACATATAATTTTTATTTTTTGAAATACTAACTCTAATATAATGCAGTATTTGTTCATAATTATTTCCTCAACCTATTGAACCCACAACGAGTCAACATATAAGTTATTTTGTGTAAAAGTATATAAAAATTAGAGTGTACAAATAGGAAAAGCATAATAAGTAAATTACATAGTTTAGACAAAAACTCATGTGAGACCGTCTCACGTATTGTTGTTCGTGAAACGGATCAAGTTAAGATGAAAATGTAATATTTATACTGAAAAGTATAATAATACTAATAAATAATAAATTATTTGTTTTTTATAAGAGAAAATGCAATATTTTGAATAAAAATATAATACTTTACATTTTGGTGTAAAAGTATTAAAGTTAAATTTGACTAAAAATAATAATATTACCCTTTTATATCTTTACACATCCATTCATTTACTTATCAGTTAATTTACTAGTCTTGAGCATATGTTCATTCATATAGTTAAACCGGATAGTAGTGATGGCTGCGTCACAATTAGCGTGTGAACTTGCTTACTTGCTGTTAAAGAAGTTCAATTGGAAACGTTTGGGTTAATGCAATCGCACTCCAAGACAATCAACGTTTGAATCAGTGCACAACAAAGAACAAACCGTTACATAGACAGAGACAATCAAAATTTGAATCAGTGCACAACAAAGAACAAACTGTTACATAGACAGAGAAAAACGGTACTTATAATTTCCAGAATATATATTTCCCTGCAATTACTACATATTTGTTATCAATAATCTCAAAAAGTATGAACTTAGAATACAAATGCACATTATAAACTAATCATAACGTAAATATTCGAGAATTTAAACCTCGGTTTCATATCAAGCAATTACAAACAAAGAAAATAGTGGGAGCCTTGAACTCCAAATGCCTGGTTAGATGCTAACCTCAGTAGTATTGCTGGCATTGGTTGATTCCTTCTCCCTCCAAACTGCCAGCACTTCATCTGTTCGGAATCTCTGCGTGAATGTGGATTCCTCCATTGCAGTCGAAGCTCCATGAGCATAAGCTAGGAGACCGGTATATGCAATCATCGCTCCATTGTCAATGCAGTACCTCTCGTCAGTTGCATACAATTTGCCACCCCTCTCGGAGCACATAGTTCTCATCATCTCTTGCAATCGCTCGTTGCATCCCACACCACCAACAATCAATACGTCTTTTGTGTCACAATGTGCCATGGCCCGCTCAGTGATCTCCACAAGCATTGCAAATAAAGTTTCCTAAAAGAATGATAGGGATAAGCGAATTGAGTATCAAACATTTCGGTTTGTGATTTCAAGAAAAGAGCTATACGTGAAAATACAAATCGAAACCAAGTAGTTCAAGTATTGAAATTTGAAACTAATACCTGTAAAGAGTAGCAAAGATCTGCAGGGGAGCACTCATTGTTTTTTAGCATCTCTTCAGTGGTGGCTTCAATATAGCTTAAGATCCCACTAAATGAAACATCCATCCCTTTGACTACATATGGAAGTTCAATGAACTTTTCTCCTTTCTTTGCAAGCTGAAATGACGAACAGTTCAGTCATGTTCATTATCTGAGGGCCAAACAAATTTTTTATTCACTTCTTTTCATTGATCATGCAAATTTATTCAGTAACACTGTCTTAATTTAATATAAATATTGAATTGTATACATGGACACTCAAATTAGCCAAACCAGGCAAATAATATGGGGCAGAGGGAGTATTAGATAGTATTGACAAATAAAAATTGTATTACCAAAGGAAAAGAGAAACTGGGAAGGTCTTGTATACATATCAACAGGCCCAAGTGATTATACTGTTTTTGCATTTCCCACAAAGTTAAAATCCTACAAAATGATTCTTCCAATAAAGGTTCTATATTTTAAGTGTTTTCCTTTCTTGAAAAAAGATTGCACCCCACTCCTAAGAGCCCCAACCTAAAGCCAGAGAGATAAATCACGAGATATGCCTCAACGGCCCCAATAAAAGATTCCACAAAGTGTTCGTGCACGTGCCCATAACAGGGTCAATACCCTGCATCCTCCAATTGCCAAAGCTCTTAATTTTCTTTGAATTGTTCAACTAGTTGAGTTATATCCAGGGCAATATGAATATGAGACAGACCAGGAACACAAATTTAACTTATGAAAACAAAATTTCTAACAGTAACTAGAAAATTCTATAATGTAAAAAATGCACCCTGCATATTACTATAACTAGTGAGGGGCAGAATTTTTGAAAATTATTTATAGTTCTATTAAAAAATCAGGGCCCCTTTCCAGAATTGGAGAATTTCCCACAGTAGCTAGACTTCTTTCATGTGCTACAAATGGAAATGTTGCCTCATAAGATCATTAAATTTATCCTTTAGCAGTAATCTACGCATTGATATTCTTCCATAAGCAGAAAATTTTAATCGGATCAAACGAAAATGGAGGCATATATAACTTGAATAAAATCAAATCAGTAATAATAGCAGTATATTTCTAGCTAATGTCACCTGTTCAATGTTGTATCCAGGGCTTGGATCGTTGGACAATTTGAGAACCCTAGCAAACCGGTCCAAGCAATTCCCAACAGCAATATCAATGGTCTCCCCGAAAATTCGGTACCTCCCTTCGCTATAAGCTATGACCTGAGTATTCCCTCCGCTGACGTACAACACAACCGGGTCAACCGCGCCGGTCACGACCCGGCCCATCTCAATATGCGCGACGCAGTGATTCACCGCGACGATTGGCTTCTTCCAGAGCTGGGAGAGGACGCGGACGACCACCGCGGAGACCTGCAAGGGCGCGCCCATGCCGGGGCCCTTGGTGTAGCAAAGGCAGTCGATGTCCTTGGGGGCTACTCCGGCGGCGTCTAAGGCGGATTTGATGAGAGGGAGGACGTGCTGGAGGTGGTGCTGGGCGGTTTCGCGGGGGAGGAAGCCCTGCCCCGGCGGAGTGATGTAAGTGTGGCGGGGGTTTGATAGGATTGAGCCGTCGAGCGCCACCACTCCGACGCCGATTTTATTGGCGGAGCCCTCGAAACCTAGGGCTATTAGCTTCTTCTCCTCCTTCATTTTCGGATAATTGTCGGACTGTCAGTGAACGCGCCGCCGGAGATTTTAGCCGTAGGGGTTTTAGAACGTGAGCGAGCTGTTCCTATCTTTTTGGCACCAATAGGCTTATAGTTATAGGCCCAATAACTCAATAAGGCAGATGTTCGAAGAAATATATAAATACCTTTCACTTTTGCCCCATATAGTTTAGATATATTACCCATTAGCCCTCCTTTTTTCTCGCACACAAAAACTAGCCTAGGTTGTCTGATCTATTCAAACATGTCATCTCAATCAAATTAATTATCTTACCAACTCGATTGAGATTGCCTTTCAATTATCCTTTGATATGAAATATACTCCGAGTATACCGACATACCGTCATACGAGTCATATACGTATGTTCAGTGTATTGTATGAGTATTGGGCTTATATAAAGGCCCTAGTCATTCATTTTGAAGGACTCTTTCTATTATTAGGCTATACTATTTACTTTCTCTATATTTACTCAAGAACAATCAATAAAGGGAGGGTATGGATAGCCAATTTGCTAATCTGCATTACACTTTATTTTACTTATATTACTATACATACGGATTACATGAAGGGAATTTGTATTATCAATTTGTACTTTTGAGTAGTAGTTTGCACGTTTTCATCGTCATAAAAAAATGTAAGTTATGCAGCTAGATCATCCATGAGCATAAGCTAGATGACATGAAGGATAATAATTATTGCTATGGTAGATTATAGGCATATATGTGTGCATTATTGTAGTTGAGTTAAATTGAACTTTTTGAAGTGGGTGGATTCAAATGAATATTCGTAGGAGATATTAGAATTTTCATATTAGGATGATAGCATGTGAAACCATTGATAGAAGTTTGAAATTGGGGTTGTGATGGGCGGCGAGAACAAAACAATCGAGAAAAAGAAAGCCAACGATTCATACATGCTTAAAACAAAACGAAAGTGTCAACAAAAGTTCATAATTGATCATCAAGTTAGAGACGTCTCAACAGAAAATGTAATCATAAGACATTTTAGTATATTTAGATTGTCAATTACTTAATTTAATATATAGATTTTATCTTAGAAAAAAATTAGTATTTTTCAAGAAATCAATATCGTGCCACAGATCTTTGGCAATCAATATTTTTTTTTTGGAAAAAGGCAATCAATATTAGTTATATAGAAAATCATAAGTGGCAATATTAATATTTACTTAATGCAAGACAAAATATATTAGGGTGAGTTTCATATATTTAAGTCAATATCTATCTCAAAAATATTTGGGATCATGGACCAACCATAAAGATTTTTTACTTTTTTTGTATACAAATTATCATATTGTCTCTGATCTAAACATTTCAGTAAAATATGGTGCATGCATAAATGCATTATATGTAATTAAAAGTAAAGTTATAGCCTTATAGGGTCAACCGAGCTAAAGCCAAACAAATTATTTGGTCACAGTAAAACAGCTAAACGGCTTAGCCAACACGGTAGATAGATGATTCCTAGTTCGACACCTGGTCAGCTGCACTCTTTCCGATTTACCACCACCGATCTCCGCCCCCTCTCCGGCAGCGTTCGTGGCCACCGGCAACACTCTCTTGGGGGAGAGGCGGCGCTGCCTCTCCTTGATCGCGACCAGATCCATCTCCGGCTTGAACTTCAGCGGACCAAAAATAAACGTCCGCCGCATCGATTTCGCCGACATCGACGCCAGAGAACTAATGTTCACCTTCTGAGACGGCGACGACGACAGCGAAACCTCGCGCGCCTCCCTCTTGCCGCTGAACGAACTGGACCGGAAACAATCCACTTCACGCGCCTCATTTCTCTCCGCAACCGCCGCATCGCCTCCGCGAACGATTTTTCCGCAGCGATCTGCGGCGGAGGCGAAATCGGAGAAGAAATAGAAAAGCTCTTGAGACGGCGGCCATGGATTATCGTCCAACACTACTTCGTGATCATGTTCGTCTCCATTTTCAAGGTACGATCTGAAAGAGAGCGCGGAGTAGTCTTCGCAGTCGCTATCTTTTTCCATTTCCATTTCAGAACCAGAGAAACTGTGAAATATGATGTGAAGGAGAATAATGGAAATGGACAGCATATATATACAGATAAATACATGAATCTATTCTCATTGCAGTCTTTCGTCTTTAATGAAGGGTCTTCTTTATTTTGGTCAAAACCCAAAATATACTCCCTAATAAATTTATTTTATTTATTTTTTTTCCAATTGTAATCCAACACATTTAAACCTAAATTACTTACACCAGATTTGATTATGCTTAGCAATTATATTAAAACTATTAAAAATTGACATATTAATATCAAATAATAGTATTTTGTAACAATTATAAATTTCAATCTTTAAAAAAATATAATCTAGTCCAGTTTATTGAGTTTGTCCAACAATTATTTTAAAAATTTACAACATAACATCAAATTTAAATGTTTTTTTTTTAAATCAATTTTTAATAACATAATCTATCAAAAATTTTAGTTTATACAACTATAAATTCAAAATTAAACACACACTCACATATATAAGCATGTTCAAGTTTATGCCTTGAAAGTAATACCCAATCTAAAGAATTTAATTATTGTTAGGGCGTAAACATTATAATTGCGTAACACAAACATAAGACACAAATGTCTGAGATTTTTCACCAAATTATACAAGTTTATATATAATTGTTATAGATTATCAAATTCTTTTTTTTTTTTTTTGAAAACAGATTATCAAATTCTATTAACATATGAGATTATTTTTATCATTTATAATCAACGTTAATAATAACATTCACATTTAAATAATAAAACTTTAATCATGTGTATTGATTCTAAATAACAAAAATGACCTCATAAAAAGGGTTTGCATGCTAATGGAGTTTAATAATTAATACGTAGTATTATATAGCAAAGAAAATTGAAAGTGCAACATAGTGGAAGTTAAAAAGACTAAACTTGTTAAATTAATTTACATGAACCAAAATTTTAAAAGTAAAACAATTCAAGTGTTAAAAGTGTCGTTTTCACTTAATCATATTGTATTATCTAATATCAATAAATTTGAGAGAAATAGTATCACTTTTAAAACGTGCCTTATAATAATATTGACATTTTAATTATCCATGGATCGAGTTGCTTTCAAATTTTATAATTGATTTATTGAAAATTATGTTAATATTTTACCATATTGAATTTTAAAATCTTATTGATATAATCTACAAATCTCAACTTATATGATATTTGATAATAAATCTTATTGACAGAATCTACAAATCTCAACTTATATGAAATCTGATTTTAAAGTCTTATTGACAGAATTTACAAATCTCAACTTATATGAGATCTGACTTTAAACATATGATCGAATTGCAATAACGAATAATTAAGGCTATAGATATGGAAAATCATATTGATTGAACAAAACAATAATTAATAGAAGAGTTTATGAAAAGAATAACGTTACATACTCATCATTCGGTCTTGTCTTGACGTGATATAATTTGATTAAATTTTCAGTATTTGATTATTAATTAACTTCGTTTTGACAATTAATCAATTTATAAGCACATGTTAAATAAAAATGTTCAAATAAGACAGAGAAAAAATAGTACTCCCTCTGTCTCAATTTTCATTTCATATTTATTATTCATCTTCTTTTGATTATTTTTCTTGTTTTTTTTTTTTGTATTTAGTAGTATTTTAAATATAATTTCTAAATAAATAAATTTTATGTGTTAAAATTGAAATTAATATTATTCTGTAAGACATACAGCTAATACTCTACTAGAAGATAGCGCAAAAAATGTTTTAAAAAATAACAGAAAGAATAGAAAAGGGGAAAAAAGTAACAAATCTAGAAGAAGAAAGAGCAAAACAGGTCAGAACTCAGAAGCATTCATTACAATTTATAAGTCAAATACCGATAACTCATTAACTCCGTCCCCGTAAACATTTCTAGAAGACCCCCGTAACGGGTCGACCCGTTTTGTCAAACGGGGAAAACAAAAAGTGGGGCATTCCGAGAATTGAACTCGGGACCTCTCGCACCCTAAGCGAGAATCATACCACTAGACCAAATGCCCGTCTTGCTTATCGATTCTTCGCAAATTTATACGATTCTTGAATGTTAGTATTATATTACCAGATTTGACAAGTGTTAACGCAAAACCCTACTAGTCTGGGACGAGGGCTTACCAGATTTGAGTATCGGAATCGAAATTCCTCTCGGGAAAAATGGCAGGAGCTGCAGCGCTCTTTCGTTTGGCTCGATCCCAGGCTACTCGTCTCAACTACACCAATTTCCGATCAGGTTCTTTTCTTCGTCACCCTTGTTTGCTTTAATTTTAGGAATCGCACACGCTTTGTGTGGAAGCGGGGCGATTGTTCGTTGGTTCACTGCCCGATCACATTCGTGTTACTGTTTATCGGACAGTTTAGCTGTGGAGAGTGAAAAATGTGAAGAAGTTAGTGTAAAAACAAAATTTGGTACTGTTATCGCATGCCTCCTGAGTTTTGTAAATAAAGCAATCATCTTTCTATGCCAGAAAGAAAGGCAGAAACTTTCTGATTGGCTATGCCCTAATATTGCGTGGTGGGTTTGGGGTAAACTCTGTGGAAATGGATGTTAAGCAATTTCTAGGAGATCAAACTATGGGCTCAACTGAGCATTTTGAGCAATCTAGGTTCAGTGATCTGGTAAAGCTCAGTCAAGGGAAAATTTTGCTGAATCAAGTGTGCTTGAGTATATATTCTTGTCCAGTTGTGTAGAATAGTTGATGCTTGGGCTTAAATGACCTCACCATTTCTGGGATGCATTTGTCCATCCCCATAAGGCTGCTGGAGAAGTGGAGAACAATACAGATACTGTGTAAATTAGGCTTGATTGTAGCCTATGGGTCTCAGTTTATGTTGTTCGGTTTTCTATTTGTGTGGAACAAACATTAATCCAGTGTTTTCTTTATACTTCAATTAAGTAAATAGAATATTAAATTGCTGTTTTTTTTTGGGTTCAAGATACTTTGCAATTTAGACTTTTTGGGTCTTGAAACTCCTTCAAAAGTAGAGTTTTTCCATACTAATACTCAATCTACTATCTTTGTTTCTCTTATTAGAGGGAAAAGAAGTCTGGGTCTTGAAAGTCCTTGTTTTTCATTGCTTATTTTTACTTGAGTATACAATGGTCTTCATTGAAGTAAACAATGTTTGATTTGTTGGTAGAAAGAACATTCCGGTGAATGATTCCCAGTTTCCATATTCCTTTTTTTTTTTATAAGAAAGTTTGCAATTGTCAATACTTGGTTCTATTCCTGTTCTTGACATAATTCAATTCATCAGGTTTTCATCTGGGTAGTTCTGGGACCTTTTCTTATACACATGCTAAAACGGATAGCAATTATGCAAGGCAGCTTGTTACTGTCCAGAAGAGATGGTTATCTAAATCCATTGCAGCAGAAGAGGATAACAAGATTAGTATTGGACCTCGTAAAGGAAATGATGTGGGAAACGATGAAAAAGACACAGGTGTCATCTATTACGGTCCAATCTCAAGTACCATCAAGAAAGTGAAGCTTCTCTCCTTGTCGACCTGCTGCCTCTCTGTATCCTTAGGCCCGGTGATAACCTTCATGACGTCTCCTGACATGAATGTGATCCTGAAGGGAGCGGTGGCATCGACAGTCATATTCTTGAGCGCTACCACTACTGGAGCCCTTCACTGGTTCGTGAGCCCCTACATTCACAAACTCAGGTGGCAGCCTGGCTCGGACAGTTTTGAGGTGGAGATGATGTCATGGCTGGCAACATATATTCCGAAAACTATCAAATTTGCAGATATCAAGCCACCGGAGACAAATAGACCATTCGTGACATTCAAGGCTAACGGGAACTTTTATTTTGTCGACACGGAGCATTGTCATAACAAGGCGTTGTTAGCAAAGTTAACCCCAAATAAACCATCTCACGATTCAGCCTTCAAGAACTTGTAGTGACCATCTCTACCCTTGAGGCTTCCCAGTACTTTGGAGATCAGTTTTGTTGATAAAGGTACTAATGAGACATTTCATAAAAATATTGGCATAAAATGACTGCATTCTCTTTCTTTTGGCTTAAGATTGTACCAGAAACAGTGGCAAGAGCCAATTTGTTTGCAGCTTTTACTGTGTTAGAGCTGATTTTCATATATTCCTATTTCCCAGGCATTGTTTTGGCCTACATTGTTATCATATTTAAGTCAGCCCTTTTTTCTTTTAGATTGTTTGCTTTTCATCTTTTTGGAATTGCATGGTCTTCTCCCACCAGAATCTTTATATTTTTATATAATAATCTAGAGGATTTTAATCAATTTACACAATTATTTACTTCTTGATGAATGACAATGACAATATGGATTCACTTGGTGCATTTATGAACACATGGTCGTGCATTCATGCATACCTGGTGGTGCAAATCCGTACATTTGCACGGGAAGCTCTATCTGCATTTGACCCTATATATATATAGAGAGAGAAGAGAATTTGAACTTTGTTTTTGTTAGGGAGTCCAAGCTAAGATAGAGGGTCAAATAATTAGAACTATGAAAGATGCATGGCTGCTAAAGCTCAACCACTCCAACATGGGGAGTATTAATTTAGATAATTATGCACTTCAAGATAGCTGCTTTAGACTACATGTTTTAATTTTTTTTTAAAACATAAATCCACATTTTTCTTCATAAACAATTTGCCCTTTCAACTTTTTGTCTGAGTTTTTATCCAAGCATGCCTAATCTGCCACCGCCGCAACTCAGCGCCGTTTTCAGACACTACAGCCTGTTTCCGCCCTTTGGAGGCGGCAGTGATGGATTTTCCCGGCGAGTTCTTCATCTTCCGCTGCATTATTGCGATTCACTGGCGTATCACTCAAAATTTTAATGGAATAACCCATATGTATGAAAATTTTGAATATATAAAGATTGTTTTTTTTTTTTTTTAGAAAAGGACTAAATTGAAGATTTTGGGTGATTATTAATTGGGAAAACTTTTTATTTAAAAATAAAGAATTTATTTACTTATACATTTTCTGGTACAGACATAGAAGGATTATTGCATTAATAGTCTTAGAACAACAACAATGATTTTTAAATAAAGGAATTTTTGTCCGGTCAACTAGGAGATTGAAAGTTTTATATACATATAAAGTTGACGACATCTAATGCTCCTTATAGGTCCTAATGTTTTTTTTTTTTCTTTTAAGAAATTCAAAATTTTTTAAAGAGTAGATTAAATCTCATTATTTTCTTTCCCATCTCCTTTCTCTGTCACATAAGAAAAAAAAAATCATAGAAGATATTTTATTTTTTGACCGATAGTGATGCTTTTATTAATTGTATGTGAATTTAAATTCTGTATAAAAGTATAAATATAGAGAATGGATGTTTTGATCATTAGACATTAATTGTCATCATATACGTACGTAAAGAATAGAAGCTTCTAATGCCATTTGGGATTGAATTGTTTTATATATACGCCGTACACTACAAAAACAACAGGAGTCACACCTTGATAATTCTCCCCTTCTAGTACTATTTTATGCAGTTCAAGAAAATCCATTTTCATCTCGTGCATGAATTATGTCCCAACTTTCGATATTCGCGACTATGATCGAACTCATACCTTACGACTAAAAATAAATTAAATCTTAAATTATGTTTCTCATCCACTAAATTAATATTCATAGTTTACATAATTTAAATATCTATTCTTCAAAATTCTTTTCAACGAACCAACAATGCCATTAGAGTTTGCACATTTTCTAAATTGCATATTTACAAATTGTTGAATGCATTTTATAATTTTATACAGTGCACCTGTAATACTAATATTCAAGTGCATTCACCTGTTCTTGTGAGTCCTACCCATCGTAAATGCACACAAGGTAGCTTGTGTATGTGCATGATGGGCGAATTGCACATACACAATCTAGTCTGTGTGCATTCGTGTAATAACGTGTATATATGCATTTATGAAGGGTCTCACGGGAATATGTGGTCTCATTTGATTGTTGCTCTCTAGAGAGAGAGATGAGATAGAGACTAGAGAGATTAGGTTGAACTCCACATTGAAAACTTGAGGTTTTGGAATAATGAAGTTTGGTTTGGATACTTCTATACTGATGAGTATATGACCCAAAAACTAATATTTGAATTCGAGTGACATGATTAAGTAGTGTTTGTGTTTAATTTCTTACTGTTGAGACATTAAAAGAATTGAATTTTTTTAATGAATTGAAACAAATATTTTATGTAATGTTTCTAGGTTGCTATAGCTAGGTCATACTATACTTTGAAGATCCTAAAATCAGTGTTAAAGGGTAGAAGAGTCAAGGAAGCAACCTTGCATATATCCGTAACTATCAAAATAGTCTTAGTCTATGTATGCGTACAATCGAGTTCTAGAATACCATATATGTATATATGCAATAGAAACAACAATTTTCAAGACTTGATTGAAATGATGAATGGGTAGTGTTTTTTTCTTATACTTTTAATTTTTATAAAAAACAATTTATCTAGTTAATGTACACTTTTGATTTTTTCGACTCAATCATGTGATTTACCTAGTGCATGTCATTGAGACAAGTGAGGTTTAATTAATTTTTTCCTTAATTATGATTATTGGTTTCTCTCCTCGTCTATTTTTTTTTCATAATTACAATATCATTTTCATTTTTGATTATTAACTTTTGTTTAATTTACTTTAAATTATTAACCTTTACATATGTTTTATTTTTAGTTGGGGATGCCTTCAAATATTCTAGGGTGAGATTTAGTGAAATTTTTACTTTATTATATGCATTCATAAAAATTATTATATTTTTAACTAAAATGAATATTATAGTCTCACACAAATTAAATTTATTCAAAGTGAAATATTAACGAGGTAGCTAATTAATTGAATTGGTCAAATAGTTACATGAGTAAATTAAAGTGGAATTACCAAATTTAACCTAGAGTGACTTGGCTCTCCCATATAACATATCTATATCTTCTAGAAATGTGATCACATTTTTCCTGCCCCTTAGTTAAACCAAGCTAGCAATGCAACTTTCTTGAAATGGTCAACAATGTCCTTCATTGCCACCTAAGCTTCAGCTCTCATATTCCATGGATGTATATAACCACTCAAAACCCCCCTTCACTTCTTCTTCACAGTTGTCTCTATTCTCCAAATCACTACCTACTCTAATGCTTCATTAATTAAGGCCATTAGAGCCTTAATCATCATCATCAACCATAATTATGCCTGCTGAGAAAAACCAGCTTTCTCTCTCTGATATCTTCATGATCCAGCCAAAGAAGAAGCTGCCGGAGGAGGAGGAGGAAGAAGAAGACGACACTCTTTCGCTTTCTGATCTTCCGGCGTACTGTAACGCCTCCGAGTGGGATATATATTCCGGCGAGTCGGAGTCGCAAAGCTCTAGCGGTACCAGCTTCACCTCCCTGTCGTCTTCGTCGTCGGCGGCGGTAGAAGGAGAAGGTGACGGCGGATTCGAGTTTTTTAGCGAGGAGTGGAAGAAGAACGCCGTTTCTAACCCTCCGGACAACATTATTTTCTGCGGGAAACTGATCTCCAGTAAGAAACAGCAACCGTCACCGAAAAATGCGGCGCGGATCTCGGAGAAGAAGATCGAGCATGGTGGAGGCGGTAACCGTTTTCTCCGGATTTTCAGAGCAAAGATTTTTGGCGCGTCGCGAAAAGGCGCGAGCGCGGAGAAGAAGAGCGATGAATCGTCGTCGTCGGCGGCGAAGGTGAAGAAGGATTATTATTGTTGTTATTCATCATCGGCTAAAAACGACGACGTTCGTAGCCTGTCGGTGATGAGATCGCCGCCGTTATCATCGTCGCCGTCGGGGAAGTCAAGGTGGCTGTTAGTCTTCTTCGGATTTTCGAGAGCCTCGATGGAATCAATGGAGTTGAGCGACATCAGGAATCGGAGAAGTCGAAAAATGACGTCGTCGTCGTCCACTCGAACGGAAAATGGTGACGTAGAGGGCGCGACAGTGAGCGGCGGAGACGGAGCAAGGAGGAGGATGTGGCGGCTGATCAGAGCGCTGAGCTGCGGCGGTAGCCACCACTCGCTCATCCGCTCGGTAGGCGTTGATGGACTGGGCTTTTCGCCGGGAATGTGACGTACGGCTGCCGGAAAAGGGAGAAGATTTTTCATTTTAATCACGTGGCACGTTGTGGTGGACTGGTTAGACCAAATCTTGAATATTATTAGGGCAAAATGCATAATGTAATACCTGCGGCGATCATTAGCCATCCTCATTGATTTTTAGTTGTTAATTATAATTAATCCATTTTAGTTAGGCACATGATGGAATGATGGATGGCTGAAATTATTATTTAAAAAAAAAACATTTTGTCTTTATATATGTATAAAGATTCGTGTTTTTTTTTTTTTTTTTTTTTCTGAAATACATTTTTGTTTCTCAAAAGTTATACATTGTATGTAATTGCATTGTACTTGTTACTTCATACTTCAATATAGTCTCTTGTGAGGCTAGCTAATATGAGATTGTTTCACATCCCATCATCAAGAACTCGACGTCAATAATCTACTTTAGACAGTTCAATGTTTAGACTCTTCTCAACATTATAACTATGTCATACACTAGATACTTAGATAGTTATTTCTTAGATTGCGTTAACTCTTTACTACGACAACCTCATACTATACAACAACTGGGCGTACAACTTTCGGCTTAAATCTTAGTTTTTTTTTTTTTTAAATGTTGTTAATATTGATTGGTCCTATTTGATCTAGGTAACTCTTTCATTTTTTTTTTTATATAAAAAAGTGGAGTGGGGAACCAAACGGAAGCCTATTTATTGTTGACCAGTACTCTCCTTTCCCGAAAAACACCTAACCTATCATCATTTAGGATCAGTTGGAGGGGAACAAGGAAAAACTCCATTACCTTTAAGCTTTGACCATTCTTTATAGCGAGGTTGGCCAGCTAGTCTGTTGCCATATTTTGTTCCATGTAAATGTGTGATAGGCTGGTATCCTCAAAATATCTCACATTTTGGCATATACACTACTAATAAATATTTTGATATATTGAGATAAAGTTGAATAGTATTACTAATATTTTAATCTTTTTTTTTTTTAATTCATGAATAATGACATTGTTAGTAATAAAAACATCTAATAAGATTAAAATATTAGTAATACTATTCAATTTACAATATATACAATAGGTAATAGGTAATTAATTAAGCTTTACGATTATCAAAAAAAATTAAGCTTTACGTAAAAAGGGAATTTACAAGGTCAAATTCAGTAATATCCATATTGTTTTATTTTAATTTATTATTTTGGGGTGGTCGTTAATTACTTGTTAAACAAGTTCAATAATATAATATATTCCAAGTCTCCGACCACTTCTTCAAAGATGCGAACCTTCTTTTGACTGCCATTCAATGCCTAAATTTCTTCTACTTTGACACCTCTGTCAGAGGTATACGATTATATATTGAATATTTGAATATATATATATGCATGTGAAGAAAAAAAAAATGATGTAATTTTAATTTTTTTTTTATTTCTTGATAAAGGCAAAATTTTCTGGCCAATGTCGCGTGCCCGCATTTTGGCCCTACAAAATAGTGGACTAATGGATAAATAAATCACTATAACGCAACGACCCATTAGGCTTTCCTCAATAGTGATAGGTTTTTGAGGAGTTTTTTTAGGTGCTATTAGAAAAGAGAAAATGTGAGGGGAGGAAAAAAGGAAAAGGAAAAAACAAAACAAAATAAAATCTAAAACAATTAAAAAAAAAACAAAAAAAAAAAAAAACAAACAAACAAAACAAAAAGCAAAGTTCTTAACGTGCCCGGTCGGCACGTAGTTTGTGTAAAACGCACAAAAAAGAGCCAATTCCTCTCGGCGCTGGACCCACCTACCAAAATTCCCATATTTGCAGGAGAAAGATATCTCCAAAAACTCACAATCCACATTTGTTAAAAACTCACTTTTTAATTTTTACTATTCCTAAAACTCATCCAATATCACTAATGGTGAAGGCCTTAGGTGATGAGAGGAGAACTTGTTCTTGATGCCGGACTACAAGGAGCCCCACCACATAATTATCTTTATTATATATGATGGTATTGAAGATAACAAGATGCGATATGGGTGAAGCCTTCATTGTGATCATTGTCTAATGTCTATATGATTGTCTCGAATCGAAAAGGTCAATAGATTAAGAGTTGAACTTTAAACATTGTAATTACCAAACTAACCACTCTATCAACTCACTTGGATCATCCCAAGTTTATATGTACATGATACGTATATATTTTGCGGCATTTCTATTTTTAACCTATCAAATATAACACAAATTTAAAAATGATTTATTTTCTTATTCTAGTCGTTTTAGTCCCCATCCCCCACTCCCCTCCCTACAAATTCTTAACCATTTGATGAGCGTTAGAAATGGTCAAGTTTAGGTGAAATTACCCATGTGGGTAGACGTATGAGTTGGTATATAAACGCTTGATTTGGTTTAAAAGTAAAAATATTTAAGTTTGGATTTTTATTAAATTCAAATTAAACTATTTTTGCAAGCCTCAGGTGAAAAATAGGATTTAATATTAGTCATTGATCTTGCTAAAATCAACGTCTAAGAAGAACACATATTAAAAAAATACGGTGGTAATTTAGTCATTTTGCATATTGTTCAAACTTAAAGCCAGTACATATTTTATGTGATTAAGGTGTACATGTTTAAAGCTTAATGTGCGTCACTTTCTAGTTTAAGGTGTATCAATTTAAAACTTAATGTGCTTAAGTTTTAAGGTTAAGGTGCATAGTTTTATAGTTTAAGGTGCATCACTTTCTAGTCACTTTAAAACTTAAGGTGTTTAAGTTTTAAGGCTAAGGTGCGTCACTTTCTAGTCAGTTTAAAACTTAAGGTGTTTAAGTTTTAAGGTTAAGGTGTGTCACTTTCTAGTTAGTTTAAAACTTAAGGTGTTTAAGTTTTAAGGCTAAGGTGCATCACTTTCTAGTCAGTTTAAAATTTAAGGTGTTTAAGTTTTAAGGCTAATGTGCGTTACTTTCTAGTCAGTTTAATTTAAAACTTATAGCTTAAGGTGCGCAATTTTATACCTTAAGATAATGCGCGCATATTGGCGTGACTGAGGCTCAAATCCACTCCCAGAGTCAACAATTGACCCTCCATGTGGGAGTGTAAACCGGGACACCGAGTGCCACTAGACCACAAGGTCTTTGGCTTGAATATATATAGTTATTTATTTATTTATTGTGTGTTTTCTATATTTAACACAACCATATTAACCACTATCAATAATTAACTAATTACATTAAACACTCCTAATCTAAGCACTTAATGGCTCAACTTCCCATCATTAACACTCAACTTGATCTAAACAAACCTCATAAACTCAGTTTTCCCATACAGCCTACCGCACCATAACCAAACACACGCCACGCTGCGATCAACTCTGCTACCGATTTCCACTAATCCAACGGCTGATACCGCTAGTTATTATATCTTTCCCATGTGCCCGCGAGTAGACGATCAGATTAGTCGCTCAGAGATAAATGCAAACAAAAAGCATTCTTAGCATTCACACTCTCCTTCGTTGTTTCTGATGCCGAGAGAGTAGAATCCCTCGCCCGCTCTCTCTTTCTCTTCTCTGCTACGAAGCTCCAATCTCTCTCTCTCTACCGGCCATTTGCTGCGATGCTGCTTTCTCCGTCTAGAAACACTCCGATCGGAGCTGGTGTCGGCGGTGATGATCTGAGCTGATTGTTTTTTCCGTTTGATTTATCGATTTTGAAGGTTTGGAAGGGTTTGGTTGTGGTCCGGAGAAATGTATAAGAACCAGCTGCAGGAGCTGGCGCAGAGGAGCTGCTTCAACTTGCCGTCGTATTCGTGCATCAGAGAAGGTCCTGATCACGCGCCGCGATTCAAGGCGACCGTGAACTTTAACGGCGAGACGTTCGAGAGCCCTAACTACTGCTCCACGCTCCGCCAGGCTGAGCATTCTGCCGCCGAGGTGGCGCTCAATGCTCTCGCCAACCGTGGACCTTCCCACTCGCTTGCTGCGAAGATCCTGGTGAGTATTTCCGAATTTAGCCGCGGAAATGTTAGGGTTTGTTTCTGCTTTCTGGTACTGCAAGCTTCTGTTGTTTTTCTCTGATTAATGTATGGATTTTTGTGTGTTTCTGTTTTCTCCAACTGAATTTGTGATCCAAGTTTGTTTGTAGAAGTGTGCATCACTGTAATTGTCAGTGAAATTCTTTTCACATGGACTAAGCTTTTGTTAGCTTATATAGCTGGGAATATTCTTTCTATGTATCAACTCTTATCACAAAAACACTGACAAAACTCAATGGCCACATAGTGTGTTCAAATTTCATACTCACCTATATGTACAAACACATAAATAAGAGAGTGGTGTTTGGCTTAACTTGGCACAAAAATGCTTGTGGTTTTCACTGATTTGGTTTCCACATAAAAGTTGTTGTCATTCATTCATACTTATGCCTTTACTGTTTTTCATACATAGATTGTGTTGGCCTTGGGCAAATAAAACCATCATATGGTGTGTAAGTGTGTTAGATCTTTAATGAACCCCATATCTAAATGAAAGAAAGGACTGGCAAATTCACCTCATTTTTCTAACTCACAATTCACTGATTTGATTACAATGGAGTAATATTCTTAATAGCATCGTTAATGGGTTTCATTGAACTAATCTTTCTGATTGTGGTTTATTGCTTTCCATATAATGATTCTAAGTCCCTCTTTTAGGCTCCACCTTTGTCATGTAATTGGTTATGCTCTATCATTCATGCATGTTAGATTGTTAGTTAAGACTATTACTTCACAAATTCTGCAGGATGAGACAGGCGTATACAAAAATCTCTTGCAAGAAGTTTCTCAAAGAGTGGGAGCATCATTGCCTGCATACACAACATTCAGATCAGGCCTAGGGCACCAACCTGTCTTTACATGTATTGTAGAGTTGGCAGGTGTTACATTTACTGGCGAGCCAGCAAAAAATAAGAAGCAGGCTGAAAAAAATGCAGCCATGGCAGCTTGGTCATCCCTAAAATTATGTAAGTGATGCAAATCCATGTCTAACTATTGATTTTATTCTCCAATCTACTTATATACATGAAAATAAAAAGGTGTATAACCTAAAACATCAATATATGTCGGATTGGGTGGAGAAAAGTGTTGTATAGTGGGACTGTGGGCTTTCTTGTAATTAAGATGCCCATTGCTCAATAAAGTGCAAATCTTGGTATATCATATATGCCTTTATTTTGTTCTTACACTTTTTTTTTTAATAAATATTTTTTAGAAAATAATGGAGATTATCTGTTTGGCTATGTTTATTTTTCCCCTTTTTATGTACTGGGTTAGAGGTTGATGTTGTGAGGTATTTATTACACTGTGACATGCTCCTTTATGTCTATCCAGTGGAACAGCAGTCTGAGAATTCAAGTCCAGATAAGGGCAGAATTGAAGAACAGGAGCATGTTACTGTAGCACGAGCTTTGCAAATATATCTGATCAAAGCAAAGTTGGCTGGAGTACCGTTCCCAATCAATTTTCAGACTCCCAATTCAAGGCCATCGAGTACACAGCAAGCTCAGTCTACAACATCGAAAATACTTCCCCTAATACGCCCAAGAACATCCCATCGCAGTAGACCTGTCAGTCCACTATGCTCAAGAACCACAGTTCAAAGCAGGCTGCTGAATTCAACAAGTAATGAGACATCCTCGTGTTCAAATACTGCTGTCATAAGTGATGCCCTCTCAACAGCCATGGAAAACCACTGGGCTCGACCAGCCAAGTCTCTGGCAGCTGGTGCTGCACCCTACATTCCTGTTCGGCATTTTAGCCCACACCATAGAATTGCACCTCCAGTGACTATTCGAAATGCAATTCCAGTTTTCTCAGCACCACCACGCCCACCACCTTCTCAGTCCCAAAGGAATATAAGGCCTCCATCAATGGGTGTGGCTCCATCAGTGTCTGTTAGACAGGTTGTGCCAGTGTATGCTTCTCCTCTCCCAATTCGGCCAGAAGAACTACCCATATCAGACAGATCACATAAATTAAAGGAGCCGCCATTGGTGCCATCATCTAAACCTCCACCTGTTCAGTTTAAGGAAGCACTGGATTCTAAAGCACCAGAAATCCAGGTAAATCCCAATCCCCCCAAAGCAGCACCAGGTAGAGCCGAGGGGCCAACAGCATCCCCCGCTTTAGGTTCTCAAGTCCTCCCACAGAAGGTAGAGGAGCCACTCCCTGTCATTCCTGGAGCTTTGCCGGTTCAAAATGATCCACCAGTTTCAAGGACACCCACTGACCTTGGAACCTCCCTAGTAGCTCCAAAAGAAACAAGGATTGCAGCTGATGATCAACTACAGGAGTCTCTGGAAATCGAGAATTTGAAGAAGCTTAATATCTGATGCCAGTCGGTGAGCATCACAAACTGCAGAACATTCGGTAGCCTTTTGTACTAGATCTATTGTCAATGTAATGACTTTTCATTTAGGTTTTAATCTTTCATTTCTCATGTTTTTATAGTTCTTTTTGCAGTTACTTTACCTCTGCTTTTTAAGTATATGGCATAGTTGGGCATCTATCTACACATATACAAGTAACAAAAACAAGTTAACATAGAGAACAAATATGATTTACTCTCCAACCATTCCATAAACTGGGACTAGGGAAATTTCAAGTGAGGAGAAAAGCCTCGGTTTAAAAAGAAATAAATTGTGAACTACTTAAGGTTGAGAAGACAATGAAATAAATTGTGAACTACTTAAACAAAATAGATCAGAAGAAATAATTGTGTCCTACTTTCCTTAATAGCATGACAAACTTAACAGTCAATGAACAAGCTTCCACGCTCTCTGCATGATCTCATCATCTACAAAAGGCCGCAGTGACCACATCAGGCAGTAGCTTTCTAGCTCCCCAGATGATGATTTGAGATCGAGAGATGAAACAATCTTTTCCTGAACAAAAGCCAAGACCAAATGTTACAGGCAAAAGGTCATTGAAGAAGATAAAAGCTCAGATCAGGTTGCAAAATATTGTATGCTTGAAGACCTCAAACAGCATCTACATGCATTTTTTTTAAAAAAGTGATGAGAAAATTATTTACCTGCATCACATAATCTTTTTTAACCATAGCAAATATGACTGCCATCATTGTAGCAATATCAGTTACTTCAGGCTTCAGAACACAAGATGGCACTTCCTCCTGGGTAAAAACAGTGGTGACGTTAAATCTCATTCCAACTAAAAGAAAGTATTCAAGGGAACAATAACAGTACCCATTTGGCAAAGCGTAGGATTATTGATTATGATAATAAATTATGACTATGGATTGTAAATAATTTATATTCTACTCAAAGATACAAATGCACTATTTGCTTGAATAAAGGTGAAAAGATTTTACAATGTATAATCCATAACTTAATAATCAGAGTAAATAAGCTTTACCAAATGAGCGCATAATATAGAAACACACCAATGAAATATGCCGTGCCACTTATAAAATTAGCAAAATATTAAACCATACTTCCAGATATGAAGGCAAAGAATAAAATGAGAAACAGTCAGTGTGGACAAATCAAGGCCACTTCAATGAATGTTCCAATTGATGTAATTGATGACTCAAATAACAAGAAAAAGCAAAAGATGATAGTATCACACATCTGAGGCAGCTTGTTGGGATACATATAACTAGAGTTTAGAAGAAAAAGGATCTTACTCTGTCAGTTGAAGTTGCACCAGAGTTCAAATTGGAGTTGGTATCTCTATCCAGCATGCAGGGCAGGCTATTATTTGCACTTTGCACTAAAGCAGCTGCATCATCCAAAAGGCAAGCCAATTCATCCACTAAGCATTTTGCTGCAATTAAACATACATGAAAAAAAAAAATTGTAGTTCAGATATTCTGTTAAATATGATATTAATGTAGACAGTATCAAATTATCTAACAAATTACACATGGAACATCTACGTAATAATCACAATAGGAGAACCATCAGCTATTGTTTATAGTAGCTGTTGATATGGTATTAAAAAGGGTAGTAGTTCCTGGGTGAACAATACCTTTTGCTTTGTGATCCTGGAGTCCAAGGTGGCACGCATGCACTTCTGCAAGCACAAAACTGAAGTTATGAAGATGAAAATTTGCAGGAAATGTTGCAAAATAAATTAGAAACATGATGTCAAGTAATATAGTCTTTTTTATACACAGCACATTCAGTGCGTCGAGCAAACAAGTTACAATTTTAAGTTCAAAATTGCTGGACAACATCCATTATGCATTAGTGCATTACATATTTAATCAAGACAACTGAATGGACTTACGCATAAAAATCAATGAGATAGACAAAAAATTTGCACTCTTTGCATAAGGATTCTGTCATGCATGCTTTGGAATGTTATACACACCCTTTCCACTGTGTTTACAGAGATTGGCACACATAATCTATAGGGTGGCATTTTGGATAGAACAAGCTGTAATAAAAGGAGATGAAATATTGGAATCTAAACTGTTTTCCACTTAACCATAATAAAGTTACAATCAACTTATCAAGCACCAAGTAATGAGGAAGAAATGGTATTATAATGAATAAAAATTCATTAGTCGATGGATGAAGGAATAATACAAGCCTGAAGACACTGAAGTATATTGAACATTTGAACTTTTAACTTAAAGAATGCAAGAGAAATAAATTCCTTATTTCTACAGACATTAAAGAAGCAAAAGGCTCTATGTACATGGTTTGCATATGAATATATGAACTGATGAACTGATGAACTGATGAACTTACACTTGTTTATATTCTGAATACCATCATTGGTATTTTTGCATCCTGCTTCAATGTAGGATAACAGCCTCTTGGTTTCATTATCTCTAATAATTTGCTCAACCAAATCAGACTTCATTTCAATTGGAGGCCTTTGAACATATTCTACAAGAAACACGCATGCATGAGTAAAGAAAAGAAGATATAGAATGTTTATCCTTTAGGTATTCAAATGGATATCACAAAGCTCACCGAGCCCTTTCTGAAAGCCAACCAGCAATCTGTTTCCAACCGACAATAGGTCCTCGAGCAATGCAATCCTGGACAATAGTTTGACAAGTAACGAAAACAGAGAGTTAACAAAGTCTAAAGCATGCTGTGGAAGAAGCTGGAAAGGACGATTGGAATACAATATTACATCATCTCTACCAATAGAATTTTCCCACAATAAAATGTGTGAGGTTTTCATGATCTTAGCATTCTCAACTACTTTTGTTGGTTCAAAATAATATTCTAATACTTCAAAAGTTCCAAAAAAAAAATACAGCATATGTTTTAAGGTAATAGGGCATAATTCAGAAAGTTAGCGAGTACATTATAACAATAACAATAACAAGTTATCATTCTGTGAAGAAATAAACATGAGCTTTGAATCAACCTTGTCATAAAATCTGAGAAGATGTGCAAAATCTTCTCCCTATACTCATGCATTGGTCCGTCTTCTTGATTTTCCATTCTGAAATAATAAAGAGCAGTTAAAATTTTCACAACCTCTGAAACAACAGAGAACAGAAGGTATAACCAAGAGAACCTGAAGTACCATAAATAGTTGCTAGGCATGTTTTACACTTCATAGAAACAATAGGTCGAACATTTTCCTCGAGTTAAAATAGGCGAAGTCACAATCTAGAATGCTAAAATACAGACTCTAGCGGGCATAACATATCCCTTATTTACATATCATCCACCACATAGACAATTACACAAACACCTTATATGCAGCAATATATACATATTCAGAGAACTTACTAAGATTTTTCCTTTAAAAAAAGACTTAATACTTTCTAGATATATCAGGTGAAGCTAACAACTTTACCTAGCCGGCGCTTTCGCACGTTCGCCGATCGCCGGAGAGCAAACGCCCTTCACTTTCCCTACTTCTTTTTTTTCCTTCTTCCTTGCGAGTCTCACTGAAAAAGACGATGATGACGTGGGCCTATTTCGAGATAAATATGGGCCAAGTTCCGGGCTTTCTATTTCACAATAATGTTCAAAATAGTGATAGGTCCGAAAAGGCATTTATTTAATTTATTAAGTTATTTTCAATCCATGTATTAACATGGCCAGTTTTAGTCATTTTGGCAAATTATGGTCTACATAACACACCTTAACAAAAAGTACATTTTTAATATACTAAAAATACATTATTCGTGTATTAAATGTACATTATATAAAATAATATACTTTCATTACTCAAATAAAATATTTTATCTGAATATAATGTACATTTTTAATATAATAAAAATATATTATTTGTGTACTGAATGTATAATATTTAATAATATGATTCACACAATTGTGTGGACCAATAATGACTGAGTCATTTTTCAACAAACACTAAAAAAGAAAATATTTTTTAAAAGAAAAAAAACATTAATGGTATAGTATTCATCAAGTGACAAATTTTTGTACAAGCCGGCTAGCATTGAATATTTGAATGTTTCTTTTGTCTAGCCTGACTTGCACGTTTTGCGTGCCCCACCAAATGATACTAAACGCAAACACATGTTGTCTTAATATTGTTTCAGTGCAACTCGACCACATTTTAGTACCTTTATTCTAAATTTATGACTTCATCCCATGTTGTTGTATCCAAACAAAAAGTTAAAAGAGTTTTTCTATTTATTTATTGTGATCCCCAATCTTCCCTTACATTCATGTCACAACCATACAGCTCTTTTCTTTTAGTCACGAGCTAAACTTACAATCACTATATGAAAAAGTGTACGTGATAAATCTCACTTCGCTAATCAACAAAAGACCACAATGAGATAAATCAGCTTCGAGAATGACATGTGAGTTTAATTTGTAACTTTGTAATTACCAAGTCAACAGTCTAACTAAGTTGTCAATACTATTACGGTACAAAAATGAAACTCTCCTAACATTATTAAAAAAAAAAAAAAAACCTCCTAAAATTAACATTTTACTATATGTAAATTGTACTTTCACACTTCCATAAATGATCTTTTTACTACATGTAAATTGTATTGTCTGGTGATATAACATAAAGTAGCATATATAATTTCACAATGCAATCAATAGGGAGTAGAATATGATCAAGGAATTGACATAAGAGTGTGACAGATATGTTGGTTACTGACAAACAGATCAAGTCAAACAACTACTGAGAAGATGCAATCCACAAATTTGCATTAATTGGGTGAAATAAACCAGTATTCATAATCCTTGCAAGTTGCAAACAAAAATACTGATATGGAAAGAAGTTGCAACTACGAATCGCTGTACATTTGGCAAAGATCAGAAGATCTCTATCTAGCTCCCTATGTTATGGCTGCTCGAATCCCTAAGAACGGTAAGCCTTCAAGCTCTCTTCATGAACTCACTGCATGACAAAACAAGATATTAGATATTTAGATCATCACAGTTCTGTTTTGAATATATTAGGACAGTCAAAGTAAGATGAAACTCGAAATTTGCCTGAATGGTTCGTCTCTGGGGTGCTTAACGGCACCAGTAGCACCCTGATAAAGGGCACTGTTAAACATCTCTGTTGTTTCTATGCCAAACACGTTGACCAGCTTTTTGTACAGTTCATTGAATGAAGAAAGGGAAGACTCGAGTGTCTGCTCAACGTCCTCTGACGCGATGAACACCTTGCAATGTCCAGTGCCAAATCCAGGTTCAGATTTCTGAGTTTTGTAAAATGGAAACATTCCATCTGAAGAGTTATCTAGCGGGCCGTTTTGAAGAACTGCTGATCCTGGACTATCTAAGAGATTTTTGGTCTTCTCTTGGTTGGAATTAGATAAACTTTTGGAGATTGTTTCTCCAGAGCAGCTATTGGGCATCTGCTGCTCCGTGAAAATTGGTTTCCCAAACAACATAAATGCGGGAATTTTCTCTTCACTATTTTTCTTCAAATTTGGACTGTTATTTCCCATTGTCACGAGGCAAGAGACATTCTCTTCATTTTCTGAACTAGCCATTACATTACCTGTAAGTGTATTAGGTAGGATAGTGCCCTCGACCTCTCTGAATCCAAATGGGAAGAGCTCACTGTTCATTTTGTTGAAGTGGAGATCTTTTGAAGATAATCCACATTGAGCATGCCTGGCTCCCTGAATACCTGTAGGAATATTGTCTGATACATAAGACAAGAGGCTGCTAGGAATTACGGGGTTGCAGAAAAGTGCGGGTGCTGGAAGTTGCCCGACTAGGGGTAGAGGTTGGGGAAGCCGCAACTTCTTTCTTGGAGGTGATAAATGTGGTTGAAGAACGGGGGACACATCAGTCACCAATTCAACCAACCATGGGCTAACCCGCTTGGTGTTCTGAAGCAAATCTGGCTCATCCCATGCCACCTGGTCATGAACGAGGCTAAAATTCTGAGTCCAATTAATAACATATAACTGAAGTATTCATGTCTACATTTTTGGTAGCTAGAGAATTTTCTTGAGTATATTATTTCGGAGATTATAGCCCATAAAAAGGCAAAATTCCCTCGCCCCAAGGGCCCCCACGCCCTAGCCCGACATAATGGTGGAGGGGTAAATCACAGTGACTCAGAGGCCTCTTAGGTGGGAAGACCATTGCCTGGTGCCCACAAGCTCATACACTGTGGCTGTCAGGTCTCAATCTTATGTCCTTGCCTACAATCTACCACCTGAGACCCAACTGAGCTACTCATGCGGGCATATTTCGGAGATTCTAAATTAGAAATAATGTGGTGGGCGAAATCTGCAAGGAGATATTGGTGTTTTTGGTAGAGGACTATCCCAAGATGCAAATGGACTTTAAATTACACCAGCAGATTCTAATGGCACTACAGAAAACAGTAATGTAAATGAAATAGGGGCCTTGCATTATGGGTAGCCTTTTGATTCTCAAAATATTAGCATATTTTAACAGTCATATAAATACTAATTTGGAATAGCACATTTTAACAGATATAAATACTTATTTGGAATAGCATATTTTAACGAGAGTTTATGTTCAATAAATTCAAGGCAGATTTTAAAGCAAACTCCCTATAAGAGAAGGGATCGATTGTGTACGTTTTATATTGGCATTAGCAGGAGGGAGATGAAACAAGGATGTGTTTAACCTGAAGAAGGTTCCAGGGAGAATCAGGCCATTTGATTGGATCTTCGGCCTCAACAGAAGATACTGTTCCCATGAACCAGCTAATTCGAGATGGGTCTTCGGTCTCAGATGGCATCTTAACCCTCATACCCGGACACCACTTGATTCTCATTGCATCCCTCACCGTAGAGGCACGAACAACAAATTCTGGAGTGCACGCAAGGGGATAGTAAAGAACCTCAAATGGCTGGCCAGAAGCAGCAAGAAGTGCGGCTTCAGTGACAGATTCAATTAGGACATCACTCCTTCCTCCCGTGCCCACACCAGAGCTTTCAGTTCTATCGTTTTGTACAAACTTTTCATCGCCTTCGCTAAAGTTTCCAGAAAAGACACGGTTCAATGAAGTGGCATAACTTCCAGTTCCAGTCTGCCACCTAGAAAAAGCCTCGGGTCCTCTACCAATCCTCCTCCTAGCCCTCCGAATCCCAACATGAATATCCCCGTTTTCTTTTCTCACAAACACAACTAAATCCCCAGCAATGAGCTTCTTCCGGTTCACAAAATTACTCCACCCAGTTGTCAAAAGATGACGCCTTGGAGTCCCCCTATAAATATGCCTAAACTGCCAAGTCTCACCATGAACATCCTTAACAAAGATGGTCTGCACCGGAGGATCATCCGAGTAATCCAGCAGTGGAAAAATGGTCTCAGCGCAATACCTTGGCACCGAGAAACCCCCTCCATTATTAGCATCAGACTGCGTCAACGTCTTAGAAAACGAATTCGGTTTCTCTTCACTCTTATACTTAACAACCCCCAAAAATCCCCCATCATCATAAACATCATGTCCCCCACTCCCTCCCAACGGAACTAAACCAATTTTCGCATAAACCTCATCAGTCTCAGAATCAGCCAAATATTTCACAGCTGAAACCCTAGACAGAATCAGGGGTGGAATCCTTCCACACATGCCAAAATCCACACTCTTCTTGAAATGCTCAGCATGGCCCTGGGGAAAGTAAAATACCTTAGAGTTCACCTCTGGCATTTCAACCATCCCACCTGCACAGGCATGCCATAACTGGGGGTCCAATAATTTCTCAGTTTCATTCATGAAATTGTCCACTGGATTCATGTCATTAACCATTTTCCCCAATTTTTTACCACAACATAAATCTTTTCCTTAACACTGAGTCAAAATCTATCTTTTCCTTAACACTGAGTCAAAATCTCTGCAAGTATAATCATATCACAAGCATTAAGGCAACAACACAACAAACACAGCATATATACAATCCCTTTCCCTTAAGCACATAAACTATTTGAATTTACAACTGAACTACAGAAACCAAACAGGAAAATCAGGAGTAAAAGAGAGAAATGGAGTTACTTACCTTCAAGACATCTACAGAAGAGAAAAATCGAACAGATCAACTTTAGACATTAATATATAGAGGTGGGAGTGGTAAAAGGAGCAGAAGAGTTTGTGTGTTAGGAGGAGACAGAAACTAAGACACGGGCAATCGTTGCCGACCAGATGCTGCCACTCAAAATTTGATTTTCAAAAGGGCATTTTGGACCGGTATGTATATATATTTTTGTTACATAACCCTATAAAAATACTCATTTTGGTTGATTAAAGTGTTTACTTGGTAAAAACAATGATCAATGAGAGTGATCTATTTATCTTATTGATTTGAACTAATCAGATATGAGCAACTTAAGTTGAACTTAGACTGATTTACTTCATTGCGATCATTTGCGAATCAGAGTCACAATACAGTGTTTATCTAGTACACACTTTCATGTATTGATGGTGATTTTTATTGTCACTCAACAAAAAAAAAAAAAAAAGCACTCATTTTTTATGTGACAAGTGCAGTAAATTGAAAAAATATATATATTATATCATTTTTGTAGGGGAATCAAACTTTTTTTTAGATAACCTATCAATTTTGTCATTATGTTATCATGGTTGAAAAAATCGTTAAGCGCTCGGGGGCGCCTAAGCGTCTGTGTATTTTTTTTATTTTTTTTAATTTTTTAAAATTTGTTTAAGTATTTTTAATTTTTCAAAGACCAATAGTTATAAATTATATAATACATCACTAGTTACTAAAATATTAAATATTAACCTAACAAATATCTAGAATTTGAACAATTTGTGGTTATTTCGCTCAAAACAATGTTGTTTTGAGTAAAATAACACATTTAAAAAAAAATAATAGCTAATCGGTTGACTAGGCGACATAATCGGCGCCTAAGCTGCCTAGGCGGCCGACTCCTATACCACCGATTAAAGTAATACACTAGGTCGAGACGTCTAGTGCCTAGGTGAGATTTTTACAACATTATGTGTTATCGACTCGTCGTCAATAATTAATATTGTCCTGTGACATCAACCATCAATCCAAATAATTTTTTTTTTTTAACTTAACCCCTGAATCTTATCATTTTATTTGACATTTATTATAAATGTATATAAATGAAAACACAAATTCAAACTTTTTGAGATGCAATAGATTACGTTTACATAATTTCAAAAAAAAAAAAAAAAAAAAGTTTACATGTTTTGTTTCTTTGCCAATACTAAACATGTTTAATGCTTTTCTTATTAAAAGTGTTCCGAACAACAAATCTCTTGTTAATTGTGAGCACTTCTTTCAGAATTTCAAAATTACATGCCCGCTACTTGTACATAGTTATTGTATAATTATTACATCTCAGTCACACATGATATATATATCTTGATTCTAACCATATTATTTTACATTCATTCCTTAATAATAACCTACTCTTCCATTGAATACCATATTTATATTACAAGGTGTATGTATAATCCATTTAATTGGAACAATAATACTATCTCTCTGCCCCATTTTTGTTTGTCTGATTTGGTTAACGAAACTTGGCTGAAGTTATTTTAAATTTATTTTTTTTCATAATATTAAGTTTAGTATTAGTATATAAAATTTATATATTTAGAAAGTACAATAAAAATAACATTAAATACAAAAAAAAACAAATTTAAAAATAATTAAAATTACTAAAAAGCAATGAAAAAATATTTGATTTGACCAATGAATAATAAACATGACAGATCAAATGTGACATAATGAATATGTTTAATTTGTTTAGTATATAGGTTAAAGCTAATAAGCATGTTATAATAATCAGCATTCTTATTATTTATATTTTTTCTTAATGTCTTTATATGAGTTGAAGATTGTTGCAAAGCATAAGACAAAATTATAGTGACACCTTAGACAACAACAAACACAATGTCCCTCAAGTATGAGGCTTGAAGAAAAGCCAAATTGCACTGTCATTGGTTATTATTATTATGATAATGGTTTTTAAGTAAACAAAGGTGTTTAGGTGTGCTAAACCATGTTTATCTAATCTATACATCATATCATTGCATCCTAATTATTAAGGTATCCACATAAAAAATTGTAACATTAATTATTACTTAATTGCTTTTTATAAATGTATAATTGTCATTTTATTATAGTTACGTGGGTGTATGTTGTACCCATTTTCAATAATATATCCGTGCAGGTACCTTGCATTCTTGCAATGATTTGGATAATTTGGTTAATATTGGTGTACTAAATTTCTTGTAGTGTGATATACAAGTGAGGGATTAGATCTAGTTCAAAGATTAATTTTGACTCACGAAACTTAAAGATTATGTCAAGAATGTCGATATCAGGGTCAACCTAAAAAGTTAAGTTGCCTCGAGATGGATAGGGGCGAGAACGATGAAATGGAAGTCAATCGATATCCGTTACAACCATTATGGGGCGCCCACTTTACTTGAGAAACATTTGTGTCGTGTGGAGCGTTATTAAATGAGTCATAAAAGAGAAACACATAAGAATGATGAACTAAAACCAATTTTGAATTTATATAACAAAATTGTGAATATAGAGTTAAAAAAATTGTGAATATTGATTAATGTAATTTTGTATATTAAAATCTAAAATAGTGAATATAGAATTCTACAATTGTAAACGTAAAGTTCTAAAATTATAAACATAAACGTGCGAGGTGGACCCAGATCCATAACATAACAACCGCTACACAATATATATAGGCCGGTATCCTAGCGTAGAGCAGACCGGCCCACATTTTTCACAATTGCATCTATATTGGGCCTCGATTCTCAACCCAAAAGTCTTGTGCACTGTTAATACTACAAAATACAAATCATAAAAAGATAAGGGCTCGTACCGCAATTTTAGCATAAATTGGGAACCAAAATATAATATCTATTAAATTGTAAATTTCTTCTCCTCTAATCTAATCAGAATATCAGATAGCCGCCATTTGCTAAGCGCGGACAGAGAAACAAGGAGCAGTAATACGGTGCCGTTTCGCATCTAAGGTACTCTCTCTCTCTCTCTCTAGGCGATTTGATGTACACATTTCCTTTGCATTTTACATAGTTACTTCTTTGATTCCTTATGGAAATTTGATGAGATTCCTAAAACATGAATGAAACCTGGTACACAGGCCAAATGGTTAACTTGTGGATTGAGAAACTTTGCCGGTATTAATTATTCCTATCACCTATTCCCCTTTCATTTTGGATGAAATTTTCTATTGTTTATGTTTATGGATTGATCTAAATTAAGAGTGTTGAGTTATTGATTTTTAGTTGCACTTTTGTAGAGTGATTGAGGTTATTCATCATCATCATCATCATCAGTTTTTATTTCATATATTTAAAATTATTTTTTTAAATCTTAATTTTTTTTAATGGATGCAAATTGCTACATTTGACCTCCAGTGTAGGCTGCAAATTACACCTACATCACAGGCTGAGTTACCGGTACACATTCCTCTCACTTGGGGTTGTTAATTTTAATATGAAGTTTGCTGGATGATAATGGCCTAATTTCTTTACTAAAATTGTTTTATTTGAATTGGTGCGATTTGTATTAGTGGCATTCATCTGATTGTGCTTGTTGAACATTGCTTTAATATTTGGTTGTACAATGCTTGTTACAATTTGTTGTGTAAAAAATTGAATAAGAAATTTCAGTGAGTTTGAATAGCTTTAAGCTTGAACTGAGCTGTGTTTTGAACTTCAACTTTTGAATCAGGCTGAGCTTTGATTATTGGGGCTTGGCTAAGCTCAATTACACCCCTAATGGGAATCATCATTACTTTTTTTTTTTTTTTGTTTTAAAAAAAGTTGTTGTTTAATGGAAACCTTAATGTTTGCAATATTGTCTGGATACAATAAACGGAGAAATGCTTCTTTTTTCTTTTTTCTTTTTTTAAAAAAAAGGTATGCTTTGCCCGAATCCAGTGATGCTGAACCTGGCAACTATCTCTGGAAAACTGAAAATGTGAAAGAAGAATAGTTGCCAATACCCAGTGCCTGTGGTGGAAATAGTTCCTGCATGCAATGGGGTGTTGTGCAGTGTGGTGAGGGTCAGTTGCTGCCAAAATGGCATCCTTGTGGTGTACTAAATAGGAAAACACTGTTCGTTTAATATATAAACATGCAAAGCCTCTGATGAATGAGTTGATCTGATTGACAACTGGAACTAAGAATACATTGTTTATAAATACCATCCTACTTGTGATGGCTGTGAATGGCTAACTTTCAGATTGTGTTGTAGGACATCCAAAGTTAGACAATGGCTCAAGTAACAATGGACCCTTCCAAAAAAGTTGATGACAATGTTGCTTCCTCTACTTACAAATCTCAAAATTCAGCATCATCATTCAAAAGGTTGGGCAGGAAATCACCATTCACTAGATATGGACTTCCTATGATCTCACTAATGGTGCTTGGGTCTTTTGGCCTTGGCCATCTTCTGCAAGGCAGGTTGGTTCAAATGTTTATTTAATTAAGCATCAAATTATGTTTGTTGTTTAGTTGCTGGCTAAATGTAGTTCACTGGACACTGAAACACCCCTTTCCAGGATGGATTTATCCAAAGTCACTTTGAACCTTTAGGCTGCAGTGCTAAGGAAATTTATATTTAAGTCTTCAGAATCCTTCCATCATTTGGTAAAACGAAAGTAGCTCTTCCATCATTTTAAAGCTTGTTTGGAGATTAAGGAAGGGATCAACTGTTTAGATTGTCTATGCTTTTCATTGACAATTGCCTTTCTCAAGTGCCATAAAGCCCATAATTTTGTACAGAGTAATTGATATTTGCCTTAAAGCAATTTAAACATTCTTGCATAGTTGCTCTTTGCTATGCTCTTTTATTTACTTTTCATTTATTTTAAGATTAAATCTTGTGAAATGTTGTAGTTCAGCAAGGATATTGCTAAAGTGAAGGATGATCGTGAGTGGGAGATCATTGAGACAAGAAAAGCACTTTCGAAAGAAGGGCCTGTCAATGCATATAACCCCAAAAAGATAAATTTGGAGGATGAGTTGAAGGTATGACAGTTTGACCCATATGTGTGTGCATAGGTTATTGCAAAGTACCAAATGAAGCCAGTTTTTGTTTTGAAAAATGTTGTTGCTTCTGTTGCAATGGAGGGTATCTTGCATTTCTTTTTTCAAGCAGAGTAGTCAGAGTAGAATGTTTGTCTGTGTTCACCTAGTAGATAAGCAATACCCCAATTTACTGTGAATTTTACATGACGACTTTTTTTCTTCCTTTTTAGTTTGTCCTCAAATTTCCCTTGCATATCTCAGGCTCTGCAAGAAAAGGTTGATATAAACACTTACGAATACAAGAGAATTCCTAAGCCCAATGAGAGCAAATGAGAAGGCAGCATTTTTCTGAGGCCATGGCCAAAAGGTGCAGCCCAAGGGAATTCATCCTTCAAAGCTACAAAGCCAGCGGCTCTCCGGTTCATTAACGATACCCTTTTACCAGACACTGAAGGCGTAGTAGGCTTTATCTACTTGTAGTTGATACTAGGCTGAGTTTTGATTAATGGCTCAAAATTTCTACTACTAGATTCTTTCAAGCAAGTCTCGATTACACTTAGTAGCTATGAATACACTTTTTGAGTTGTTGAAACTTGACTTTAGCACTTAATGTTAATAAAGATACCTTTGCTATTAGGGGCTATATCTTCTAAAGTCAGAACACATGTTTCATGTTTGAATGAAAGGCGTTTTATTGAGTTTCAAAGAGCAGCCTTCTAGATCATTGAAAGGCCAGTGGGTACAGGGTGCATTGTTTTTCTTCTTGTTTCATTGTCTCTTTCTATTATTACCATTATTTTGAATTCTCCAGTTATGGGGATAATGGTGTGTTTTTTCAGGCAACAAAGTGCTTGAGCCTTTTAAAAGGCAAGTGGTAGAGAGAAAATTAAAAAGCAGGAGCAAACCCAAAACTTTTGTTAGTGAAAGTGGAAAAGGGGCTTTTACATCCCCAAATGCAAAGTCAATGTAGCTGTTTTACTTTATTCCTGCATAAAGATAGCTTTTTCTCTCATCCTTTTGTTTTCATGGTCTTCTCTGCTTTTCTCTACTCATTATATTTTCAAATGCAGAGACTGTTGTTGGATATGGAAAAGCAGGAACCAGGTTAGTATGAAATTAAGATTTTGAGCTATAATTCTTTAACACTTGACCAAGGTAAATTGCAAAATAACAAACATATGTTGCATACTTGCATTTTCCCACAGATAAAAAGTTGTGTCCCTATGTACAGCACCCACAATAATAACACAATTAGGAAAACACAAGGAAGATAGAAAGATCTAAGAACCTAACTAGCCTTGGTCTTCTCAAATACCATTTGCCCAAAATTATATTGCACCCCTCACTGGCTCACTGACATCCATTACTTGTTTTTATTCCATCACATGAAATATACTGACAATCTTGACTTCTTATATCTCCAGTTTACCCCACCCAAAGTCAACATAAAACAAAAAGAGGAAATCTTCATCTTCTGGCAATGTTACCTGGGTCTTGGTTGCGACCCAAGAGGCCAAACTGGGCGAATGGGCCTCTGAGAGGAAGGGCTGCCTAGTAACGTAGCCTGAGAGCGAGTAACCATCTCGAGCATTGAAGGAGTTTGATATGCCTGAACCAAGCTCGACCCATCTATAGAATCACCCCGTGCTGTTGCTCTCTGCCAAGAATGTGAGCTCAGGCCTGACAAAATGTAGGCTCTTCCTGATGCTTCATATACGTGTCGGTTTGCCATCCTCTCCTGCATTTCTTTGAGCTCTGTGTTGAGTGCAAGACACAGTTGGTCATGACATTTGATTGACACTGATTGGGATAACACCTTCCGGGAATTTTCAAGGATAGAAGTCGCACCAACCAGGTCTCCTTTCTCAGCTGCAGTCCGTGCCTGTGCCATTGCCTCGGCTGCTTGAAGCCTGTTTTGCTGCCTGTCAACTTCTATCGACACACTCGTTTGTCCTGCTTCTTCTGGTCTACTGATCCTAAGTTCTTCACTTTCAAGGTTCACCAATTCTTTTGTTAAGGGATCCTTGTAGACACACCTCACCTTCAACAATGAAGTTTCATTCCTCAAATAATCAGCAGGCACTTTAATTGAAACAAGGAAGTCCCTTTCCTCATCAGCATATAGATCGCCAACATCAATGGATCCTTTTCGTCCATCAGACATGATATGGCTCCGGTAACTGCCTGCTCTTAACGAGCTTAGATAGACTTCGGGATGGACACAGTCAATACTTAATTGGAGCTCCTTTACTACAACACTCAGAAGGCCTCCAATGCATTGAGCAAATGCATCCTGGATCACGCCTTCCGTCTCAATGAAGGAAAATGTTCCTCCTGAAATCTCTGAAATTGAGTGCATCGATGAAGCATCATGATCTGCACCAAACCCGAATGTGTGCACTGGAATTTTAAAATTCGAACCTTCTCCACCGTGCATTGACGAAGGAAGAAGCAACTGGTAGTTAGGTTGCTGCTGATTGCCACCAGAACTACTGACTGTATATGTGTCTTGACCATCAGATAACAATATTATACTTGCAACCGGGTTCTTTTCCCTTCGGTCTTCCATTATCTTGGCACCCTTTCTCAAGCCTTCCGCAATATTTGTTCCACCATTTGCAACCAAGGAGTTGACAGCTTGGAGTGCCTCATGCCGTCCTGTTTCAGACATCCTTCGAAGGGGGAAAAGGCGGCGTGCTGTTGAAGAAAAGGCAATGACTGCAAGCCTGTCACTGGGACCAAGGTTCTGTATCACAAAACTCATAGCTCGCTTTAGAAGAGCGAGCTTTGTACCTGCCATGCTGCCACTTATATCAAGAACCGTGACAAGGTCAATGGGAGCACGAGGCGTTTGGATAACCTGGGCCTGGGGCATATCAGGCTGATTTCTACACAGGATTTTCCCAGAATCAGAAGCGGGAGCTTTGAGATGGACCAAGACGGTGAAGTCATCTGAAGCATTGAACCGTGAAACAGCTGGAACTTCCGGGATCATGCTGATCTTCGTCATACTCATTCTGTTTTCTCCACTATCAGCAGCAGGATTGGTATCTGATGTGCCAGCTAGTTTCTGAGATGAGTCGAGTTGATGACCCAAAGATTCATCGTCATCAAAGACGGTTGGCTCTGGAGCCTGAAGCAGTGGTGCAACATTTCGGAATGGGATTGGGCGAGGAGGAGGTACATGGCGGAGTACTGTCATCAGCGCGTTATTTTGAGGCCAGTCAACAGGATTCACTCTAGCCCTTCCAGGGGGAGGATCCAAACTAGGACACTGCAAGGGAATTTCTTTCCACTTTGCTCTGCATATTGGACAAACTTGGTTTCCATGTTTCACATTCGACGCAATACATTGGAAATGAAACGAATGCGAACATTCAGCAGTAAATATAGCATGGCCTCCTCCCGGCTTCATCGAGGCCAAACATATCGAGCACATCTTCTGAAATTTGAACCCAAACAAATCCATTTAGAAAGTGCTAAAAATTCTACATTCTAGATGAGCAATTGAACACTTTCATATGCCAATGTTTTAATTCAAAGATCAGAAAAGTAGCTGTTACAGCATAGCCAAGTGGTAAAATCTCCCATGGGAAAAGCTCAGCTAATAAACTGGGAGTTGAACTTGGAACCTTCTGGTTACCAAGCCAAACTAACAGGCTGACCAACTTGGAGGCCAATGGTATTTAAACCCCAAAAAAAATAATAATAAAAGAATTAAAATGATGCCTCAAATTTAAGATATTTAATTCAGAAGGTTCCAGTAGGATAACAAAATACATAACCTAGTCTCCACGAAATCAATCTTTCTCAAGACAAAATCTGACAAGTCAAAAACATAAAATTGGACCAAGGCCATCTCATTTTTAACACATGTCCACACTGAAAACAACATCAACATAAATGCAGGCCAGAGCATGTAGCAATTATATTCCTCTCAAAATCTTTTAGACTTAAATATACCAAAAAAATTTAAGTGGATGCAGATTTGGTTCATGAAAACATAGAGCTTCAATCTACCTTTTTTACCCACCCTTGAAGGATCAATATGAAGAAGTACCCACAAGTTACAAGTTCCAAGTTCTACTCTTAGCAAAGCAACCTATTCAGAAGGTCTTCTAGGTGTGAGCCAATCGGCTATGGGCAATCTAATTACTCTCGGATAGTTGTTGCAGGTTTTTGTCAGGCAAAAGAAAAATGCTCCCTCACATGGTTTCAATGTAAGAAAAACTAATCTTTTTTTTTTTGCAATAAACTAACAGTGAATCCAATAAATCAATCAACTGAAACAAACATATGGGAGGAAGAAAAACAATTTCAGAATCTGTGTTTTAAATCTCAAAAACAAAAAAAAAAAAAAAGAACATTTATTTACTTAGGTATAGTAAGGTGTAAGCACATATGATGAATATATAGAAACTGAAAAGCAAGAAATGGGCAAAAAAACAACCTTGGAAGATCTGCTCAAGCTTTTAGAGAGCTTAAAGGCATTGGAGGGCGGAGAGAGCAGGGCGGCGTCGGAGTGCCTGACGGAGGCGGCGCCGGAGGATATGGATTCCAGGTCATCGTCGTCGTCGACTTCATTATCCAGACGAGTTCTGGGAGCATTAGCGCAGAGATTCAAGCCCAGAGCCACTTTCGCTTTCCTCCATTTACTCCCCATTCTCTACAACGAGATTCAATTGGGAAAAAAATTTTAAAAAGCCCTCTTCTTTACAATGGGTATTTACCAAAAGACTCGAAGAAAAAAGCTCCCCACTTTCCTCCTCACTCACTCACTGTAGCAGTACCGCAAAAAGGAGAGAGAGAAAGTGGAGCGCGAAAGCAGAGACTAGAGAGAGATGGAAAAAGGAAAAAACGTTGTTGGGTGTGGGAGAATTGAAGAGAGAGAGGTTAAGAAGGTAGAGATGGAGCAAAATGAGAATGGGTTTGGTCATTTTATTGGCGGCCATAGCCATAGCCATGAATGTGTAAACAAGAAATTTATTAATTTGAGGTGTGTGAATGTATAGCGGCGCAGTGTTGCTGTTGACTTTTGTAACTTTACCAACTCAACTCCCATTTCCTGCACGCGCCCCGTTTTTCTTCTATCCTTAATTTGAAAATTGATTTTTTTTTTTAACAATATATTTTGACACGAAATGTATTTTACATATTGCGCTCGCATATGTCCCTATAATTCTATAAATTGGGGGTCCAATTTTTCTTTATATGTGTGTGTAATGTTTGATTAAATTGAATTGTCAACCAATAACCCCTATAATACTGAAACTTCAAAACATTACTACTATAAGACATACAAATATACACATTACTTTGTCTCCTATGTGGTAATACTAGCATACAACCATTATAATTTGTGGTAAAATTTTAATTGATAATTTGGTTTATATATAGATAATATAATCATGTTTTTACTAAACATTCAATAACATTCATAATTTTGAAATCTAAAATTCTATTTTTCCTCTAAAAACTCAATTTAAAAATATAAATTTTTTATTATGTTGATTGATACCCGCATCAATAATATTAGACACGGTTATATATGTTATTTATTGTTACATTAAGTAATATTAATATTAATATAGATAGTAAGAGATACAATTAGATATTTCATATATATATATTACTTTTTTGAAAAGGGATATTTCATATATAATTGTACCTATAACTTAACACTTAACACATAATTTTACATTCTCAAATTTTAGAGAAAATATCATTTTTAGTCCCTCAACTATAATATATGTATCAATTTTGGTCATTGACTATTAAAAATTTCAAATTAGGTGCATGACTATTCAATTTTGTATCACATTTGGTCATTGACTATTAACATTTTCAAATTAGGTGCATGACTATTCATTTTGTATCACATTTGATCCTACCGTTAAATTTTTCGGCCAAATTTCCGACGAAGTCACCGGTGATCGACTAGTTTATTTAATTTTTATTTTAAAAATTATTTTAATACTCCGTAACTTTTAAATAAAAAAACTTAAAAATAAAAATATAATAATAAAAAAATAGAGAACGCCGGCCACCCCCGACGACTTCGTCGGAAATTTGGTAGGAAAATTTAACGGCAGGACCAAATATGATACAAAATGAATAGTCATGCACATAATTTGAAAATGTTATAGTCAATGACCAAAAGTGATACAAATTGAATAGTCATTGACTTAATTTGAAATTTTTAATAGTCAATGACCAAAATTGATACATGTGTTATAATTGAGGGACCGAAAATGATATTTTCTCTAAAATTTATGTGAAAACAGTAAACACATTAATCTATTGAGTAAACCACTCCAATCCTGATTGGAGGTCTACATTTACTATTATAGGCCTCTAACTTTATAGAAAATCAGATGAAAGCAAGGACAAAAATAGTCAACAAGGTCAGAATTACTTTGCAAAATAAAAAAGAAAAGGTAAAGAGTGGGGCCCGGATATTAATTGAGGTGGTGTAAAACAATGAATGGAGTGGGTCCCGTGATGAGACAGAAATGTTTAGGCATGGATGAGTCAAAGCTGGTGGGATTTTATTAATCATCAATTTCCACCACACGATTTGATTACTTCTCCCACACGTGCACATCATTAAACCAATAACCCCCACCCCCTCAATCTTTTTGCTTTTTGTCAACCCTGTTTATATTTTTCCTTTAAAAAAAAACTTAATTCTTTAAATTTCATTGAACTAAATCTTAGACTACGTAAACTTGTTTTTATGCCCATAAATAGATAAATTAATTCAATTTAATTTTGAAACTTAATACCAAATTGTATACTTCTATTTTTATTTCTCATACCCAATTATATATTTATATTTACAATTTAAACAAATTTTATGATCCTGAAGATGTTGATTTTTAAAATCAAGAAACAATGAGAGTATAGATGTCAATTTTATAAGTTATTGGGTGATTGATAAATAGTTGTTAGCTGTTAGCTGACTGGGTTAGTGAGTTTGACTAGTTGATAGCATTAGCTTATTGTGGAAAGATGCTTGGTAAATTAATTATTATTTAATAGCTTATTACGTGTAAAATGACTTTCTCAATCATATTGACCTCTTATTGAAGAATTATAGAACTGATTGTAAAAATAATTTAAATAATTATTTAAATCTCATCATTATAAATTTCAACTCTCCTAGATATTTTATTTAATTATACTCTCAAATTGAGGGATAACGATTAATTAAAAAGAGGATGATGCTAGAGATATTTAAACATCTAAACTTTAAAGGATATTTTCTAAATTTTTTTTATGATGAGAGAAACCCACATTCATTTTTTTAGAGTGTGCACTGGATAAATTTTATTCATGTGTTATGCTCGCTTATGTGTAATAACTCAAAAATCATACCTGAGAGATAAACCACTGCACACTACGAAGAAATTGTGTAACGATCAACGAGATCAACCGAGAAGGTGTTGATAAGAATAAAATTCGTTGCCCTGACCTTTTGTATGAGAATTATGCCATGCATGCTTACTCAACCACTACTTTCAGACATATTTTATCAATTTCCTAGCTCTCAAATGGGAGGGAAAAGTATAGTACATGCATAAATAATGTAGTATATATACTAGCAATGTGAAGAATTATTACTACTTTACTAGTATATGTCTTGTAAGAATTTCTCTCCCACTTGAATTGGTGGCATTGATGCCTTGATGGCATCAAATTAAATCTTTTATTTATTTGCATATATTTTTCCAATGACCTAGGAATCTTGGCCATCACAACCCCTTTTGACATTTTATGATGATGGAACCCAGAACAGAATATAGAGTGGCATGGGAAAAAGAAAGAACAAATTGCATACATTATGTGTATATATATATACACCTCAATCATGCTTTAGAAAAAATACACCTGGCCTCAATCAACATTATATTATATTTCAATAGTTATAAACATATTACAATAATAATACGGAGTATTACTTTATATTTATTCAAAGAAAATTCTTCGGTGCCCCTTGTTAAATATAAAATAACCAAATAAATCTAGCTAGCGAAACTCCATAACGTATTATATACATGTTAACACAAATAGCAGAAGCAAAACATGATCGACATATATCCACCATAGTTTATATCTTTATATAGTTGTGTTGTTTACAGAACGGTTGAACTGCAGGGATCGGAGTTTTGATTTACCGGCCACCTCTTATTTCTATATTTTGATATATACTTTCTATCAAAAATAGAAAAGATTAGATATAAATATTATGATCTAATCATATCAAGTGATTATTTAAAAAATGAATGATTTTTGTTTTTTCAAAATTCCCCATTCTCCTCCTTCCAACCTCATTTATTATCCTTCTTTGGCATGACGACATTGAAATTCTTCCAATTTATTTAAAAAATAATAATGAATTGCAACAATAACAATACATTTTTATTAATTGCAACTCGAATATTTATTATTTTTAATATGATAAAACATTATATTTAGTGTGATGAGACTCACTTGGGTTTGGATGGTGTGAATTAGAAAAAGTGATGAGGTAGATTGAAGGTGAGGAAGTGGGGCATGGTGGTGGGGGAGGGATCGGAGGGGAATTAGCTAGGGTTGTTTGAGTGGAGTTCTCTATTCTTCCACTAACTTTTACTCCTCCTTTTAAAAGACAAGCTTTTAAAAGAAAAATTTATAACTCTTTTTAATCCCAAACCAACAAAATAAAAGTTATTCCTCTCCCCCCACAAAATAACATCAACTAAGAACAAGATTGTGACTCCTTTTCATTTATATATGCCCTCCTTTTAAGGGCATATATATATATATATATATATATATATATATATATATATATATATATATATATATATACGCGAAAACATGCATAGTCATCATGTAACAAGTGAGGACTAATCATAGCCGCTCATTAAAATTCATAAATGGTTGATAATTTTAGTAAAAAAAAGAAAAAACATGAGATCAATTTTATAATTATTAAGTAGTATACATTTTCATGTTTGTAATTTTTTTTATAAAACTAACCACATCTATTTTCTCCTTACTTTTTAGCAACACTCAACTGTTGATTTACCTAGATAAACAGATAAAATCAGTCATCATTTTCTAACTGAGCTGGAAGCATGTTTTCATCTGAACCCTCCTATATATGTGTGTGTTTTTATTTGTAAAAATTTTATGGTGTTAATCTACACCTAACGAGTATATATATTGAGTACAAAAAAGAATTTAAAAAAAATCCATATTTGGTTATATTAGGTCCTCATAATACTCAGCGCAACCCAAAAATATGTGTTACATGCATATAACAATTTACAAGTATCAATACATGACTTATATAGCGATATGTGTTTGTTTCACATAATAATATTATTGAGCGCATGCGATATTAGTTTTGTTTCATTAATTTGCAGTATTTGATTAAAATGTATGAATAATTAATGCATGCATATATATATGTTAATAATCAGAAAATTGACAAACAAAATATAATAATGTTTAATTAAATTGGGTGCATGAGCAGATTAAAGATGGATCATATATATATGGTTTTGTATATAAAGGATAGGATTCCCTTTGGCACCTTTAAATTTGCCAGCCTTTCTGGGGTAAGTCAACTAGAAAGCTGACTTTTTCCTATTATTCTAAGAGAGCCTCTCATATCATATCTCATTATCTATCTCCTTTGATGGTGCCCCCCATTTTGGGGGATTTAATCCACTGTTCTGTTCTTTCTTCTTGTTTTACATGTAATTAAATAATTACATTCATCGATATTCTCAACAATCAAATAAAAGTTTAAATAAGCAGAAATTAATTAAATACTCCATACAATTAAATGTATCAACCATCGAACTTTAAGAAGAAATTACTCTGATCTAGTATAGGATTAATACATATCTTTAACGGATATAGTAAACATATAAAGAAGTTATAAATCACTCGCTACGAAAATGTCATAGTTGAAAGATTAAACATATCAACAAATAAAAGTTTCAGTAAGAAGAGATTGAAGGTCCTAGTGCGGGATTTAGACATGTTTCCAATAAAAAGTGTAGAATTTTGACATATATCTTATGCAGGGTGGACATATACAGAAATAACATATCGCTCACTAGGGCTCTGAATTGAAAAATTAAACGTATCAACAAATAAAAGTTCAAGTGAGCAATTAAAAAACCACTTTAATATAATGTATTATTAATGTTAAAACATATTTATGATGCAAAGTGAACTTATAACAAAATTACATATCACTACACAAATATAAATAAATAAAGTTACACAGTTGCTACTAGTTATAACTTTTAGCGTAGTAATAAGTGTTTGATCTAATAAAGACTATTGTTAATTTGTTAGTCAAAATATTAAAATTAAAACATTTAAATGAAAAGTGAATAAATTTTACAAACCCAAACAATCTCGTCTGCATCATTACAATGCAATACAAAGTGTTAACCATTATTATTACTAGGTATGACCAATAGAATTAATTATTAATGCATATATGGGGCAGTAATAATTAATAATTATAAGTGGCATGCATGCCTATTTTTAACATCTTCCCATAGTTACACTAGATTACATGCATTGACTACTCAAGATTCTATAATTTGACCGTGGCATATGCCATTTCTTGGGCATGTTGGCCGTCTAGGGTTTCCCACCATGCTCCATTATATTTAGTGGTTTCATAACTTGCTAATTGTGCAATGCATTGAGGATTGAATTTTTCTATTTCTATTTGTGAATATTGTAAAACCCAATGTTGAGAAAGACAAAATACTCTCACTTGAATATTGTAAAACCCAATGTTGAGAAAGACAAACTACTTATTACTTGAATATTTTCTCTAAGAGAGAAAAAAAAAAAAAAGAATAGAACGAAATTCTAGAAAATTTTCACTAGGTCAATGAATTGAAGGCTATTATGTCCTTTGCGGAAAAGAAATAAATAAAATAAAATAAAATAAAACAAAACTAGAAGTAGTAATTGTCTCGCCAAGAACCTTATGGTCTAGTGGCATCAAACTCTTCCTTTTATACGGGAGGTGGTGGGTTCGAGCCTCAGTGGATCCAATACTAATTGGGTTAGTTCGAGCCTCAGTGGAGGCAATACTAATTCTTGTGCGTCAATAGGTTGTCTCACATTAAGGAAGGTATTAATTGTAATAGAGTCAGTAGTATTAAAAAAGAAGTAGTAGTTGTCTCACATTAAGGAAGGTATTAATATCAAATAAATAGTAGTTGTCTCACATTAAGGAAGGTGCACGGAAAAAAATTATGTTATTATAAATGTAAATAAAAGAATTAAAAAATAAAAATATGTTAAAATGTACAATATAATGATATAATTGCAATTCCATATAGTTAGTCAAGTATCTATTTTATTAATCACTTGATCTAACCAAAATATACAAATTAAATAATTTTCATTAATAAAAACATTGAATTTAACATCATTGAAAGAATATGCTTGCTGACACATACATATAGGGTATGGTTTATTCAGGTGAGAACACATTCCCATGTAAAAAGTGATGACTGGCATGAAATCATGAATCCTCCATTTGGGTGGATCAATTGTTGAATGTTGCTGAAAATAATGAGAAAATAGTGTAATCAGTTTTATAAATATCACAAATTTAATAGTTTGTAACAATTATAAAATTAACTCTGTATTTTCCTCCATATATAGTCCATGTGACATAGCTCAGTGGTCAAAAGGTTGAGTGTAAGTGTAGACCGTGTAGTGACCCAATAAATACTTAGGGCATATATATATATATATATATATATATATATATATATATATATATATATATATATATATATATATATATATATATATATATATATATATATATATATATATATATATATATATATATATATATATATGGTGAATAAAAAGGTAAGAAGAGGGAGATATACATGATGGAAAGGAATGATGCAATGGTGGGTTAGTGCCGAAAACATAATGCAAAAGTGAGAGGCATAATAAGTCAGCTTTTTGTGTTATACTTTTCATTAAGAATATAATTTAGAGGAGGGTAGGGGGGGCAGGGGAGCTGTGATTTGAATTTTCAATCCATGCATAATTGCATGCCATCCAAGCAAGCATACTAGCTTAGCTTTAATTTGTGTTTAATTACAATTACAAATTAAATTTTGCAGTGGGCTTCATTCCTTATCATGATGTCACATGTGTGCTTGTTTAATCATCATCATCATCACCACCACTACACTACACTACACTTCAAGTCAAAACCCAATCCTTTCTTGAATTGGGTCCATTTGCCCATAATCATCTCCCAAAACTGCGTCGTACCATGTTGTGATGTCTGTCGTGGCAAACCCTAAATTAAAGTTGATATTGCATTAATCAGCAGGTCACTATTACTCTTAATTTACTTGAGTCATATCCAGAAATGTAATGCCATGTTTATATATATATATATATATATATATATATATATATATATATATATATATATATATATATATATATATATATATATATATATATATATATATAAAAGAAATTTGAGGTGCCAGTCAGTATTAGTGTCGTGTTGTGTGTCATATTATATGGAGAATTATGAAACTAGAACTCACAACCTCCCATATAGGAGTACAACTTAATGCCACCTAGACTACAAGGTCTTGACACAAATTAAACTTGAATTAATTGAATTAGTCACTTTTTTTTTTTCTCTCATGATCACACATGCTCTGCATCTAGGAACAAGGACAAGGCCCTATTTCCTTACCAATTATTATTTTTTTCTTTCTTTCCTTTATTTTCTTTTTAATTCGTTTTCTTTTATGACATGTTTGGCTCACAAGAAAATAATTTTATTTTTTAAATTCGAGGAAAAATATATTTTACATTGTTTGATTAATAGATGATTTATTCCAATGAAAAATAAATTCCTTAAATTTGAGGAAAACAAAATCACTCACTTTCCTTTTTGTATTTTATATCCACACCTTTTGGAAAAAAAGAGGTATAAGATAATTTTTATATTACGCTCACATATCTTTTTTATGTAGGACAATTTATTTTTTATTGAATTTCTTTTTATTTATTTTTTATGAACCAAACGGGCATTAAGGCTCCTTAGATGGAACTTGGGTTTAAGCACCCACCATCCCAGCCAATAACCGTTTGGAATTTGAGCCCAGTATCAGTATTGGGTTTTATTCACCCATCAAACTTGGGCCTTCAATTGTTCATGGTAAGATTAAAGTTTCAAAATTAAGTTATAATATAATACAATGAAGGGAAATAGAATTTGTTAAACCGTTCGGGCTCCAAATAAAGCTAAGGGTAAAGGCAAGAGTGTAATGACCAAGCACCTTGTACTCAGATGACATTTTGATGTTCTCCTTGAAAGAAAGTCACACGATCGAATCTCTGTGGTATTGATGCGATTGGATGTGCATTATTTGAGACTATGCATACATACAACAGGGGAAACTACTTCCCAAACTCAAAATGAAAGATTTTCACCCAAAGAAAAAAGAGAGAAAAAAATAATTAAAGTCGCATTATCCTAGTATATATTATTAAATACATATGATTGTAGTAATTCATATAGTTTTCCAGCGCACCTCTACATGTATTACTCCATTCTTGGAATCTATGAGATGGTATTTCTCATTTATCCGACCGTTGTGGATCACATCGTCCAGGTTTATGTCCACGTGTCCCAATGATTCCTAAAACAAAACAAAAACATCATCAAATTCATCATTATCTTCATACAATATTCCAAACAAATAAGATCTACCTTTGATCCGTAGATGAAGCCTTTCCTTTTACTCATGACTTGTAGGTGAATCTTCTCATGCACGGGGGGCTCTTCAACCATGAACTGAAACTCTTCATCCCATTGTGGATCACGACTTTTCTTAATAACCTAATTCATACAAAGTTTTGCACTCACTAAAATCATTTCACATATTTATTTTCAACAATTATAGCAATGGCAAGAGTTTTTGCCACCTTTGTTCTTATGAATTCGGTGTCATTCCCAATATTGATACATGACTATGAAAATTACCACTATAGATGTGCACGACTTTGGATTTTTTTTGCTTTTGGTCCTCCCCGTGAGAAATTCGGTGAAATCCCATAGGATTTTGTCTGATTACTTGCGAGTGACCAAAGTTTATAGACAAAAATGCTCGTCCATGTGACACGCTCTTATAGAAAGTGGGATTTTTGCCCATGAACTTAGAAAGTCATGTGACAATTAGGCGGGTTTTGGTTTCTCACCGGAAGGACTGAAAGTGGAAAAAGAATAAAGATTTTGTGCACCTATAATAACAATTTTTATAGTCGTGTACCAATACCGGAAATACTAACTACCAAACTCATAGCACCAAAAGTGGCCAAAACTCTAACAGCACGTTTGGTTCACGGAAGATACACAATCAAAAAGTCCAACAAGCAAGATTAGTAATCAAGGGAAGAAAATGAGGCGCTTTAGTTTACCTTGGTTCTTTTCTTTTCACCTCTGAAGAATACCTCGACATATGGATTGTTATGTCGAGAACCATCGACGTTCTCAGCTCCTTGGACAGTAACCATGAGCAGACCTGCTCCCCCAGGGCTAACGTCGCTGGACGATCCTTCAGCATTGCTCTCTTTCCTATTAAAACTGCCTAGAAGACCGCTGAACCCATCACTCTCTTCTCGAAAAGGAGCGTATGTCAACTCAACCACGACTCGCCCTCTGTGCTTCATGTCGTCTGGATCGCATGCATCTGTGCTTTTAAGCAAGTCGAGTGTAACCTCCTTTGTCTCGTTCGCTTGCAGTTTCTTCAAAGGAAATACTTGTTTCCCCAGTTTGTCGTGTCCACCTACCTGTATTTGCCCGAAACACGAATACTTTTAAGAATAACACTAACATAAATTCTCGGTTTTCTTAAACTTGACTTATCGGGTAGATACCCAGTTGCCAGTGCACACCCTTGGGTAGTGGTTGCTGGTTTCCCTCGGCAATCCAAACAATTTAAAAAAAAAAAAAAAGTTTGGCAATCATGTTGAAACAGAAAGAAAGTAAGAGGAAAACCTTGTCCCAGTCAAACACATCGATGTGAAGAACTTGGGATTCTGGATCCTTCACAGCAAGCCTGAAGGTCTCGTTCCACTCAGGGTTCAAGGTCTTTTTCTTGATCGACGTTTTCCTGGCAGGTAACCTATCTCCACTCAAGCTTAGTTTGACGTAAGGATCAGATAATCCCAGTAAGTCCATTTTCAAGAGTTTCATTGCGCGTATGACTTTTACGTGCAATATTCCAACAGGCTTCCTTATGGTCACCCTGTAAATAGACCAAAAGGCGAAGCGAGATCAACCAGAATGTTGGTTATACTGATGGGTTCTGATTATCGGGGATTCAGAAAGTGAACAAAGAATAACCATATCACATATGAGAACAAACAGACTTACGATGTGGGGGCAAGAATTGGTATTTCAAGACGTTGGGGCCAATGATAAAGGCTTGCCACCTGCTTTTTGATAGTTTCCTGAAAGAACGAAACGAACATCCAGTGATTAAAAAAAAGAGCGTGATAATGTTACAACTTGCGTGTTAAAGAAGATTATTCAAAGCCCATACTCCCCAGTTCCTACCCATAAAACAATGAGCGATGAACACCTGAACAAATCGATATAGGCCTGGAATTGCCATGAAGTCAGCTCCAAGAACTTTAAATCCAAAGTCGACATGTGGCTGCAAAGAAATATAGCTTTTTCTGTTCACTCACTATAGTAAGATTCAAGGAAAGCAAAAAACGATAACTAAAACTAGCAACTGTAACGTTCTGCATACCTTCTCCATCAAAGATACGACAATATTCGCAAAGCATGGAAATGTGGGCACAAGAGGTTTCAAAACGACTCGTGGTGCGGCAAAAATTTGCAAGTCCACTAACTGAGAAGAAGCAACAGTAATATTTGTAACAACTAACAAGCAATACATTCTTTCCCGAAAGATCCAACCTCTTGTTTTTACTAACCTGGACTCTAATTCGAGCAGATAACAACACTATCGAGACGACAATGTTTGAGTTGCCAGCCCATTTTATGGCTGGTTCCAACACTAGTTCCTTCTCATTCGTCTCGTACACCTTTAAACCTGTCAATACACGTAAATAAAATGAAAATCGAGTTAGTTGATAGCAGAAAAACAGAGAAGCATCATATGCAAGAAAATGTAGATAAAAACAGGGCAAGAAACATACCTTGAATTGTTGGCGGAAGAGTTCCAAGGGTAAGACTGTCAAACTCGATCTTCTCTACCTTATACTGTCCTATGTATTCTGCAAACATAGGCTCACATGTGCTTTTGATATTGCTACAAATGGCCTATATGTTTGGCAATTAATTAAAAAACAATTAAGGGAAATATAAAGTCTGAAATGCATAAAGATTTTTTTTTTTTTTTTCTTTTTCTGGAGAGTGTGGGATGTATAAATATACCTTGTCAAGAAAAGGCCACATGTCTAAAATGAATGTGTTTAACCAGTCTACCTGCATATTGAACATCCAAGGGTTATGTACCTTAAAATTTGTGAAACAAAAATCATTAAGACGGCAAACACAAGTGTATTTCACTTGAAAGGAAGTGCATACTCGATCATAATCTGGATTTTTCACCCATAATGGAATCTCGGGAATAAGATTTTGCAATGTATCGATGTCAAGCTCATAAAGAGGTCTGATCTTTGGATCCTGCAATCATTCCACTAATATGATTATAACAAAACAGCAATTATCCTTGGGATTTCATATTGAGAATGCATTTTAAATCCATTCTCAGGAACCAAAAAATTCATACCACCAATCAAAGGCAAACAAAATTCAAAATAAAAAGGTAGGAAAATTAAGATTAAAGTAAAAGAAGCATCCCAATGGCACAAAGTGCATCAGATCAGAATGCAATGGAATCCATTGCATGAGAAACAGAACTCCACACCAAAATTCAAGCTAATCATAGAAAATAAGCAGATCATCAACCATGGCTGGTTTCTAAAAGAGCTATCCTATCACAAATATATGATTCCAACAGTTTGCAGCTGCAATGACTATATGAGGCAAGCAAGAAAAGATTAAGATGCCCAGAAGTGAAAATTTGCTCTACTTTAGAACAAGAAAGGGATAAATTGACAAAAAGATTTCTTAGTGCCAATCAAGTATTACAACAGGAATAGAAAATCAAGTCACTCAAATTCCCTTCAACAAAAGGCTAAAAGATTCAAACTTTAACGCATGATTGCAATTTAAAACACAAATTTTGTCAAAATCCTAGATAAAAAGGACAGAGAAATCAGCATTGCTATCAAAAGTTTCAAAACCCATGACACAATAATCCTTTTCAAGAAACTCTTACCCTTGTTGGAGGTGAATTTATAAGAAACAATTAAAGAACTAAAGCAAAAAATATGAACCCCATACAACCCACCTTAACATCTTCAGGTTTGGAGTAAATGAAGAAATAGAAGCCTATGAAAAGACCAATGGGCAACCCAATCCAGCAACCAAGAATTCCCAAGAAAGTGCTGGTGAATCCCATACGCTTTATTCTTGCTGCTTCAATCAGACAGAGATGAGAGGGTACCCGTTTGATTATCAACACAATGCAAAAGATAGAAAAAAAACAGTAGGAAAGAATATACAAAGTTTGAAAAGAAAAGAAAAAATAGAATCCAAAAATGGCAGGGAATATTTGTGGGTTCGATAGAAACGAAGAAGAAGAATAGTTGGGGTATTGAGAGAAGTCTAATGCAAGTCGGAACTCTACACACGAAACCGCCAAATCAGTACCCACCTGTTATATACTACAGAGTATCTTCAAATGTGCTCCGTTTTACGATTTTGAAAATTTTACCCAAAAAATTTAAAAATTTAAAACAAAAAATTTATTTTGAATAAATAAAAAGAGTAAAAAGGACGCCGCAAATCAGCAATGCACAACAAACCATGCTTCCTCGTACACGTGGACTCTTACACTGATTTATACATTCATGTGCAGGTGAACTGACCATATCGTCCTTATTCATTGCATTTGTTCATTTTTCTTGAAATTTAATGTGTTTTAAATTTGAAATAATGTAAAACATTTACCTATGATTGTGTGAATAAAATGAAGTTTGGAACAACTGCATTTAAATAGATCATGTTGATTGGATAATTACAATTTACAATTTGATTCGCAACAGGAGTAATCTATTAGTCTTTTTAGTTTGAGTGGACCAACTATAGGCAACTTAAGTTGATTTATTTTTTTTTTGTAATCCTTTATCAACTAAGTCACAGTATACATCCTCGAATAGTTAGTATAAATTTTCCTCGTCACGCAAAAAAAATGACGCAAGTCTCTTCTAATACAAATCCAAACATGATGAGTTTTAATGTAAGATCCTAATTGAAAAAAAAAAAAATTATAATCAAAGCAGAAAATTAGGTGCAGCCTTTTTGTTTTATTGAAATCAGTATACAATATATAACAATTAACTGTTGCATAAATACACCAATATTAATAATACGAAATTTGAACAATAAAAACTACTCTTTATACAAAAAGGACTTTTATACATAAGGTGACTTTAGGCTGGGATCAACCCTATGGTCTAATATTAGGGCCCCTTGACAAATTAACAAAGCTTTTATTAGTTGATGTGCAACCTAAGTACCTAACTATGAAACATAAACCTACTTGGTTAAAATGATTGTTTTCCATTTTCTATTTATAGTTTTTAAAAAGTTTTAAGTTTTCATTTTTCATTAGAAAATTTAAAAATTGTTCAAATATAATTATTTTCAAGTTTAAAAATACAATTTTTTTTTTGAAATTTAAATGGTTTCTTCGTATAACAATATATACAAATATTAGTATTGAAATATAATATAATATCATATCATACATTCATATGATAATTGTAGTGATGACAAGTATATTATTACGAGATTGGTAGACAAAGGTCATGGTAGAAAATGTAATAATTACTTATCGTTTATATATTTATATATTTTACCCGACTCATTTTTTATATTATTATTTCCTATTTTTTGAAAATACAAATTATTTACTATATTTTTCAGGGTGGAGTTGGAATTTAGGAAAAAATATTTAAAATTTGATATTTAAATTTGAAAAATCCTCTCCACCTAAAATTGAAGTCTTTAACACGGCTAGTTAAGTCCAAGCCGGCGACGCACGACTCGTTCTGTAATTGGTTTTTTTTTTTTTTTTTCTTTCCTTCTAAATCTGATTTTTCTTATTAAAAAATTATTTAATTAACCCAATAATATGGAGATAAACGGTCAAATACTTAACCATTAAGCATTTAATTAATTATTTTAAAAATGAGGTATTACTTGTGACAAGAGCAGCACTAAAAATACTCCAACTAGGAAGAAGGTACAAGAAGGATATATGGTTTAACATTAATTCGCTGTCATTGCGTATTTTAAAAATAAATTTTCTTGATTTCTATGTACTTAATTATTATTAGTAATAAAGAGGTTCTTAGCTACTTGCTGTTTGATTCTAGATGTTATCAACTTTTGTCTGCAAAGATTTTCTTTGTTGCAAAGCGGAATACTGCATGCGTTTTAGTACACCGTTACAATTTTTAATTCATCCTCACTTTTTAGTTGTGTTTAATGATCTATTTGGTTCACAAAAATTTGGTTACATATACATTTTGAGAGAAAAGTTACAACACAAATTTTTATATTACCATCCTATCTTATCGTATATTTTTACTATATAAAAATATTTGAGTATTTAGACTAATTATTTTCAATAATTCATTTCTCATCAATCAAATAATAGAATCAATATTCCAGTATTTTAAATAATTATTTTCTCATATAATTTTAATTTAATTTATTATTAAATATGTTCTACGAACACGGAACTGATCGTTACATCGTTACATAAGAATGGTGAATTTTTTTAGTGGTGAAATAATATATAAGAATACTGCATTTTTTGTATATATATATATATTTCACTTTAATTGAAATTTTAAACTAATTAATAGTAACATTAGACGTTTATTATTTTTATATATTTTATTTTATATTCCATACTTATAATGTGTACAACGATGTCAATCTTAGGTTTGCTTGGAAAATCAGCATGGTTTGGGTGGATTTGTTGGAAATTTCGTGGCGCACGCCTATTCCTATGCTTTAGTAGTTTAGTTTGCGTCGCTGTACTCACAACTTATACTTCTATACAAGAAATTGAATATTTAATTACTACGAACTATTTTCTTAAGTCTATCATATAAATAAAATTGATATAGTAATAATTATAGTGTTATGTCATACATGATTGTACATGGTATTATCAACATGTAAATAAAAAAATCTTTTAATTTTATACTTATTGGATTAAAGAATAAAATAATTAAATTGTGTCACAGAATTATGCGTCAAACTAGGTACTTTTGCGAACAAGGAACTAAACTCAAGCTCTCAATGTTCCGTAGACGAAATTTAAATTTTGTTTAAAGTAAAATAAGGGTAAATTATAAAGTAAAAACCCATTTGCGTTACGTAATGGAACTGTCAGAAATATTTTGTAAATTTAAAATTCATGTGGTAGTAATATGTGGGGTGGTTATTTCGCAAAAATGGGTGTTATCTTTATTAGGTACATAAATGCATTAGATGAGGGACCATTTTTGTCAAACTTCTTAAATGAAATTAAATGTGATGACGACATAAGACATGCATATTGACCATTCATTTCAAAAACAAATTTGAACCTTAAGCACACAATTCCTTCATCTGATGTTACCAAATGGGCAAATGCTCCTCTTGCATGATTTTATTTATTCATTTATTTATTATCAAACTTATTTGTTACAACCACCTCTCCTCGAGCACTATGGCAAAACCACAAATGAAAGTTCACAACACTTCAAACTAACAGTCCAATTGAGTAATCACAAAGCAAACAAGCAAACAAGGATAATTTGATGGATTACATCACAATAACAAAAATCTTGCAATCTAGCACAGTTAGCAAAATCTAAGCTATTCATCTCAAATATTCAATGGGTCATATTTGTCCATACGGACTCATGAGAAATGGTGGACTCATTTGATCATGAGTCTATATATATAATACCATCTTTATTCTTACAATGCAAAATTTGGATGAACCAAGGTGAGACATTAAACCACTAAGGACCCTACCAAAAAAAAAATTAAACCACTAAGGGGTTCTGCTGTGCATGCCAAGCCACGACATCTTTGTATGCCAATTTTCCACCAAATAAGTCCAGAGCACTTCCCACGGTAACATCCACGCGACCCATCCCCGCGATTTTGATCCTCTCCAAATCAGCCATTACAGTGACACCACCAGCATATGTAACAGGAATCTTGTATATGCAGCAAGAACAATCACTTTAGATCAATATCAAATCATGGAATATATAATGCATGGATAGCAAGAAAGTATTGGTTATAAATAAAGAGGTATTAGTAATAGTAGGAAGCAGGGTGTGGCACAGAAAATTGTGATCACGTATTGCCATGAACCCATGCTCAAGGAGGTCTGAAACATCATAGAGCAGTTATTTACATCGGAAGAACTTTATATAAGAATTTCTTTTAGTATATAAGGCATCTTGGATAATTCATAATTCTTGAAATTATCGCTGATTTAGGGATTGCATGAGTGTACTTAATGCATGATTGATGAGTTTGTGATTCCATGATTGTGTTCAACTTAAAATCCATTACTGTACCCAATTTATCAAGCATTCATTTTGATATCAAAACAGGTTGTTATGAAAGAAAATATATATATATATATAAGCATCGTATGGTGAAATATGTTTGTAGAATGGCAAATGCAATTAAGTAGGAGGAAAAACATAGAGTCAAAAAGAAAATGTTTGGAATTCTGTGAGACACTCACGGGTGAATACTTGCCAAGTAATGTCACGAGTTCTTCATCTATTCCCAGCCTGCAACACCCAAGCAGTAGAATGAATTATCAAAACCAAAAGGGCATGCAAGAGTTCAGTCTATCAAGATTAAGCTGTGAAAAGACAAACTGTCTTATGTGATACTCCGTAATAACTAGTATCAGAAGGATAGGCCAGCAATAGGTGCCAAGTTCACAACCTGGGAACAGTGTTTCAGAGAGTTAAGGTAGCTTGCATCATTCTTCTTCCTTTCCAAGACCCACTGGCAAGATGTGGGAGCCTTGTGCACTAATTTGAAGCATGGTCTATTTAACCATATACTCCGCATAAAACTCAAAATGTTGATGTTTCCACATCCAACCATTTTTTAATAATTTTTAAAAGTAATTAAAGATATTCTAAATAGTTAAAGATATGGGATGTGAGGATGTCCCATGTTCAATTATTAACATATTGATAAGTAAAGCCAGTGACGGTCAATTATTATTACTGTATATCAATGTAATTCAACAACAACGACAAGAGTGTAGTTCAATGTACTTACTTTTTTCCTTCAACATCAACTCCATGGACTAAAAATTCATCAGCATACTGGGCAAGAAAATCCAGTACTTCCTGATTTAGATGTACATCAGTGAACTTCTGCCATCTATCTGTGACTATTACATATTTACCCTCCTGCACATCATTGTGTCAATTAATTAGTGCAAAGTTTCCCTAGCAAATGGTAAGCATACTGTTGAGTTAATTTATACAAGTTTAACAAACAAGCAAATAGAAGATGAATCCCCCACCCCCCAAAAAACAAAAAACCACCACCACCAACAACAAAGACAACTTCTAAATCAATACATAGAGCTTATCTATCAGAAGAGCATGTACCTTTTTGCGGCAACTAAGATCTAAAACAAGTCTCTGTTTTCCAACGACTTGAGAGAGCTCTTTCAGTTTGTCAAGGTCCATTTGCCCATTGTTGAAGACATACTGCAACGCAACAACATTCCTGTGGTAAGGTTTTAATAAGGAAATTGTTTTCTTTTCCCAAGAGGGTTTAGGTCATTAGGATAAGACTCCACACATACGTATAGTGTAAGTAGGAGCCTATGTTTCAATAGACAACTTTTATTTCTTCATTTCACTAAAGACAATTGTCAAGACTGAAATGCACATACTATTTAGCTCTAACAGTCTAACCCTAAAATATTGGAAGATGTACTGACTGCAAGGGGTGTAGGAAGCAAGTTTTGATTAGCTACTTCTACCCTCGGGCAACTGCCAGTTTTAACAGTAACATAAACTAATTTAAATTAAGCAGCCAATCCTCTATAAGACAAAATATTTCACATCATCATCAACTATACATGTCCAGCCAAATTCATACAATCTGATTTACAGTTCAGCAAGTGGCAGAGGTCAATGACAACTGGACATTCCTCAGGGTTTGAGGTGTAGTGAAATGGTCAAAACTGAAAATGTAGGTGTTGTTATTCAGAAAGTATAAGGAAAAATAATGGTAACTTACAGATGTAACAATGACATGGCTTGCTCCTGCTTCTATGTAACTTACTGCATTGTTTGAATTGATGCCGCCTCCAACATGCAAGCCACCTAGATGTAATCATCCTCACAGGAAGTTCACCAGAGGAAAAATCTGTAAGTAGAGACACAACTAACCATGAAAGAAATTTTATTTTCAAATTCACCCAATTGATAACATAAAACTACCATACAAATACACATCAAGTCAGAAACTCATAAGCACGTGGAGTTACAATATGAATGTTAAAACAAAGACTCATACATCACAAAATACAACTGCAAGAGATCACAGCATCATCAGGAAAAACAAAACCACTAGCATACCAGGATAAGCATGTATTGCTTCAATTGCTGCTGCTTGGCTCAAAGGGTCCGCTCCAAGCATTATTACATGACCACCTGTAAGTCCGTCATCTTTGTAAAGCTTTGCATATACTCCAGCCGAGTTATCAGACACGAAATTGGTTACAAGACTCAAATCCCCATCCTTAGTATCATTTAGTGTGGATCCAACAATCTGCTTTACTTTTCCCTGAAACAGTTCTACCCAGTGAATAATTCTTGCAAAGTATCATGAGATTTCGAAGTTGGCAGCACATAAACAATTATTCAACCCTTTAGCCTTATAAAGGATCTGCAAAAACTATGAATGATTCCCTAATTTTATGAAAGTTAGGTCTTATATCTATGCCCTTATATGTGAGGAAATTTGATGCAGAGCTGGACTCATGAGATTGCCACTTGTGGTAAGGCATTATCTTATTTGCTATCATATGAATATCATGTGCTTTTCTTTCCGTTTTCCTTTTGTTTTATTCCTTTATATGCAACAGCAAGATAACAAATATAAATAATGTGTTTTCTCTTGTAGGACAGATTATTCATGGTGAAACTTCTCTATCAGATTAAATGTATAACATAATCCACCAACTAAATAACATAGGAACAATGTAGTGATTTAGTCTCCTACAACAGAAACACAAGGTAACAGACATAGCAAGTTACAAGTTATCATCCCACACACTTTTCATACACAAGCATCCATTAATCAAGAAATCTATGAGACAAAAATTGAAACACCAGACCTTGTGTATATCAATGCAAGGGCGAAACCGAACACCGCATTTTATTGACAGGTTATGGTACCCTATGTCACAAAAGCCAACCATTAGTCTTTAAATCATAGCAAAAACTTAACATGGAAAACGACGAACTACTAAAGCAAAGCAAGCAAGCAACACGCTACTGCCGTACCAATGATTGGAAATCTTATGTTTTTGTTATGAACGTGGATTGTTGAGCTGAGAGTTTTCCCCCAAAATGAGCTTAGTTTCGAGGAGGCCGAATTTGCACCTACGCTCTGAACTCTCATCCTCAATTCAAATACCTACTAAAATTGCATTGCTAATCAGTTTAAAAACACGCAGTGATATACATTTTCACACCCATTCGCCAACGCATATACATAATACATACATATTTATGGTGTGTGTGTGGAAATAGCAAGTAATAGGCAATTTTGATCTACAATTCATCAAACAGTTGGAGGACTAGTGAACGAAGGAGTGGATTTTGGGCGTCATTACTGTGCATTACCTAAGCAGCTTAGCTCCGATGAAGGCGGCCGATGAAACAGAAGGAAAGAAGTTGAGGCTGGAGGAGGAACGGTCGAAGAATACGGGCTACTGAGGACTTCTAAACATATTGGACCGGGCCGAATATAGACCGGATGGAGCAAAATTTAAACTGGGAATTTGGTCAATAGTTATTGTGTGGCAATCGTTATATCGTGAACCATGGTTTTATACGATAAATTATACTATGAACTCATGTTCACCTTATGATGTAAATTTGGATTCATATTTAAAATTTTAAAATTTTATATTCGTAATTTTAGAACTTTATATTCGCAATGTTTTTTTTTTTTTAATACTACTAACTCTATTACAATGCAGTATCTGTTCATAACTACTTTCTCAACCTGTTGAAGCACAAGAGTCAATATTGCCTCTACTGAAATATATCAAATAATCATTCTCTAGTCAGCAACTTCCTTGTCAAAAATTTACTAAACACATACCAAGCATTCAAACAACATAGTGAATCTTCAAACATTTATTTATTTGAAGTTCAAAACATTATGAGATTTGAAGAATAACTCATAATTGTTGTACACATGTCATGAAATTGATCATTAATAATATAATTTATCCATATTGACATGAAATTTAATCATTAATAACCATTTTCAGATAACTAGGATTACATAATTTGCGATCTCTCAAATCTTAAACACTGTGTAATCTAACATATAAAGCATATATCGCACACTAGTTGTTCACCTAAAACAACCAACCATTAAGTTTCTGTCTATCATTTCGGCAGCCGTCGAATGCCAGACTATCGATGTCATTAAGTCGTTTTCTTCGACACGATCAGATTTTTTTTTTTTTTTTGAATTTAAGTGATTAGGGGCGGTCAACGACGATGAATAATCGGTAATTTACGGGTAAACTTGACTTACTTAATATATTTTGACAAATTTGTGTGTTTAATTGAATTTTTTTTAATATTTAAATGCTTAATTGTACTATTGTATAAAGTTTGAAGATTTATTTTATATTTTTGGGAGCTAAATATAAGCGTAAATTGGGGAAATATTGTGGGAACCAATCCAAACACCATTGGCTCGCGAGCTGATACTATTCCCAGTCGTGACACCGCGGCGTCTTCCTCACCAAGCAAACATTTCGAATCCAAAACCTTCATTCTTCCATGGCTAAATCCTCAACAGGACCTTAAATGGCCTCAAATTCCTCAGGAATATCCAGAATGAGCTCCATATCCTCCTCACTCTTCTTTCTAACCACGACTCCCCACTCGCACTCCTGTTTCCTCGCTCCAAAACCCTCTCCCTCCCTTCTCAAACCCCAGCAGTCCAGTCTCAGTTACTTCCCCAGGCATCTGAATTACAAATTCCGCCCCATTAAGCCCCCATTTCTGCAAATACGGGCCAGCGTCGATGTCGCCACCACCTCCGACATCAAGCCCGGAGCCGCCGTGGAGAGCGATAAGTTGCCCTCTGACATTCGGAAGCGTGCGATGGACGCTATTGATTCCCTAGGAGGTAGAGTCACTGTTGGGGATGTCGCCAGTAAGGCTGGGCTTCAGTTGAATGAGGCCCAAAAGGCTTTGCAAGCTCTTGCAACGGATACTAATGGCTTCCTGGAGGTAAGAGTTGTTTAATTTGCTTGTTTTAATGTAAAGCTTCTATTCAAATGTTTCTTTTAATCGACTAATCTGGAGATTGAGTAATTACCTATGAAAATAATGGAGAAGGGCATGAATTCTTAGAATTAATATGCTTGTGTGAGAAATGTGTTCGATGTGAGTGTGTTGTGGCCATTTGTGAACTTGATGTGCTAGCTTTTCAGACTTCACATTTTAACTGGTTCTGTGCTATAAAGTATAGCTTTCACTATATTGGATGGGCATCTCTTTTTAAAAAGTATGATGCTTTCAAGCCTTGAAAGTGTACCTCTGAAATAAGGTTGCATATATCTTCATTATATGGACAATTCGACATTGCATGATGCAAAAGCTCTGTAAATAAGGTCTAAATTGCTAGTAGTCCAAGCAGATTCTGTTGATTTATATATATAGTCAACAAGGGCCAAAAATTATTCTTCACTTGCTGCATATATTAATCAAATCTTCACCGGAGAATTGTATTCTGTAAGTAGATGCTGGGTGTGCATCCTTAGGAGTTAAAGTTTGAGAATATGTAGATGGCTGCCGAATTGGTGGGGGG
>CP025649.1:21532975-21580137 GCA_003576665.1 Ipomoea trifida | reverse complement strand
GGGTGGGAATTTGAAGCCAACACAAATGTCTTACTTGGCCATCTATAACAATGTGAAGAAAAGGAAGCAGAGGTTGATTAGCTCCATTCAAGTGAACAGGAGTGGAATTCTCTGGTAATATACACTCAAGCATAGCAAACAGGAAGTTTACCATGCATCTTCTGTCTATGATGCCTTTAATCCACTTGTTCAAATATTTAAGAATTTGCTATTGAAGACCTCTTGGATCTTTTGGGGGTTGGCTTTCATAATTTATACACTTAGATATATTTAATTTATAGTTGTTTCAATTAATTTTCATTTGAAACACTTTTTCTTGAGATGGTTTTGACAGGTGTCAGATGAAGGCGATGTTCTCTATGTGTTTCCCAAGAGTTACCGCACAAATCTTTCTGCTAAATCGTTTAAGATGAAGATTGAACCACTGCTAGAGAAAGCAAAGGTGATATGTTTTATGTGTGTTGTGGTTCAACATCCTGAGATTAACCTTTGAGTGTTATCTTCTTACCAAATGTTCAATGTTCCACTTCCTTGGTTGCAGATGGCATCTGAATATCTAATTAGGGTTTCCTTTGGAACAGCACTGATTGCTTCAATAGTTATTGTTTATACTGCAATTATTGCTGTTCTCTCAAGTAGAAGGTATCTGCTAAATTATGTTCTTCAACACTTTGGCTCTCCACTTTACTGATTACCAATTATTTCTGTGCCAATCCCTCCTACAGCTTAATACACTGCCAAATTTTCATCTTATATATCTTTACATGTAACAGTGATGAAGACAACCGTGGAAGACGAGGCAGATCTTATGATACGGGTTTCACATTTTACTTAAGTCCAACTGATTTATTTTGGTAACATCTCAATTTCAACCCTTTTTGTAGTGGAAGCCCTAAGAAATTTGGTTTTATTCATCCTTTAGCTTTAATTAAGGAGTATAATATATATCCATTTGAAAAGTAGGTAGTGCTTTCCCAAGTGATATTCTGGTGCCCGTTTATAAATTATTTTTTCTTTATTTTGTTTCTTTGATTTTTAAGTTTACTCTATTTATTGCATTTATGAAACTTGTGTGATTTAACTCATGTAAAGTTCAGCTACTCTCATATTTTCTGAAGTGGTTCTCTTTGTTGTCCAAGCTTAGTTGGACAGCTTGATCCCACAAGCTAGACTCTTGCTATGCCTTTATTACTGTTAAATATTGAGTATATGTAGGACTAGAATAGACCTAAATAACATTTGTTTTCCTGTTGTAATTTCTTTTAGGTATTGGGATCCATACTACTATAGGAGACGGAAAATTCGTGAAGATGGTGGTGGGATGAACTTCATTGAATCTGTATGCAGAGAATGTTAACTGTATCAAATGTTTACTGTTTGAAGCAAATAATGAAACAATGAAAAATTCATGCATGTTTTGCAGGTTTTCTCCTTTGTGTTTGGTGATGGGGATCCAAATCAAGGTATTGAAGAAGAGAGGTGGAAGTTGGTAATAATTGAGCACTGAATTTAGTGGTCCGTTGCTTTTAATGATTACATTTTCAATGTATTGATTATATGTGTGCTTTCATCTTCATAGCTTTCTTGGTTATCCTATGTATCTAATTACGGTATCATAAATTCCTTTGTTTGGTTTTCAATGGTTTTTTTTTCCCCCCATCATCTAATTCACCTTCCACTATGTTGGGCCCCTGTGGGTGGGGAATGAGGAAGGACTCATTGATTTGGCAGGATAGTCACTAGTCAATGTAATAAAACTTGGTTCTTGTATTTGTATGATATAACTTAAGCATAATTTCATTATTATATGTGTTTTATTTATTTATTTATTTATTTATTTATAAGAAAACTGTACCAAAAGGCGATGCTTATAATGTTATATTGAGAATCCTATTGTCAAATACTCTAAAGTCTGTGTATACAGCATCTTGATTTAGATTTTCCATTTTCCAACACACTGAAGTAAAAGTACCTAAGGTGTTGGTTACAAAAAATGTATTCAATTTTCCATTTTCAAATTTCTAAAATTTCCTTTTCATTTTACATTGGAAAATATTTTCCAATTTAGAAAATATGAAAATATACTCAAATTCAATTTTTTTAATTACTTCATATAGAAATACAATGTAGTTGTAGGTGGCATTGGTAGTGGGCAAGGATGAATTTTATTGATCCTGAACTGAAATTATTTCAGGTTTTTCATATACCCTCCTTTATCCAGGATTGGGTATTTTCAAATTGAGAACTTGTGCTGAGTCAAATTGAGTTGAGTGTATTTGCCATATTCTATTCCTTCTATTTCTATTTAGTGGAATATTATTACCTTGGCTGATCTTTTGAAACTTCAAGAATGGTTCTTATAAAGTATTCCCACCTTTTTTTTTTTTTTTTTGACTTAATGACTAGTAGATCCTTGAGTGAATCTCTTGTAGGGAGTCCATGGTCATTCATCATGATCTGTTAACAGCTGGGTGATCACTGACTACCCTTCGTGATTCATGTGAATCAATGGGTCATCCTTTGGGCAGTCAACTTTTGCTTCTTTTATTTTGTTCCATTAAATTGCCATAGTGTAGGCTATTTTACTCTGTGATGTTAGCTGAAGTCATTAAATCACATAGTAGTGAAGTTCCTTTGCCTTGTACTATAGCTTTGAATGAAGATCCAGCTTTCTTATTTTCCTCTTTTAGTTGCTTGCTATGCTTAAATGTATACTTTTAAAAAATTCTTTGAACACTTTTGTTTTTCCTAAAACGTTTTGCACAATGGATTTTAACTTGTTTTTACTTGTCTGCAATTTTCAGATTGGGCAATATATAACATCAAATGGTGGTGTTGTCACTGCTGAAGAACTTGCTCCTTATCTTGATGTTGAGACCAGTAATAAAACGGTAAATTGCTTGGCTTGATTTGCTCTATTGTGGTAATTCACTGTTTCATCTTGAAGTTATTTTTTATGTAAAAATAAATTATATTTAGATTTAGATGTGACTAGCTTGTTATTTATGTGGGTTATCTTTGCTTGGAGAAATTAACTTCATTTTAGGTCTCCTAATTTCTGTGGGGTTGGTGGTAGGGGTGTAAACGAATCGAATCGAATCAAATACCTGAGTATTCGATTCGAATTCGACTATTTTAGTGAATATTCGAATTCGGATTCGTTTAATATTCGAATCCTAAATTTGATTCGAATTCGATTCGACAAATTTATTCGAATATATTCGATTCGACTCGAATATTCGAATTCGAAAGACCTAGCTCACTTTTTTTTTTTTTTTTTCTAAAAAAAATTGCAATAAATTAAGATAAAATCTAATAAAAATTTAAATTTAAATAGCATTAATTTTTACATGAATATACTAATTAAGAATTACATTAGAATAACAAAAAAATTTATCATCGAATTCATATAATAAATACAGTACTAGCTTTAAAAAAAAATACAGTACTAAAATAAAAATTTTAAGTTTGCATTAATAAGCTTCAACTGCTTCTGGTTCTTCTTCCTCAGTGACTTTGATTTCTTTGGCCGTGGATGTTGAAATTTGTAATTCTCCTGCAGAGTATTTAACAGGAATTATAAGCATAAGGAGGAAGGAGGGTAGAAGCAACATAAGATTTTGAAAGAAACTAAATCATTTTGTTGATGTGATAAACAAAAAGGATCATGCCCAGCTAATACCATACATGATTAGCAGCAAGCTCCAGAGTCCAGATTATTCAAACTGCAAAATATATGAAATTTCCTGAACTTACAGTAGAAAAAAAATAGTCTGGGCTAATCTTTTCGAGGTCATAAACAAATAAAAGTCTAAGCTTTTAATCAAATAAATTAAACTGTATTTCTGGGATATATGCCAAAAACAAAACAAGTATGTTACTGTAAAATTATTCTAATAATCCATCTTCTAACCTGACAAATACTAATAAATCCACCTTGAGAAGCAATGTAAAACAAGTAAAACTCTAAATGCTACCTACTGACGTCCTCTGCTGCTGGAGAAGCACCGGAGTCGAAATCTCGCAGATCCACTATACAAAATACAAATCTCAACATGAGGGAAAAGAAAATCAGATACGAAAGATGAAAAAAAAAAAAAGAAAAAGGAAGAGCTCTAGACACCTAGTGCAGATCTGCCACCGAGGTAGAGCTCCTCCACCTCCGGCCTGCCCTTGGTCTACTGTCTACAGATCTACCAGGTAGCCTGCCTAGAGTCTGCGCCGGAACCGTCACAGATCTGGAGTGGAGTAAGCACTCAGGAGTGGCAAGAAGAAGCTTGCCCTCCGGCCGCGAAGAAGGGAAGCTGAACGACGGCCATGACTGTTGCGACTCGCGAAGAAGAGAAGAGGGAAGACTGAAGAAGGGAAAAGGCGAAGACTGCAGCAGTGCGGCTGGTCTCTCACTTTTTTCTTTTTAGCTTAGGGTTTAGTTTAATTATTATTATTATTATTATATATATATATATATATATATATATATATATATATATATATATATTCGAATATATTCGAATACTATTCGAATCGAATTTCCTATGATTCGTATTCGGATTCGAATATATTCGAATCAAAATATGTATTCGAATTCGGATTCGTATTCGAATTATTCGAATTCGAATAGAACTATTCGAATTCGAATCACGAATCGAATCAAAAGTATTTGATTTGTTTACATCCCTAGTTGGTGGACAGTGATGGGTATGACACTCGCCTTCCTCCTCCCTCTATCTTCTCCTGATGATGCAAGTGATTGTTGACTACTTAGTTAGTTACACAGAAAATTTGGATAATTTACAATTGTTAAATTTCTGATGTTTATATTTAATTGGAATTCTGACAATGTCTATTGACTACTCTTTTACACAATCTTCAGACAACTGATTTAGGCGTTGGCCTTTGGTTGAGTTTACATTCACACACTGCTACCTTGGATTATTTTGTTGTGCTAATAAATTTAATACCTTGTCTATAGGATGACGAGTCATACGTATTACCTGTGCTGTTACGGTTTGATGGTCAGCCGGAAATAGATGAGGAGGTCAGTCTCAAAATTGACTATATTGAATTCTTTCTTAAAGGGTCTACTGTAGACCTATAAGGCTATAAGTCAAGGAGACCTCAATAGCTTTCTTCAACAGAACAAATTCTTTGTCTCTAATGAGTTAAATCTAAATCTAGTGTCGCTGAAAATTTCTTAAAAGTGATACTATCAAATAATAGTAATAATTTAAAAAATCGCATCATTCTGGTTGATGCCAATGGAATATTTAATGTTCATTTTATAATCTGATTTATGGGGAAACTAATTTTTCTTCAGGGAAATATTCTCTACCGGTTTCCATCACTCCAACGTACAGCCTCGCGGCAGAGTAGTAGAAGGAAGGAATATGTTGGAAAAAGATGGGCAGATTGGGTTGGAGATGCTGAGAAATTTCTTAAAGAAAATAAGTGGCAGTTCAGGTATTGTTTTCAAAAGTAAATTAATTTGGTCGATTTTACAATTTAACTTTCTTAGTATTTATTTACCGTGTACTGTTCTCCATGCAGCAAAACCAGCCTCTCAGAAAGGGCAATGGTGATTGGTCTGGGTGGGCTTAATCTATTTGGTGTCATTGTCCTTGGTGCCATGTTGCAGTATGATTCTACTGCCATTACTACATTCTCAAAGTTTTGTTCTACTCTGTTTTTTCCATCTAATGGATATACTTGCTTGTTTTCTATCTTGAAGGAATATGTCAGTTAAACCAAGTAGCTTTATCTCTTTTGTGTCTGATATATTTCCTCTACTCCAGGTATGACTTAGTCTCTTTATCCCATTTTGAATAACTTTAGTTCATTATTGATTGAAACTTAAAACTTTTACATCATTGGATATATGATGCTTTTACATTAACCTTGCAGATTTATGCTGGGTCTTTCTTCACAATTCCATTGATTCGATGGTTTTTCGTTAAAAATAAAAATGCTCAAATTGAAAGCAGAAATAGAGCAAGGGAGAAATATGCCAGGGCTCTTGAACGCCCAGAACTCTCTCTAAGGCGAAAGGTATAAGCAGATTACAGTATATGGACCTTTGCTTGCTTAAATTCATCCCTTTTTGAGCACCTTCTGCACTTTTGAGCTGGAAATAGAATTTAAAGAAATTCCTCTGCCATTTAAACCCATATTATTCTCAGGGAGCTAATCTGTTTAAATTTTAGAAATATCCTTGCCTGTTTTCCGAACTCAAAATGACATGGCATATTATCATCATTTTTTTGCAATATAGCTTTCTTATAGCTGGTAAATCACGTTCTGTGTCATTATTTGCAGCTCCTGAGTGCACGGGATATGTCTCAAAGGACTTTTATTGGTCAGGATAGGATTGTTTACAGCACTGACAGAGACCTGTACGAGCAAGATTATGACGCCAAACAATGGGACCAAAGGTTCCGTGAGATTGAGAAGTCTGATTGAGTCTATGATTTGGATTTTGTTTTCACATTAATACGTGCACAGGATGAGAGTATTTCGCCACTTGCCCATAGATGATGGAGGCAAGGAAAGCTTTAGATTCGTGACACTCTGAACACATTATTTATGGTGCTGACCTCGAGTGCATGGCAGGCATGGAGTCGATTTGTATGCATACGGCTTGGATTCAGTGAAATGAATGCTGAAACTTGTTTACTTTCTGGTGTAGAATGTTGTATTGAAGAAGCATTATATGATGATTTCCTAAAAGCTACTCCATCTGTGCTTGTATATGTAATTGGAAATAAGTAGTAGTCAGTCCAGAACTCGGCTTGATTCGAGATGATTAAATGTATGTGTGAAGCTGACACCAAATGGACTATAAGCACAGGAAATTACTTATTTCATTACCCATTCTTTCTCCCAAATTTCTCATCCTTTAACACTAGTGGTATTTTTTTTTTTTTTTTTTGAGGAATGCACATTCGTTGTGGAAACTTTGAAATGATTTGTCAATTTTTTTGTCAAACCACAAGGTGCCCTAAGCAAACCTCCCAGCTCAATTAAAAGACAGTATTGGCATGAGAGTGTATGGTTATTCAAGCCAATCAAACTGGTTATTTATGTCAAAAATTTTATTTAAGATTCCAAAAACAATAAGATGAGAAGGGCAATGAGTTACTTTTATTGAAAGATTCGATTTTGATAGTAAAATAACAAAGTGTAGTCAAGTAAACAAGATAATCAAAATTAAATTTGATAATAAAATGCAAAAGTTATGAACCAAACACCCCCAAAATGTGGCTCTCTGTAGTCTGTATAATATTAATTTACAGTAATTAAGGGGGGAAAAAGAAAGAAAAGAGCTGGTATATATATTGTGAATTGTTATTAAAAATGGAGCTAAACATGATTGACATTTAGAATACTCCTTTCCCATTCAAATACACCCAACTTTTCCACATCTTTGAGCGAAATTAACTTAGAATACAATGAATTTCTTGCAAGCATCTTTGACACTATAAGTAGAAGCATCTGGCAAGCATGGATTTCTTCGATTTTCTCGGAATCCGTGAGCTTGGAGGAATGATCTTTCCATGGCTGATAGAATGACCTAAATGCGCACATTATGATAAACCAATTTAGCATTATACTACTATTCCAACCAAAACCATGAAACAATGCAATTAGGATATTACCATCTCCAAGCAGAATTGGCTTCGGCAGGGCAACGAATTTTTGAGCAGAGAGCAGCTGCATTGCCAATTAACGCTTCTGATCCTAATATTTAACGAATACAAACAGGTCAACCTTTAGCGAAAGCAGCTAGGATTTGTCTCTGCAGGACAAATTAAAAAGCGAGAGAAGGGAGTACATAACCCTCTGCAGCACTAAGAGGGACAGAATCTCTCTCTCTACACACACACACACACATGCAAATAGTATGCAACAGCATATGCCAATATGTCAGTCCCTTAAATGATCTAGCCTGCACTTGACTACAACCAGCATAGTATATAAAATAAAAAGTTGCATCCTTTAGATAAGCTACAAATGTATTTGATGTACAGGCATATGGAAACCGAGATATTTTACTTTCCAAGAATTTTGTATGGCCACTCTATTTGAGGGTTTTGTGTGGTGGGTGATGGTGGGGAAAGGGGGGGGGGGGGGGGGGAGGTGTTTCATGACAGAAACCAGTCAAGGCTACTAAAGTTTATATGGAGTAAATTTTACCCTCCCAAGATCAAGGAATTTTTAAGATATGATAATTAAATGATAGCAATATAAGAATAGAGTGAACCTGCAGGAGGATTCTTAAGAAGTAGAAGACAAAGCGCAGAAACAACTGACGGAAGCAATTTGAAGCTTGTGCCTAGTAGCTGTTGCAGATAAAATATCGACGCTGCTAATATCTCTTGGCATGCAAATTCCTTACTGTGCTCCCTATCATTTTCCTCATTCCACTCCAATAAACAGTGCAAATTAGTTAGTTTTGATCTGTCACTTAAATGACTCGAATCCAATTTACTTAGTTTGTATGAAATCTTTCCAAGGATCACCGAGGCAGTCAGCCATCTTAAAAGCTTAGATATGAGAGAATTTTCTGTTTCTTCCTCGGAGGATACATTCAGAGGGAAACAATATTTTTCCACCTGAACTCCTTTTGTCTCAGATTGCAGAGCAATTGACATAGCCCAGTTAATGAATTTGGAAACCTTTTTGCTGTCCTGAAAACACATTACAAAAGTAAATGTCTAATAGCAAAAAGATATAGATCCAAAATCACAAAATAATTCAATAGTATATGCCATTTTAAGTTCATAAGATACTTCGGCATCAGTAAAACTTCATAACATGAAGTTAATAAATTTAAGACTTAATTAAGGTGGGAAAGGTTGGGTAGCATCAAATTACTAGTCTATTTGACCAGTGGCCAAAGACATACATGACTTTAATTATTCTAAAAATGCACACAATTATCACATTTGCTTTAGGTAAAAATTTTGATAAGACTGTACCATTTGTAAAATAGCAACTGGAGGAGTGCTCATAAGTACAGCTTCAAGTCCAGTCTTGGCAATAGGGCTGTAACATCCATTGCAACATACATCAATGGCTTCACACAAGTGAAATAAGCCCTCAACTGAGAGAGTGAAATGCGGTTGATACACTTTCCTCTTCTGTGATACCTTCCATGTCAAAGTCAATATTTGTAGAATCAACTTGGTAAATGTACTGTGTTCTTTTAACATCTGAGCACCTTCAACTAGGATTTGGCACAAATGGCAGGAGAGTTCAGAGAGCTGTTCTAGGGCATATTTTTGCAACCACTCAACAGTGTGTCTGAAGAAGATGATTTCATTGACCACCTAAATGAAGAAACGGGTAAACACCAAATCAAGGAATGGCATATAAGGGTCATGCTTGTACTTAAAAAAAAAAATTCATAAGCTATAGGAGCAATATGAAACATTGATTAGTGGATAAAAACAATTGTGATGTGCTTGTTCATTTTATCACATAAATCCCATCATCACAGGAATAAGGAGTCATTTAAGAAGAGCAACTGCCACATAAACACTTGGAACCTTGCCTCAGAAGCACTTCTTTCAAAACATAAGGAAATCCTTCTTTTATTAATTTTGGAAGTTAAATTAATCTTTTTGGCAAAAGAACTTGAACACTAGATGGTAAATTGAATTTGGAGCGGTAAATATATACCTCCAGGACAGCAGCAAACTGAGCAAATGGAAAACCTTTCCAGTCATCGTATTTAATTCCACAGAAGGATGTAACAACAGAGGACAGCCATGAAATCAAGCCACAGTTTTCAATTAAGTGTCGGGCCATTCTAGGAAATTTGGCAGACTTCTTCACAGTCTGCAATTTAACCATTTAAATTAATACAGACCCTTATGTTCAGAGTCTCAGTAGTCAGTAAATGCAAAATATATTTAGAATATGTCACAATAAAAAAAAAATATGGAGTATCAAATAGCTTACCTGTATGATTAATTCCTTTGATTCATTATCAGCAAGAGGGGAGACATAGAAACTTAGAAGGGTCTCAAAAATGGAGTTTCTGATATATATATGAACATCATCATCCGTGTTCAACCCTGAATACAAAATACGAAGTATCCACAACCTCTCTGTTCTGAAACTAACAGAGTCACTCCAGAGCAAATTCTGGAACAATGGTATGCTCTGTCACAAAACACAAAGGGATAGAAGAAAAGACAAATTGTTATATTGGATATAGATTTGTGAGCTGTTCAATTAATGGTCACATGTTAGTATGTGACTAATCTTCATGACGGTAGGGAACAATCGATATGCACATGAGAACATTTTAAAGACAAAATACCTTTAGATTCACACTTGGAGACTGCATTAGGTGCTTAGTTATAGTTGCATAATGGTCGTGCGAAGGATCCAAAAGCACAAATGAAGCCTCTGCAATGAATATGGCAGTTACAGATGGAATTTTTTGCCAATCCTCTTCTATACCATTCTGCAAATATGACAGTAGGAGTTGAAGTCGCATTACATCCTTCTTCTTCTGACATTTCTGCAGCCAAAACTACAAACTTTCAGAACTATGATATCAGATAAGAATTTGATTATCTATCTGTTATCAGTAGATACTAGAAACTATGACATTATCAAAAGCTTTTGCTTTTGAGAATACCATAGATTTAGCCATTTAGGCTTTTTATTATTTAAGGCAGGTTCTCTTTAAGTGTGACATGCATGGAATTCTTGCAGTAAAAATCTCACCCAGCCAAAAGGGTCTAGAAGAAAACTTTATTTGCTTTGTCTATGACTCTACGCGCAAAGACTTCAGACTATTTGTAACGACATCTGCAGTAATAATCTTTCCATTTTTGACAAGTAAATATTTATTAATAGTACCTATAGAGTATATCTGAGTGTTATAATCTAAGATTGGGCTAGGGTCACTCAATTTGGCTATAATGCACATGGGCCAAACCACACTAAAAGATTGAATCCAACCAATTAGCTAGTCTAACTGACTAACTCATGACCTTATAAACCCATATATTCTCACTTATATTTTCACTGTGGGACTCTTTAACACTGAGCTACTGAGAACTTTGTCAATACACAAACATTACAACATTACCAATCATACTCGAAGAAATATTGCAATAACAAACCTCTAATGCATTCTTGAACTTTTCAAGAACCCCGTATCCTAATTTCCTTGTATCACCATCAGGAGAAGATATACTTGCAAGTGAGACTGCTAGCAGGCCTAAATTAGCAAACTCAACAGGTTCAATATAGCCCATAGAAAGACAGTGAAATGATAAGTGCAAGATGAAGATGGGATCATATATGTGTCTGTTCGCAACTCCTGCAGAACAATCCTGCCAGTAAAAAAAAAAACATATGATGGTCTGCAGTAAGATGAAAAAATATTTGAAGACAATGAAAACAGAACAAATCAACCAAAGTTATAGTATCAAGGCTGTGCAGTAAATAATTAAATATACCTCATGCATAGAATCAAATGTATCTTTTTGAGCTTTGTTTACAACTCCTGGACCATTTGGTCTCCCATACGGAAAATAAAGCACAGTACTTGCACACATCTTGGGATCAATTGGAAGGTTTTCCCTGAACTGAATTTTTCGGCATTCCTCTGCTACTTCAGCATCACTTAGATTGCATGAAACAGTCTGCACCAGCTCTCGCTCTTTCCTGGCTTGCACAACAGCATTACCCCATAGATAATCCCATTCAGCAATACTTAGAGTGTCAGAGTCACTAATCGACTTGATTTCATTCACAAGATTGTGTATCTCAAAGTCAATGTCACAAAGGGTTGCATTATAAGAAGATAGTAACAAAAACACCAAATCTCTCAAATTTATACCAATGTCTTGTGCAGGTTCAATATCTACCTGTCGAGCCTTTACTTGGAATAATACCCTAAGCAATTTAATGAGTTCCAACTGCTTCAAATGTTGCTTAGACATTTGCAGATTGTCTTTCCTGCAAATGGAATTATGATTGATACGAGGGATGACAAAAGATCTCATAAGGCTTGGCAAGGGAGTAAATGTCAGACCAAGTTGGGAATTTCCAGTTGACAAATTGGAAGAACAGATGGCTGTTTCAAATTGGGAATGAGCAACCATCAATTGAATTATTTTAACACATGAAAACTTTCCTTCAGATAGTGAAGAAATAATGTCTCGGAGCTTCTGCAGTGTCGTAGGATCATCAAACCTATGCCAAAAAGTTGTCTTGGCAAGTTTAACTATGAATGGAAGAGAATCCAACTTGAGAAGACAACCATGCATCTCTTTAGAAAGTTCCGCAATATTTCTCAAGATAAGAACTTCCAAAAATCTAAACACAGAACAATTTTCAACTTCCATTTGACAGGAGTTATCAGCAGTTATTGGAAATTTCTCAACAATCTTTCGCCAGGAAGAGACCAACATTTTCAAAAGCCGGATTCTTGATACGTCTAAAGTAGAATGCAATTCTGCACGAGTCTCCATTTTGTCTTCTTTCAGCCCAGAGGAAAACTTGTTATGTTCAGGAAATAACAGTGTTCTGCAAAAGTTTATCTTTGCAACAGTCCTATTAACAAAGTTCAGGGACTGCTCTAGTGAACAAGTACCTACTTGACTAGGATCAAAATCCAGAAAATCAACACAGGTACTTTTTTGTGGGCAAACAGAGTCAAATAGTTCCATCTGTGTCTCAAATTTCACCAAACACCCTGTTAATGCAGAACAAAGTTGTATCATAAGAACAGATCTTGAAAGCAAACTGTAGGAGAAAATATCCATAAATTCTTCAATTGACAAGGGCAGGTTGTCAAAAGATTCTATGTCAAACATGTCTCTGGTAACATAGCACTTCCAGTCAGAGAAAATGTGCAACAATATCCTCCAGTAGAAAGAAACTATTTTCTCAAAATATTTAACTTGGCTCCCAGCTTTTATAAGAACTGAGTCTAAATACAAGAAGACTGTGGGAAGAAGCATCAATAACTCAGGATCAGAAGGATTAGAAGTTTCTCTTATAGCATTGGTCTGCAAATGGACCTGCTTATCAATCATGCCTGATAAAAGGTGACCAAATATTGACAGATGTAGGGGGCTCATTTCTGTGACAAGGAACAGTAGTTCAGCTTTTCTTTTGTTAATTTGGAACATACAATAAGACAGCAGGTTTACAGGAATGTTCACCATAAGTCTTGATATAGCCATAACTAATGTGGGATTTGACTGCTGCATAACTTTATGAGTTTTCACAACTTTAAAGGCTTTAAGCAAACACATATCAGCAACATCCAGATGAAGATGAGTGGCAATCTCATATACTTGCAAAAGGATTTTCTCAAGGAGGACAATGTCAAATTGTTCCTCTAGCATTCCCCAAAACAAGTCAGATAGTGGTCTTTCTGAATGTGGCTGCCACATACATGCTGACAGAGAATCAAAAACAGATCCTGCAATGTGTAGTCCAACACGGAGGACAGAATCTCTAAGGGACTGCTGAAAGGAATTGTCCTCAAGGTCTATTCTGGAGAACATCCAATGCACCAATTCAAGCAGCTCAAAGGGAAATATGAAACGCTTTAAAGTGTGTATAGCATAAATTACTGGAAGGAGGGGTGTCAAGTCTTTAGATTCTATACATTTATCAGTCCTATCCTTGAATGTCAAAAATAGTTTCTGCACCACATTTTTGAAAGCCTTTGTGACTTGTTTGGCATGACAAGCTTCAAATGAAGAGGTTTGGCCATCACAAAAATACAAGAGCTCAAAGGTTGTTCTCAACAAGTTTATCACATGTAGATCCATTTTGTGAATCACCCTCCATTTATTTGATTCGAGAACTTTGTCCATACTGTCCCCAATAAATGTATCTGTAAAATCAGCATTACAGGGCAAAGGGCATTCAAGTGATGCTGTGACAGCTGGGTGATAGAAGATAGTTTCAATTAGTTCTTGAACACACTTGGTTGGTAAAAGAGACCTGGTGCATTTTGAACTTGCATCACCTTTTGTGTTAAGTAATTGTCTTAGCATGTGATCCACAATATTGAAGCACAATTCAGAAAGCATTTCCAATTCCTCCAATGGTTCAACTCGATAGGATATGTGTGCTTGATTCAACCAAAATAGGACATAGAGAAATGAGGATACAATATGATCTGGTGTTCTCTCAGAGAGATTAGCCAGAAGAAGATTTTGCAAACCCTGCTGTGTGGACAAAACAGATTTATAAATGCTTAGAGTAATAGGAAAGAGCATACATAATGGTGCCTCCTTCAAGAACAGAGAAAATGCAGCAGAGGCAAACTCCATTGAATCAATGTCACCAAATTCTTCTGTTCTTCCTTCTTGTAATCCAGAAACAGCACTTTCCAGACCAGTGAAGAACATTTCTGGCCATATTTTAGAAGCATCAATGAGAAGACTTGGTTCAAGGAAGAATATTGACATCAAGATTGAGAAAGGCACCCCAAGCATTTTATTTGAGACTGATACAATTAGTGGAAAATTTTGTAGTAAATCAGCCCGTTTAGTGCATATCATTGAAAAGGAAAATCCAATCATCACCGCAACCAAGCTCCCATCAGACTCAGTATTACAAACACTTCTAACTTCACGGAGAACACTAGAGAAAGAACTCTCATGATGCCCAACTTCTTCAATAGTGGAAGAGCTGCTGCAAGTTTGATTTTCTAAAATGCTCCTGGAGAATTGGAATAATTTCATCAATGGCCTCCACTCACAGAAACCGCTGGAGTCATCAGCCATGTTGTAATACTCTTTGAGTCTTTCAGAAAGCAAAGTATCAATGAGGGAAGCTAACATTCTAGCATCAACCTAACACATCAATTAATGGGTGCCAAAATGTTAAGCATCTAAATGACCATCAAAATAGAAATGATGAGATATCCCATGAATGATAAAATACATCACCTGAGTTTGCAGGATATACTTAAATGTGTTGGAAACATATAATGATATCATCGACTTCTCAGGCAGAGAAAAGGAACCAGATTCAGCACATAGTAACCTTAGGCACTTCTCCATGATACATATACTGAAACAGCTAAAATTAGCTGATATATGTGCTGACATCATAAGATGTTAAAGTGTTAAAGCAATGAGAATGTTTTGTATAATTGAAAAAATTATACAAGATAAATAAATTGCATAAAATTTTCAAATACCTTTACCACCTTGTGATTTGTGGATGTAGGACCTCAATAGATCCATATATTTGAATAAATTATTACCAGCTGTTGAAACAGCATCACATAGGAAGGAGAGAACAACAGAGGACAATTTTCTGAACATTTCTCGTTCCACTTCTCCAGCAAGAGCACTGCCTTCACTGTACCCTGGAATAAATAAGAACCAGGTACATACTTCCCTTGGATTGTTATCAAATGCACCAGTACTTAAGATGGCTGCCTTTGCCAGAATGTATGCTTGATCCTTGACACTTTTATCTGATGTATAAATTAATAAATTCAGAAGTGGAAGTAGATTCTTGTACAATTGTGACTGAGCTCTGAAGGCAGGCTCAGATGTGGAGGACCAACCAATACGCTCAATGAGCAAAGATAACAAAGACTGCTGCAAAATAATTGGCAATGCTAAAGGATTGCTCGGAAGAACTTTGAAGAAATCAAACGATCCCTCCAACATATTGGGCATAGTGCGCTGCAAAAAGAGTAGAACATCTTTTTTTAACAAAGCAATAAACATGGGAACAATTCTCCTTGGAGGAACTAAGAAACATATTTCAGGCTTTACGAATAACTAACTTTAAACTTCTATGTAATTATGCATGTAGATTAGTTCCTCTCTTTTATGGATCTTCCTCCTTTTTTTTTTGGTTAAACCAAAATGTTGTAAAGATTTTATGTGGAGTGTCTAATGCATTCTAAATAGGTAGGAAGTTGAATTTTATAGAACTAAGTTGATGTGCAAGGATAGTCTTCAACAAGTCAGCCCTCAAGTGCAAAGTCATACAATTGGATTCAAGTTTATGGAATTAAATAGTCCATAGCATTAACTACATATGCTCAGTTGCAGCTAAAATTTTCATTTATCCGGTGGCTCATGCAAATATTGATCAAGGGTTGAAAACTTACATAGTATAATTTCAGAACATCAAGCAACTTCGTATAAAACTGTGTTTCTGCATCTTCAACCGAGTCCTTGAAAGAGCACAAATTCTCAGACCAAAGTTCTCTTATAAGTTTTAGAAAGTGGGTTTCATTTTTAGACTGAACTGGGTCATCTTCATCAAGGACTGCTTCACTGTCTCCCTGCATATCTACATCTCCATGGGTGTTACTAAACCCACTGATTATAATATCAGTATCCTCTCCCAATTTTTCAGTTTTCATCTTTTTCCTGCTACTCATATTATCTTCAAATGGAATTTCTGAATCTGCTGCTCTTTTGGCACATGATTCCAGAATTCTATAATATCCATTAAGTGAAGACAATAATGAGAACAGAACTTGAGGATCAGGAAGCAAAATCCTGACTTCATTCACTATATCTAACTTGAGGGATGGCCTCAGATGCATCATTTGATTATTGGAAGAGGAGATGCAGTTTAATGCATCAATCAGAGAGTCAAGAAACCTCAGTGACTCCAATACGAGCCTCAAAGTTCCATGTTTCACAAGGGGATCAGAATGAAGCAACCCTTTATTGATAATCAGCCGAGTAAATGGACGTGGTCCAATGCATTTTAGAATATTTTGGACATCTGGACTCTCAAGACCTTTTAGCTCCTTCAAAATGTCAACAAAACCAAAAGCATAGCCATCACGGACAGAGGAAATGACATTTGCAGCCAGCAAAATGGTAGCAAACCTGCAAGTATTCTAGTATCATGTACAGACAAGATAATGATAGCAGGATTAAAATTAATTCTGATAGTAATCTAATCTAACCAGTTAGGTGACGCAGGATCTTCAGTGTTATAAGGGAACTCATCCAAGTATGCAGCGCCTAAGGATGGTTTCCCTTTTACAATGGCCAGAAGAATGTTTTTATGGTACTCAAATTCTGTAGCTCTCAGCTTCTTCATGACACCTAATAGCCGCGTTGGATTACCTCTCAAAGGGCTAGGAAGTCTATCCGGATCGGGCATCAAACCATTAGAAGGGTCAGTACAAACCATTAGCAAGACATTATGAGCTAGCTCGGCAGCTTCCCCGCCATCCTCTCTTCCAGAAATGCTAACCAGCTGCTCCAGAGTCACACTCCCAAAAAGTACACTCCTAAGTCCAGGGGGCACCAATGACTCAGGAACAAGAACTCGATCTCGCAAAGTTGACAGAACATATATCACTATATCATCATCATCATTTCCTAACCCTCTAAGCACCCCTGAATACATATCCTTCTGTTGCAACACTCCCCTTAACAGCCTCGCACTACCTACTTCCAAGAAAGACATTGCAAACTTCACAAAAGCCTTCCTAGTGGACCGATGTTTCTTTCTCCCTTCAACTTTCCTCGCTTTCCACTCAGCTAGCTTCCCAAAAATTGGAATCTTAAAATCAAAATCCTTCGCCACCTCCCATGCTAGCCACGAACTACGCCTCACAATCGCGGATAACAAAGACAGCATCGCATTCTGGCGCTTCCCGTCTTTGCTGTTCAACTCTCTGTACAAATCCCCCATCTTCTCAACCACAATCCAACGCGCAAACTTATCCAACTCCGCGTTATTTTGGAGCTTCCCGTAAGGGTGGCTGAGAATAGCTGCAATCAAATTGAGGACATTCGAAAATCCAAAGTTGCCTTTTCGGGACTCCCATACCTGCGAGAGCTCGATGCATTTGGGAGAGTTGCTGAGATATAAACGAAGAAATTCGGGACCAGATTCAGACTTTAGCAACTTTGTGATATCCTTAGAAGCTTCCAAGCATAGCTGAAGCTCCACAGAGGTTAAGTTGCGGAGGAGTTCCTTGAGCTTGGCTTCAACGGAGACTTTGCCCCCGAATTGGGGGAACTCCGATTCTCCTTCGCGGTGTTTGTCGTCAGCATCTTCCATTAATGCTCTTTACCTTACCACTCAAATCTTTTGAAAGGAAGAAATTATGAAGACTGAAGAGTGATAGAGAAAGAGCCAAAGAGGGACTGAATGAATAAACCCTAAACCCAGGCCTTAAACCCTTCTCTCTCAACTCGTTTCTTTTTTCTTTTTAATTTTTTATTTTTGGAGGGAGAGGTTTTGGTATCTGGCTTTACCGTTTACCAATTACCAGCCAACCACTAGGGCAAATTTTACTATATTTATTTTTAAGTAGTATAATTGAATATTAATATTTACGGAGTAATATATTATAAATAAAATTTCAATACATTAAAAATGAATAAATTATTTCAATGATTCACTTTAGAATGTGAATAATTCATAGTGTAATAATTGTCAATCATTCTATCATACACGTACTCAAATAAAATGATAAAATTTTAAGAATTAAAACTTAAAAGTATTTATTTTCAAACTTTATTATAACATATTATATGTATTTAGTTATAATTGAATGTTAATAATATGTTAACTAAATATACATAACATGTTAATGGTATGTGCATAAATTATACTATGGTTTGTAACACTGATATGTGAAATAATTTGCATTTGTCAATTGTGCTCCCTCACCATTTTATTTGAGAAAATACCTATAACCATATTGCACTTCTGCCTCATAAAGCCTGTTTGTAAGTTTGTTAACCCAACCCGAAAGATAGTACTTATTATTTCCCGTTTCCAAGTGTAGGGCACTCAATTATTATTAATAATTTATTACAAAAAGGAAAATATTAAACATACATATAATTGTCGCTTACAAAACAACCACTTTATGATGTGACAAAATACTAGATACACCATATTAAGTTTCCCTTTTAGGGTGTGTTTGGAAACCCGAAAAATGATTTCTGGAAATCATTTTCCGGGTTTGTGGTGTTTGGGAATGGCAAGGAAAACAAGGTCAACGGAAAATGGCACATGAGTCAATGTAAAATAACCCCTATTTGGAGGAAAATGACTTCCCCTTTTTTTGGGGAAAGTCATTTTCCAGATAGTCTTTCACCTCTCTCACGCCTCTCACTTCTCTGCTTCCCTTCTCATTTTTCAGATTGTCTTTCACGCCTTCGCAACTGCATCTCACTGCCCTCTTCATCTGCTCTCTCCATTTTCTTCTTCTCCTTGGGACTAGTCTGAAACCAGTCCGACGGACTGGTCGCAAACCAATCCCTTGGGACTGGTCGTCCAGTCCCAAGGGACTGGTCGCAAAACCAGCCCTTGGGACTGGTTTCGCAACAAACCAGTTACTGTTTTCTTTATTAATTGTTATTTTTTTATTATGTGATTATATTTTTGAGATATTTTATTTTGTTGTGATTTGTTAATTTGATATTTTATTAGTCATTTGTTAATTATATTGAAAATTGTTATTATAAATGTTGGTATATTTAAACAAATATATTAAAATACATAATTATAGAATTCTGTTCATTTTCCTGCTTATTTTCTGGAAAATGAACCAAACACACAAAGACAATTTTCTGCTTGGCATAATACAGAGTAGGCAACATACTGAGAGTTGCAGAAATCAATACGTGGTATACAGCCAATGTGTTGTGTATACTTTTACAACAAAAAGAAATGGCGGATGGATAAATAACCAGACTCACTTCTTTTGGAAAACTATCATGCCAACAAAAGCCACTATCCGACTGCCTAAACCTGTAAGGATGAGAATGGCTATACAAAGACCCCAATTGTGAATATCGTATCCAAATCTCTGGAGCGCCCCGCAACGTGTTATGAGCCATACACCGTAATATCTGAAAATTATTAACAAAATATTCGGTTATACATGTGCTTCGGTTCGAATGAAGCTTAAACCACATCTAGCTCAGTTGTAGAGTTTAAATTTTCTTCAATGAGGGCCCGTCACCCTCAAGCAGGGCCTGGGTGCTTTGCTTTTTTCCCAGGCTGAGATCCTTCCCATTGAGGATTCGAACCTGGGTAATTGCTAGGCACTACACCCACACTTAGACTTTCGATCACTAAGCTATGCATCGGGGCAGTTTCAACTTTCATCTAATAATGGTGTCATGTGTTGATTTATACCTTTCTGCATTTGCAATGACAAATCCTTGGAGTGCCCATTTTGGATAGCATAAGTCAGCTATGGTGTTGAAAAACTTGCTACCTAAAGGTCGAGTTGCAACAAGAGTCAAGACCACGGGAACAAGAACAGCACACTACAAGAAAGGGAGAATACAGAGTTAGTCATTGTGGATCTAGAAAGAAACTGAACTGTGATTATGAACAGTTCTCCATAGTACACCAGTACTCACCAGCTGGGCGGGGCCTGATTCAAGAAATATGGCTAATGCATAACCCATGCCAGTTACACAATACACAAGGCAGAGTAAGATGATGTAATTATCTGTGAAAGAGGACCTTGGATTGCAGAAGAAGTAGAACATTGAGAGATACACGGCAGGCTTAATTAGTGTATTGAAATGATCTATTGTGTCTTTGGAAACAAAATGAGCAAGACTGCTAATTCCAGAAGCACTTTCTCTCCAGTATTGCAATTTGTCCAATGAAAATGTTCTCAATGCCGCAACTTTACACAACAAAGCTGGGGAAAAGGATTTTAAGAAAAGATGTAGAGCAATTCAATAACTTGGAAGAAATTGCTTAAGATAAAATATACTGCATTATATAGGTGTATGACAAAGTTCTTCACTAATTTTTGCAAAAGGAATCATAATTAGTGTATAGTAATCAACCATGTGTTATTGTAAGAAATTGCTTTAAAAAAAACTATAAATTTGGTTCCAACTTACAGACAGCAATTATTGTGTGCACATAACCAGGTGAACCAAAAGTTTCATCCTTTACTTTGGTTAGTGACCCCAAGCAGGCTCCAGCAACTAATAGAATGAGATAATCCATTGCTTGTGTTTTTGCTTCTCGTAATCTCTGCTTGCCCACCCTGAGATCAATTGAAGAAAAAAAAAAGAATGATTTAATTCATAAATAGAATGTGATCCATCCTTAGTGAATTAGCAGCAAATGAATCAAATTAATGCCATTAAAAGCAGTATCATTTTGCAGTGTCTCAAAGCAAACTTATTCATGACTGTGAGACATTCATTAGAATTTTGCACTATGCTTTGGAATGCACTGAATGAATAAATAATATATCCTAGATTTCACATCCACCTCTTGGTCTAACTATACAAAATTGGCTGTCATTCAAGAATGCTTAACTCATCACTTAAGTATGCCAGCATACTGTGCAACTCTACCAAAAAAAGAGGAAAAGGAGTGATGTAGTGCATATCATTTTTATGTCTGCATTTTGTTTAACTATTGGCCCATATTAGGAAGTCCACCTCAATTAATTCTCCTAGTACAAATTTTTTTGCATAAGTTTCCAGTTAATTACTTGTTACAACAATTGAATCAATTTCACAAATTTCCAAAAACATTAATTAATTGAATGAAATAATGAATCAACCATTGACTGTAAGTTCTAGAAAATTATACCCTGGACTATGGTCCACATTGCAAGGTAGACCTCTGATACGTGTTTATATTTTAGTATATTGCATATTCATTTTTAGTGTACTGCAAGTTCATTTTTAAGTAGTACACTAAAAATGAACTTGTATTAAAATATAATGAACCTACTAAAATTGAACTTGTAGTATAGTAAAAATGAATATGCAGTAGATTAAAAATGACTTGTATGTCAGTGGTCCATCTTGCAATGCGGACTATGATTCCCGGTATAATGATTGGTAAGTTCTAACTTCGAACATGGGCCATTTATCCATTATAAATGCACGTCTTGTCACTGCAGACTACCACTTCAATAGAATGTCAATACCATTCAATAAACATGGAAAGTATTATATGACCTTCTAGCTACAGAGGATGACAGAAATAATCCCTTTGGTTTATTTCATTTTATTTGGATTGCATACAATCACATCCATGTCAATAGAGAATATTCTTCAAGGGTATAATTTTCTTTCATTACTATAAAAGTAACCAAAAGAGCGAGAGAAATTCAAAAAATAAAAAAGATTCCAAAATAATTATATACTTCGTACCTTCCAAGGAAGTACTTATACTGCAAGAGAATACTTGGGGTTCTCCGATTGGAAAGGTCCTTTGACCTCAAGAAATTGTGATGTAAAATATCACGACGCCGCTCCACATTGCACTTCATATCTTGCCATATTTCCCCAGCAAAAGATTGTTCCAGATTGATATCACCAGAGAGGATATGATCGTTAATATTTACTCTCGTTGGCAAAACAGCATCTTTGTGGCAATTCTGCTGCATATCTGGGGGCACAGCATATCCATTATGAACCATCCACGACACAGGAAGCTCATTATAACTCATGTTTGAACTGGCATTTGGTCTAATCAGCCCCTCCAAAACATCTATGAAGTAGTCAGGAGGATTAACTCGTTCAGGAACATTGATGCCAAGACCTGCAAAGTACTCTTCAACCTTCTTAGCTGGGCCATGATAAACTGTTAGACCTCCTTTGGCGAGAAGTATCAAATCATCAAACATCTTGAACAAGGTGTAGCTGAAAAGAAAAGTGGTTATAACTTATAAGTTATTTATTTAATGACTTTTGCTTTCTGGTATTTTATAAAATTTAAGGTAGGTTGATTGAAGAACTACCATAGGAATCTTCGGCATTGCAATATGCAACTATAAAACATTATATTGGTACTTGAGATCAAAGGTGTAACAGCCATTACCAGGAATAAATGAAAGCTTTCCTATCATTGCGCAAGTTTAGAATTCATATTTTTGGTAATTGTATACACTATAAGTGTGAGCTATATATTTTAGTAAATAAGCACATAAACTTGTCCTCAGAGGCGGCTCAGATAACGAAACATTCTTTGCAGAGCAGTAATAACTCAAAACAAATTGTTACAGTAACTATTACCTTGGTTGGTGGACAACCATACAGATGTTTACCCCTTCAAGAGCTTCACGCCGGAGTGCTCTGAGAAGTAATTGAGAGGATGCACTGTCTAATCCAGAAGTTGGCTCATCCAAAAACAGTAGTGAAGGTTCAATTACCAGCTCTAGCCCAACATTTACTCGTTTTCTCTGACCTCCGGAAATGCCTCGCTTCTCCACTGTGCCAACCAAGGAATTCCTTACAGCCTGTAAGCCCAAGGAATCAATGACCCTCTCAACAATAAGAACCTTATCTGGCTTTGGCAAGTCTGCTGACAGTCTTTCATCAGTTCAAGAAGTTAGAAGCTGTTTCTAGTCAAACTACAAGGCAAAATAATGTCATAAATGTAAAAGAAACAAAAAATATGATCACAGAATTTTATTTATCTTAATATTGAATTCACAGATCATTATTCTTAAAAATATAGGACAGCAAAGCATTTATGAATAACTAGGCGTAAGAGCAACCAGTTCCATTTTTCTATACAGCCTTATTTCATTGAAACAATCTAGCCTGTAGTATCTTTGTGACTACAATTCAGTTAGCTTAAACATGAATTGCAGTCATTGCTGATTTAAAAGAAGCATGATTTGTTGATACTTAAATAAAAGAATTGAGAATGAACCCGTGATAGTGGTGTTGTTGAATCATGAATGTACATGCTAGTGAAGAGAGCTCTCTTCTTGTGTCTATTTTTCATACAGCAGCTCAGCTAGCACTCTACTGGAGTACTGGGACTCTGGAAGGGTCAAATAAATTTAATCCACACTCACTATGTCACATAGAACAATGAGTTTTAACTTGCTACATTATAATTTTGACAATTTGTCAATCACTGTTATATGTTCTCCACAGCTATTTAAAATTTGAGTAATTTAATGTAATGCATATACTCCAAGGACTTAGCATAAGAAAAAGTAGAATCACATACCTGCATTTTGCACTGAACCAGAGATTCTCCTCAACTGTCAAATTTCCATGAACAATATCATCCTGTGGAACAAAACCAAGAATTTTTCTGTACGAGTGGATTGATTCTGTCTTTCCATTTATAAAAATTGAACCAGTTAAGGTGCATCCAACAGTTTTTCCAGCTAGAGCTGAAAGAAAAGTAGTTTTTCCTGCTCCAGAAGGGCCCATGACAGCAGTAACACGCCCAGGCATGACTTTCCCATTGATTGACCTCAAAAGATGTTTGTTTTTCCCTTTTAAAGTAACAGTTAAGTCTCTGAAAGCAATCTCTATTGTTGGCCTTTTCCTGACTTCTTTATTTGTAGCCATGGAAATTACACCTGAGAAGGTAAGACTTTTATTCTGCTGCTGCTGAGCCTTCTCTTTTTCAAGTTGTGCATATGCATACTTGAACATTTGGCTATGTGTATGAGCTTGTTTCCCTTTTGGCACCCTAGTTTTCAAATTTTTATCCTTGATCTCTGAATCAAAGGATTCAGAATTATCAAAACCAATGTCCTTCATCATCTTCATGTATGGACTTGGTTCACTTTCAGTTCCATCAGATGAGGCAGCTGATTGCATAGACATCATAGAATTAGATGCATGCATATCACCATCTTGATCATTTTCTGTTTCATTTAAAACTGTTACAGCTTTATTGCGAGAAAGTTTGAGTGAAAGTTGAGAATGTAATTCAATTGCATGCTTTTTAACAGCATCCTTTGCAGATTTCCACCTTGCCTGTGCTTGTACCCTCTCCTTTACACTTTTTGCAGCTGATTCCCTGGATCTAGCACGTCTCCTTTCCCGAATGGTAATTATTTGGTCCGAACAGTTGTAAATTATGAGGAGAACGGTAGATAAAGCAACCTGAAGCAAAATGACAAAAGAAAAAGGATAATGGCAGGAACCAAGTCAAGTTAAAACTCATAGTATACAAACTTTTACACAATTAGTGTCCCCACTCTTCTGGAACAGCAACAATTAGTTTAGCACTGATATAGGAATAGGAGACTCACTATAAGCATCACTCCATATGCTTGCATATTTTGACTTGAAGTATTGGGATCACATGAAGTCAACTTGAAACATCCTGCATATTCATTGAGAACACCAGATCTTCTATGAGTAAGTCAACAATGTAGAAGAAAAGCTATTCCAAACTCTATGGATTTGGTAAAGGAAAATGAATCAACTAGTCACTAGAAGCGAAAAGATTTTAGGTCACTATACCCTATTGGACATTCTTACTATAATTCAACTGACTTACGTTTCTCAGCTGTAGAACCAGTAGGGCAGTAATTCCTGAAAATGGAAGATAAAGAATTAGCACCACTATAACAAATGGAGGCAACAAATTTTAAAGCAAAAGTAAATAGATAAATAAATAAGCACACATCTTCCCAGTGGCAAGAATTGCAAATCTGATTACCTGATTCTAATTTTTTTTAATTCTCCACCCCCCCCCCCCCCCCCTCGTTTGGGTGAGAGAATTTCTTAAAACAAACTAAACACTGTTATTGGAAGACTCAGATAGAAATCAATACCCACTACTGCAACGAATCTTCTCAGTGTTTGATGGACAGTAGGATCCTGCTGAACAGAATATTTCTGAGCTACTAGTAACATCCGCCCAAATATTTGCCCCACCACAAGTATGATTCGACTGTCTATGAGGTAACTGGTAGTTATATCTGAAGTCACAGATCAATTAACATGTTACAAAAAATAATGAAGTAAATAGATAAGAAGCGACATTGTACAAAGTATCAAACTTACGGTTCACATACTCCAGTATTGTTATTGAGTCTTGCAAGTGGGCAATAGGAGCCTAAAGGGCAGGCTTCAAAAGATTCCAGAAAGTTTTAGAGATTGTTAACTCTAATTTACAGTCAAAAGTATATATTCCAAAAGATTGTTATCTTTTAAATCACCAAGTAGTCAAAAGCACACATGAACAGAAAGTGATGTTTTGAAGACATTTACATAGTTAAATTAACTAATTTTAATACAATAATATATCTACCTGTAGAGTCAAATGAAATCTCTAGTATTAAGTAGTACAAATAACCTAAATATAGCATTAAGGTGCAGTCATATGTTTAGCACAAGATAACAGTTAGGAGAGCAAGGAAAGATAAGCAAATGCCCTCAAAGGGAGGGGCTGTTGCCAGCATGCTACACTTCGAGTTGGAAACATATCGAACATTCAGGAATAAAGACATTGTGGGTTTGCTGACACAAAGGAAAGTCACTCAAGGACAGAAACATAGGCTTCTAGTATACTTACGTATCATACAAGTAATGCCATGGGGACAGAAAAATCCCTCGCAACAAGGCTGACAGTCAGTGGTTCTGGCGGGTATATCTTTCAAATTTCTGAGGTCAGGGTTCTGATTTGAACCAGTGCTACAAGCCCACCCTGGCTCACAACCAGATATCCAAGAAGTAAGATTACAGTTCCTATTAGGATTTAGGTAACTCATTGAATTCATGAACATGTTACTAAAGTAGAATCTTATTTCTGCTGCAGTACATAACCTTTGTTGTACATCTCCTGTTGAATGACACCAGAGAAAACATTTCAGTTAGAAATTACACAAGAAAGAGATTGATGTGTAAGAAAAACCAGAAAGGCATAATGGGCAATGTCTACATTGCCTGTTGAATTTTTTTTTCCAGATTTATATGTAGGCATGTAGCATCATATTACTTTCATATGCACCTTCTACAGGAAAAGGTATATCTTTATTTCCATTTGTGTAAAGTATTTATGCAAGAGAAGTATTTTTCTATTTAATATATCATTCACAACCTATTCAGGCAAGGACATCATTGCATCTACTACCTCTTAAATATGAAGAACTACTTCCTACTCAAGGTAGAGGGGGAGGGATCACAATTTCAGTTGGAAGCCATTGTATGCCTAATTGCAGCAACCAATGCAAAGGCTAACAAGTTTTGTGATCTGTCAGCCTTTTATTTCACTTAAAAATCCAAGTAAACCTATGGTCAAGCATTAAAAGTAATCCTATGATACTAATAATGTATTCTACGGTGAAGTATCTCACATACCCAAGTCACTAAAGAAATTTACAAACTATACTAGTAATCTTTCTTGTTGATGCATAACAGTTTTAGGGCTTAGCCATCCACCAACAGCAATAAAAATCAAACCTAAGCCCTTTTAGGCAGAATTCTGAAACCTAACCAATTTAGCAAATCCTAGTTGGCTTGTCCTGCTGATAATACGATGCATGAAAATGTATTCTGGTTTAGTAACTAACGAGATTCAGCACTAGAGATATCCATCCCTCATTAACTAACTACAGTGGAATTTGGGACTCTATATCATCCCCACACAATTCTGAATTCTCAAAGGAACTTAGGTACATTGTTTAATGTACCTTTCAAGTTTCATAGACATTAAGAATAACATTAATATTGAGTTGCCATTGAGAACAACAGTAACATTAAGCAACCAGCACAATAAACAACCTGAAAATCCTTTTAGTTCAGAAACAATAATAAAACAAAGAAAAATCTAAAGATAGAATTTCCAAATCCTCTTTTGCTTAACGGATATTTTTCTTTTCTACGGAGAAATATTGCATAAACAAAGTACAATATTACCTCTGGTTCTGGCAACACAATCACTTAGGAATCTCAAATCCTGACTAAAATTAAATGCATTATTCCAATCCTTTTCCCTGCATTTCGGAAGAAAAACAAAACTTAAGCTGGATAGCTAGTAATCAAGTTTAACTGCAACATAAAATTTTCTAAATTCTATATATATATTTTTTGAAACAATTAAATTCTATTTATTACTTTTTAACTTACTTGTCTAAAATGCAGAAACTTGATTTCTCAGCCAGCTCGCTAGAGAAAATCAGGGAGGTCACATTGGCGAGACGGCGGTTGACTTCCTGAGTCATTAACTCCCGCACCGCCGGATTATCGATTTTTCCGGTATCGACGCCGCCGGAGTCGTCTACATTTTGACAAAGTGCGAGGTCCATTGCTAAGATCACGGCGACAATAATGCCGATGAATGCGGAGAATGACGGCGGCATCTTCCGCCGCCACAGCATTTCCTTCTTTGCTCTGCTTAGCTTTGAGCTTCATCCATAGCTTTAAGACTATATAACATTTTAACCGGAGAAGAAAGAGAATCATGACGTGAATAAGAAAATAAATTTGGCAAGAGTGGAGCTTGAAGTGGGACCTACTAAGACCACGTCTTGGCCTTAACGTCGCCGGCGCGGAGACTCGGAACCGGATCTGTTTTTCCTCGAACCGGTTCATTCAAACCAACAGAGATTTTGCTCAATACCGAGTTTTTTTGGTTTTTTTTTGGAGAGTTATTTATATTTTTGCCCTCACGAGTATACGATTTTTTTCATTGGTCCATAACTATTAAACGTTTCAGATTTAATTCTACGACTTTTAAATTCTTATCATATTTAGAGTATTAGAGTTTTTAGATTTGGTCTCACTATTTTTAAATCATTGCCACATTTGGTCATCTGCTATTAAAATTTGGGAAAATGTGCAAATAAGTTATCGAATTATTTGAGAATTAACAATTAAGTCATCGGACTCGGATAAGCTCCAAATAAGTCACTGAACTCAGTAAAATAAAGCAATTAAGTCACTAAATCGAAAAAAAAAATAGCAATTAACATTTTAAACTGGTCATTTGCCTATTCTAGCCACCGACGACGACTTTTTCAATGACCGGAGAAAACTTCCGACGATGGCAATGGTCGCCCTCACCGGAGAAGGTGACCATTTCCAGTCGCCTTTTCCAAGAGAAGGTGACCATTGCCCTCGCCGGAAAATGTGATCTTCATGTTTGACTAAAATTTAATAGAACAATACTACTGAAATAAGAGATCTTCATGTCTCTTCAATTAGGTGTTGTTTACATCAATGAATGTTGGTTACAATATATATATATATATATATATATATATATAGACCCACACACACCCATATGCTCGCACATTATCACTAAAGTGCATTTATTGAACCCATCGAGGCTAGTTTAAGAGATATATCATTGATCACCTACTTAAAGTCAACACTCCAATAGTATTGTGTGTTCCTTTTATCTATTGCATACTCTAGAAGTTTATGAAAATGGTAAAAATAATGATATATTTATATTTTTTATATATATAAATTGATGTAGTTTATATAATTAACTCGTGAAATGATCAATTTCTTTATGAATAATTATTAATCGATGTTTTTCTTTCTTTTTTTTTTTTACATATTGAATTGATTAATCTAGCAGGGTATTGATGGACTCATTTTGACCATCTCTCCCAAGGACATTGATGAATAAAATATTTGATTTAAATAGTATTTTTACATATAGTTATCGCGTACATAGTTATATACGCGTCTTACGCTCTTGAAGCAACCGGCAATTGTTATGGTTGGTCTGTTGACCATTTGACTTGACTTCAGATTCTAGAGATGGACATAATTCGGCCATGGGGCATAATGTTTAAGGTTGTTGGAATTTATTAGTAACACTTTTCATTTGGAGCTATTGTATCATTGTAATCATCTGGAAGCCATTCTCTATCCGTCTTCTTTAATTACCCGTTCTACGTGCGTATTACGTAACTAATTTAATGTTCAATATTTGTATTTAAATAAATAATTCCAATAATACAAAAATATAATTAAAATATTGAGTTTTGTTATAAATAGACAAAAGAATTAATTAAACGAAAAAAGAAAAAAAAAACATAACGTATATTTGTTTTTTGCAATAACATGATTTTCATGGTTCCTTATTTGTAATATTTTATACTCAACTTTAAATGCTATGTATATGCTCTGGCTATTAATTAAACAAAGTTTATATTTTTAATACACTCTAACATATTTATAGCTTGTTCGGATAAGAGTTCGAACTTAAACATTTTTTATGAAAATCAATAAGTAAGTTAAATAATAATGTAATAAATAGTTAACAAAAAATAAATGATACGGAGTATAATAGAAGATTAAAAAAATAATAAAAAAATCAAAACCAACATTTTTTAATTTCCGTTATGGCCTAACTTTATTCTCTTATTAAATTATTATTATTATATTATTATTAGTAGATATATATTTTTATTTATTTATAGCTCTCGTTTTTTAATTTATCAATAAATATTTACAACATGCTAGCAACTAAAGAAGGATAGGGCAATGATGGGGTGTTAGAAGAAATCAAATGACTCCACCTCTATCATATAATTGTATTATATACTTCACTAATGGTATAAACAAAAATAAAAACTTCATTAAATACAAAATACACCCGTCTTACAAGTTACAACACTACAGAATATGCTTAACATTTTAACGATGAATTACCACTATCAAAATGATCTCATTGAACAATAAAAATTTTATATACAGTAGTTTAGATATCAAATTGTAGAGAAATTGTACAATACTGAAAAACACAACATGCAATGCTTATTACTATAAATAGAAAAACCGATTGTATCAGTATCAAAACATTGTTCTCCCAAAGTCCCGAACCTTGTACCCAAGAAAATTGATTCATGATCCAGTCTATTACTCCTTAATAGTAAAAGCATACAAGAATGAGTTACATTAGCTAGAGACCCTAAATGAATATTATTCATAACTGTTCCTTATGGGTATAGACTTCAGAGGCACAGTGATGAATATCCATCACAGTTTGGATGAGCAGTTGCTCCAGGGCTTTCGCTAATATATTTTGGCATAAACAACACAAGAATGACTCTGCCTAGTCACATAACGTAAATTGAAAAAGAGCATATGATGTTTACGCCTCATCTACAGAGTAACAAACTACAAAAAATTCATCACCTGAGGCTGTAAATATCAGGATTATGATGGCTCATCAAATCAAGATTGAACAGAGAGTATTTATGTATGAATGTTATTCCGCACTAATGACATCCAACAATTTCTTGGCTTCCTCACTCAGCTCTGCGTTCTCCATTTTAACGCGCCTACGCATGATTGTAGATGTTTTCCCAGCAGCTGCGTAAGTTCTTATCAATGATTCAAGTAGCTCAGCCCCCAATTGATCTTCAGCTTTCTTCAAAATTCCCAGAACACGTTCTGCACCCTCAACATCTTTGTTTGTTTCAAAGTGTCTCATCAATTCCCCAACAATGACGGGTGATGGAACCCATTTCTGACCATCCCCTCTACCAGTTGTAATTGCTTTCTCAATACAATCAACTGCTGAAGAAATCTCCCCGTTTTTCAGATAATAATCTAGAAAAATTTCCCATGTTTTCGCATTAGGCTTAGCTCCACTCCTCTGTGCCCGTTTTCTGAGCTCTTTAGCCTTTTTCAATGATCCTTGTTTAGCATAAGCTCCTATGAGGGCATTTGCAACACGAATGTCATATGTAGTTTGTCCTGATTCCCACTCCTTGAAACATTTCTCAGCACCTGGCATATCATTCAAGTTTACTAATACCTGAATCATATTGAGATAACTTATATTTGCAGTTTTGGGAAAAGCAAGCCTTAAGGAACGCCATATGCGATATACTTCAAGCAAGTTTCCAATCCGTCCATACAGTGTGATGAGGAACTGGTAGGCAGTAAGATTTCTGGGAGTATTTTTCTTCTCCAACTCCTTAAGTGCCTTCTCAGCCTTGTCTGATAAACCAGCATCGGCATAAATCGATGCCAAATTGCTGTAAGTAGTCCAATCTTCAGCAACTCGGCCATCCCTTTTCATCTCATCAATAACCCTCTCAACACCAGATATATCACCTAGTGCAGCAAGAGCCCTCATCCAGATATTATAGGTGAAAGAATCCGGCATAATGTCACACTCCTTCATTTCTTGAATGATTGCTGGAATTTTTTCTGGCTGACCCGTTCTTGTATACAGAGTCATCAAGCTGTTGTAAGGCATAGAAGTTAATGTTAAATTCAGTTCTTTCATTTTCTCAATTAGGGCCTCTGCTTTCTCAGTCATTAATTCCTTGCAGTAACAGTTCAGAAGAGCACCATAAGTGAAGTGATTCTTTGATGTCTCTGGAAGATTTATAAAATAAGCCTCTGCTGCAGCAATGCCTTTACTTTTTGCAACAAGATCTACATGTATACCTTGATCACTTGTAGTCTTGTTCATGCCCCTTTTCTCCATTGTTTCCGATAACTGTATTAAGTAATATGCTAAATGTTAATGCAGACTTCTTGTTCTGTGCTAAATGTTAACCAAAAAAAATAGTCACATTAAAGTGCGGAAAACACTGTTTTATTACCAAGGGAAATACTAAGAAAAAATTAAAACACTTAGTATGGATAATGATTTAAAAAAAAAAACTGTACTCATTTACAAACTAGAAACCATACCGAATAAGAACAGAACAACCTTCAAATAAAATTCAAACATACGAAGTATTTATAATAGGTATAAAACTAATGTCCGGCTACATGATAGAAAGTGATGTAGGAGAGCTGAAGATTCATTAAGCCAGATGACATATTTATGTAGCACGATGAAAAGTCATGCACGCAAGAGTTTCACAAGCACTGATGCATGTATGACTGGGATAAGTATACTGCATTATATTTTGTAGTTCTATTCAGGGAACAGTGAATAAAGATATCCCCACACATCAAGTGAACACTAAGAGGGCAACAGGGCAAATAAAGCTCATGGTAGCTTGGGGATAATGAGGTCACTTATTGGATCCCAGAAAACTTCGAGAAGTTGAATGATGGCATTGAACACTCTACCTTTACTATCCAAAGGAGCCAGCCTTTTAAAGTGTGTGTGTGTGTGTGTTTATAGCTAGCATATCATCATCACTAAAGATCTCAAAAGTTGCAGTAGAAAATACCAAAGCACAGATGAAAAACTGCATTAATAGTAATCTATGGAGACTGGAGTAATTTTATCAGTACTAATGTAGCATCATAGAGTCCAAATTTACCCTCTTCCCTATTCATCATTCTTTCTTTCTGCTTGACTTTTCCCTTTTACCCTGATTTCACCAAAACTACCAAATTGCCAGAATCGATATTAATTTTCTTCTTCCTTTTAAGAAAAAAGGCAACTATTTTAGTATTACGGCACATTTACTGCCTACAATTTCAAGTCCGCACAAAATAATTAATTTCTGGAAAATGAAAACAAGGCTAATGCAAATGAACAAAGGTTTCAGCGTTTAAGGAATACGGAATTTGGGGAAATGACAGACCTTGATGGCCGGGGAATAGAGCTTGCGTTGCCGGAGGAGCTTGACTGAGCGGCCAACTTCCCATTTATACGCGCTTTTGTGGGATTTCAAGAACTCGTTCAGATTTTTCCCGACACTGTTCTCACGTCCTCCTTCCTTGACTAGTTTCCTGTAAAGCGCTTCCTCCAAGTACTTCTTAGTAGACCTCTTCCCAATGTTCTTCGTCTTCGACGAGAATCTCTGTATGAACGACGCCATTTTGATGAGCTTTCTTCTGGTATTGCCTTGATTCGTTGGTTCAGTTCTGATCAGTGTGAAAAACCCTAGTCAGCTGAGGACGAAGAGTGGAAACAGTGGAAGAAGTGGGCTGCTATGGTGGGTAAGCCCAACTGGTTCTGATCATCTTCTCTTTTTTAACCCAAGTAATTTATCCAATTAATACTGTTTGGGCCTGGGTACACCTAGGCAAGCCCATTAGGCCTAGTTTAGAAAGAGAATGAGGTTTAAAATTTTAAACTAAATGTGGATGCGTAAAGAAGATTTGGGTCTGAGTTTGAGTTTGATGACGTTATTGTTGTAATGTTTTCTAACATTCAATAAGAAAGGTTCAAGTAACAACTGTGGACTTTTCTGTAAATCAAAGATTGTTTCATTGTCAAATTGTAAAACATGGTGTATCACTTCTTTATTTCGTTATGGTTATATTTTGACTCGTGATTTTATTAATTAATGTAATTCGGTTTCTAAAAAATAGAAAAAGAAAGTTGTGCAATCATGAATCTAATCCACGAAACAAGCCTTCCTCAAAGAAATTGACAAGTTCCATAAGTGCTCTTTCAGTCTATCTTGCAACCAACAAAGTCGATCAGCATCCGAGTAGTCAGTAGGGAAACCCCAAAAAGAAACTCTAACCGCACTCTAGAGTCTAGACCCACCCTCCTCATCTAAGTAACACTTTTAAAGAAAATGGAGTAGCGTAGCAAATAATATAAAATTCATAATATATACTACGTAACATTATTGACAGGCCATGACATTTATTAATCTATATACTTCTTGGTAGCAACACTTGAAAGCTATATATATGAATCATATAAGTATTGGATTTGTAAGGACCACAAAAATGTAAAAGTGATGAACCTCCAAATAGTAGCATTGATGGAGACCTTCCTTGTCGACTGGCTGCTACCCTTTTTATCATTTCACAAAGTTTTTCAGTTCTGACTTAGCTTATTTGGAAATGAGAAAATTTCAACTCAGTTATCTTACTTGAAAATATATTTCCAGTATTGTAAAAATCTCGTTTAGGCGCTGATCGACTGCTTAGTGTATCACCTTAATTAAATGGTGGTCTAGGCCGGTGACTGCCTAATTTCCGCCTAGACCGCTTAGGCTCTGATCGCCTAGGCCTACTAGGCGACAAGGCCGTCCAGTCGGCCGATTAATTATTGTTCTTTACTTTTAATGGGTTATTTCACTCAAAATAAACAACATCGTTTTGAGCGAAATAACCGTAAATTGTACAAAATCTATATATATTTTAGGTTAATATTTAATATTTTAGTATTAACTATTAAAGTATTATATATATAGCTTATAATTATTAGTGTTTAAAAAATAAATAAAAAAATAAAAAAAATACACGGACGCCTAGGCGCTCCCCGAGCGCCCGAGGAACGCCTAGCGATTTTTTCAACCATGTATATCACAACTAAGGTTCAACTCCCTCATGAGAACTGCTTATTGATGTTATTGGTTTAGGCCGGTCAAGGTCACAATGTGAGTTTCAATCATAATGCACTTTTTGGTAAAGACTACAAGCTTTCTCATAAGTAAATAAAAAAAAAACACTAGGAAAAAAGGTCACACAAGTTATTGTATGTTAGTACCATAAATTTAAGAAAAAAGTACAATTTTAATCAAGAAGATGTAAAATAATAGCGAACTTAATTTTTATGTTATTTGTCACTTTTAGTCAATGAGTTGTAAAAGAAATATTGTGACACTTAAAAGTTACAATTGAACTTATTAACATGTCATATTCGTGCATCAGAATGCAAAAAAACCAATTATTAACATGTAATAACCTATAATTAAAATTTTAACAAAACTCTTACTAACTCTAATAATCTACGATCACCTTCATAGGTTACCTTATTCAATTCATTAAAAAAGGCAACCAACATCTCATCTTTTATTTTCTTTTCTTTTCTTTTCTTTTCTTTTTTTTTTTCCTGAAGAAGGTGACCAAGTGAGTCGCTTTTTAATTTAAAATTCATTTTTCGTATATTTCTTCTCATAAATTAATTAAATGGAATGTCTTAAATAACATCATTTGATGTGCTGACATATATATTAATGTCGCGTGTCTCTGTCTGTTTGGTTGTGTGGGTGTCAGGCTACGTGACTCGATCATTTTGGTGGATATGAAAATTTAATGTTAGAGCAATAGGAGACTTTGAATAGTTTTTGCAGGTTCACATAGAAAAGAAAAATAAGAAAAATAAAGAGTTGAGTTTATGAGAGAAAAAGGGGAGGGGGGTCCTCGGCTAGTGGGTGCATCTTGTGCACCACTACAAAGTTTTGTTTAATTTTATTTTTTTGGTGAATCCACAAAAAATCACGCTTGAAGACTTAACATTATATTTTCTCTATTATGTTCAATTCTCTCCTCCACCTCATGTTTAGCTCACAAAAATCATCTAAAAATCACTAATATAATGGTAATGTTATGATGTAAAAAATACTACTTAAACTCTAAAAATGTCTTTCATTAAATATTTAAATTTTATTAGAAAAAAAGTAATAAATAAAAACTATAACCTCTTATATTAAACAATTAAAGGATGTCATATATTAGAGAGTAAAAATGAGTGTATAGAATAAAAGTATAACGTATTTTCAAAAAAAAAAAAGAATAAAAGAATAAAAGTATAACGTACGTATGTCGGTTGATGATGATAATTGAAGGGTTTTGAGACACATTCAATATGTCGGTTGATGATGATAATGGAAGGTTTTTGAGACACATACATTCAATGCTGTCAACCATGGGAAGCAAGATGGGTAGACCCCTCTAGCCTATAGGGGAAAGTTGAAAATAAAATTTTTAAAGGACCAACTATACATTACTCCACTAATTTTAATTAAGGCCCCACGTACATGCGCCAAAACCAGAAAAGCAACAATATAATGTGAACATTTGTGATTTTGTATGATCCAGAAAATGCAATATATATTCATCCTGAGATGCCCGGACATGTATAGTTTGAAAATATCTAGCTTAGGTTGAATGGACAGAATGTAATTCTCATATTTAAAAATTATTTTTTTGATGTGGTAGCTAATAGAATGGGCGGGGAGAGTTAGATGTGGTATGTGTGTCACGCATATGCTCGTGGATGGGAATAAATGTATAAATTGTCTAGAGACGGTAAAGTATTGTAATTGGATGTAATGTCGATTTTGAGAAAATGATGTTCATTTTAAAGCATACTCTAAACGACTCTTATTTTGAACATTTTTCTTTCTTTTGCCTTTCTAATCTGTAGACCTTATCAAGTACTAAGTAATACTTTTTAAAGTTTCGCATCTTAGTACCGGGTAAGTGGGTAACTCTTCGCTGTCGACCCAAGAAAAGATACATTCCGAAAACTAGTTCAATTGGTGAAAAAGTTTAGTATTAATTCACAATGTAATAAATTAAAAAGATAAGAATGAAAAGTTTTTTCTTCTTCGTCATCATCCACGTACATTTGACAAAGAGGAAGAAATCGTTCTCTTTATCAAATTTGGATGAGTAAGCATTCTATCTCCTCGTCAAAAGCGATTGTGTATCATTATACCAAAATGTATAGTTACTATCAAATGCGCAAATTTATTTTTTTATACTCGCATAGTAGTCAATGTCAATCATCAAAATCTCTGTCACAAAAATTCCTTTCCAACACCTCACAGTCTCCCTCAGTTGCGCTTACCACTATGCCAAAAGTTATAACTACTAGCAAATGTGCAACGTTTACTGGCAAAGGTTATAACTAGTAGCAAATGTATAATTTTGTTTCTTTATATTTGTGTAGCAGACAAAATCACATTTTGATGAGGAAAAATTTGAAAATCTTTTTGATTGACTAAGGGAAACACGAAGCCAAACTAAAATGACTAATAGGTTGTTCCCGCTAGGACTCGAATTTGTAACTTCATAGTTACCAAATCAATAGTATGATCAACTTGACTGAGATTACTGGCAAATTATACTGTGCACCACGGTGCACATAGCAATGTGCACCACGCACATAAACGACGTCGTTTTGAGTATTATAAACTAATCGTCCGTTTTTTTAGAAATCACGTTTTCTGTTTTGGCCGGTCTCTGTATTTATGTTAATATTCTGTGTATTCCAGGCAATCATTCTGTGTATTCTAGGCAACCGTTCTGTGTATTCTAGGCAACCGTTATGTGTATTTATGTTAGTAACACATGTTGTGATGTGTTTGTGCATTCGAATGTTTAGGAGGATGAGTTATGTGTATTTTGTGTCAATATTCTGTGTATTCATGTTATTAACACATGTTGTGATGTGTTTGTGCATTCGAATGTTAGGAGGATGAGTTCTGTGTATTTTGTGTCAATATTCTGTGTATTCTAGGCAAACATTCTGTGTGTTCTAGATAATGATTATGTGTATTATAGATAATGAATTCCCGAGAGTTATTCGCGCCCGCGTCCACTAACACCAAAACGACGTCGTTTTACGTACGTGGTGCAGGGTATAACCTCAAAAAATTAAAAACTTTAAATTTTTACTTATTTGTAAATAAAAAAGAAAGGGTGAGATTTCAACCCGTGACGGCTCCAAATGACAAATTATATCAGAATTATATACTTTGCATTATCGGGCATATTCTAAAATCACATGAGCCATTCAACCTCATCATACCCTTTTTGTTTACATCATATATATCATAACCTCAATTTTAATAGTCCAAAGTGAAATGGGACGTGTTTTGATACACACCTATCAAATTAAACCCATTTGCTTACATCATATATATCACCTCAATTAATAGTCCATAGTGAAATGGGACGTGTCTTGATACACACCTATCAAACCCATTGTCGTCGTCGCAACTTCCATTCATTCCAATCCCCATTTTCCCATTGCTTTCATCCCCCAAAACCCAGTAATAATTAAACAAAGGGTAGTCGAATATATACTAATTACTAATTCTCCCACCTAATATGAACTTGTTAAATTACTATAATTTATTTCTTTATAATTATGTTGGTAAGGGTAGAGACTAGTAAAAGGCTAAATCCTGCAATTGCTGACTAGAAGGATTGTTGGGTGGAAGTCGTGAAAGATCAAATCCAACATCGTGCCTTTCGAATATGTGGTGGTGATATATATAAAAAGGAATAAAGCTTCGCGTGAATAGTAATAAGTTTGATTTTAATAAATGGTATTAGTAAAGAGTCTAGTCTAGCTAGGCCCTCCCATTAGTGATATTTGCACCCTTTTTAAGGTAAAAGGGGACACCATGAATGAAAGAGAATGAAGAGAGAGAATATGCAAGATCTCTCTGTTAATTTAGGTAGAGATTTTGCAGAAATTGTGGGGTCTACTGTGACAAGAGAAGCTACGCCTCGCGTGCGTGAGGGGCAGTTCTCACACACAGGTGGGCGCGTAAATATATATATATATATTTATTTTTTTTTTCTTTTTTCTTTTTTTCCTCACTCTCTCCTAAAAAACCAATCACTATTGAGGAAACCCTAACAATTCGAGGATTGTTCCTAACAAATTGACCTGTGGGGGTCCCGGGAATAGGATCTTCGCCTTTTGAGGCCAAAGAAAGGGTGGTTCAGGATTCTCAAGCTGCAGGAACGTAACAGTCTACAAATATTTAATTCCTCATCAGCTCGTAGGTGTCACCAATATATATATAACGTTGTTGTATTAAGCTAAGGTTGTAACTATGCTCTGTTCTTCATTCTTTCATTGTGAGTTGGATCATCATCACTGTCATGATGTACGTAGTGATGAAGGCGGATGAATACAAGAGCAGCAGCAAAAACGGTTTCCAGAAATTTGGGCGTCTTGTGAAGGAGCAGCGGGCCAGATTCTATATTCTCCGCCGTTGCATCACCATGCTTGTTTGCTGGAGAGAATAATGTATATAATGCCCCAAGTGATATGATACTTATTAGTCCAAAACCCTAATTCTCTCTCCCTTTATATATGTGTGTATTGTAGTATGTAGTTTCCGGTAATGGTACAAGAGTTGGCCCAGGAGAATCGTCATTTCTGCGATCGAACTAGTTCTCCCGAAATTTTTCTCCACAAAGAGAGCTCACTTGCCACTCGAGCTACGTTGTTTCCGGTTCAATCTAGTTGTATATATATTGCAACTTGAAATAACATTATATTGATCTATCACATATTGCACTGCACTTTTAGTTTTGATATATATTATGGGTAGATATTGCCAGTTACTCAATAGTTTGGAACAGTTAGTAATTAAATAATTAAAGAGTTAATTGCAGCAAGGTTCATTATATTGTATATGTTTTTGGTAATAATTTCAAATTTAATCAAAAGCATATTTTAGGAAAGGATAATTTGGACTTTTCAATTATTTGTTATTGTTATTTTTATATTTTTGTCCCAATTTTTGACAAAAATAATAGTGTGTGACTAAATTTAGAGTTGTAACTAAAGGTGAGACAAGGGACTTCAATTCTTCAGAATTAACTCATAATATAATACAAGATTGAATAACTGATTATTGTATGTATGTGTATGTATAACAATTGAAACATTAGCGGTGCAACCTGGCCTTAACCTGACCGATCGAGTGGGCAACATCAAGCCACCAAACCATAACCCCAACCACGACCCCATCATTTTCCTAAATATCTTCATATAATTATGTTTTTCCAAATTCAGGCGTGGATCGGAGAAATTGAAAGCTAGCTTATTTTGGAAGTTAGTGATGAATTGGCAAATGACAATAATAAAAGTTCATTGTCAATGTGTCCCCCTCTCTCTTCTCCGATTCCCCTACAACCTACACTAGTACGTGCTTCGGTTAACCAATTCAAATCACCTCATCAATAGCTTTTGATGGCAGTTTTGACTTTATGCAACCATCATTTTCATATGCACAACTCGTCTTAAAATTACACATTATTCATTAGAAATTAATTACAAAAACTTGATGGTTTTTTTGGAAACCAGATTCACCAGTATAAATGTACAAAATATAAGAACAAAGACACCCATTGTTTCAAAATAAACTTTTAAACTTTCATTTACGTATCAAAATGTTATAATTTTTTTTGTTTGAAGGAAAATGTTATAACTTATTTGTAAATTAAAATAATTATAAATTCGGCAAAGAAAAGCATTTGTTGGAATGGAGAGGTTGTATGATTTTACAAATTTATCCTCTCGCTAATAACATCTTGAAGCTAATAAGGCCGGCCTAATGGATTTCAGAGATACAAAATCTGAAACTTTAAGTAGTAACTAATGAATTCAAGTACTTTGTGGTATGATGGTATCTGTTGTCATTTTAAATGGAATTAAAAAAAAAAAAAGAGTAATAATTAACGAAGTACTAAATATGGTTAATTACTTCTTATTTTTCTTTTGGGTAGTACACACTCTAAGTCTCTAATACCCGAACCTGAAACCAATATTTGTTGAATATATTACTTATGGAAAGTAACATTGATATTATTAGACTATAAGTTACTTGACATAATAATATGTGCTTTGATTTGGGAAAATCATACTGTTAGCCATTGATAAATGTTCATTTTTAATTTTTTATTATACTGAAAGTTCATTTTTTTGTCATACCTTTCAATATACTAAAAATGAAATTTCAAAAAATAATATTTAATGTACTAAATGAACATTTATAATATATATACAAAATAAATCTTATGTGAGTGGTTCACCTTACAAGGTTGATCATTGTCGATAATATAAAATAGTTAGCTTATCAACCAATTTTGACTTATTTGACAATTATTAACTGTTTGATTTGGTTAAAAATTAATACAGTAAGGGGGCGTTTGGTTCAAGTTATACAACATAACCAAGGGTATGTGATATTCCAAAGCTAGCATTCCTATGTTTGGTTCATCTTCATAAGGGAATATAACATTCCCTAAGTAATGCAACTTACCCTCCACATAGGATTTTGAAGGGAATGTGATTCCCTTACCTTTCTTAGGTTATGTAAGATTACCTTGGATATTCACAAATTTTACCATTTTAATTCTAATTATTATAATTTATAATATATTTTGTTATGTTAGTTTATTATATATATTATATTTAATTTTTTTAATTATATATTTTATTTTATTTTTATTACATCATGTTAGATTATAAAATAATTTTATTTCTCAAGTTCAAGATTTTAATTAGTTAATATTTTTAATTATGTAGTAATAAATATGTTAAAGGTATTAAAGTTATAAAAAAAATAGTATAACATAAAAGATAACCAATAAACCAAGCAGGTTTATATTACATTTCTCAGTTTTAACCAAACACTTGAATCTAGCATTCCCAGTAATCTAACATTCCCAGCAATCTAACATTCCCTAAGGTAATGTGACATTCCGTGAACCAAACGGCCCCTAAGTGTTTGGTTAATCATCTTTTTATAACTCTAAAATGCTAAAATTCAAAAAGATGCTCAAAACAATTTTTTATATGAACTTTTTGAGAAAAAAAATTTATACCAAACTGTTATCATATAACATCTAATTTACCAAACACTTTTCTACAATAAATTAATGTTATAAACTAATCTTATCCTCTAACCCAATCATTGTTATGCCGTGGACCCAGGTCCACCTTGCAAGGTGGACCTGGGTCTACATTCACATATTATATACTCTACATTCACGATTTGTAAACTCCACATTAACACATTACATGATTTTTATGTTTAGTAACTATATTACCATTGTTATGCATTCACACATTCAAAACTCTATATTCACAGGTCCTATACTCCATATTCACAACTTGAGAACTCCACATTCACACATTACAGAGCTACAAGTTGCTAGAACTTCTTAACTCTATTACAGATCCACACATGCATAACTCTACATTCACGATTTCTATACTCCATATTCACAATTTGAAACCTCCACATTCACACATTTCTGGGCAACTCTACATTCACATTTTTAAACCTCTACATTCACACATTTTTGGACAACTTTATATTCAGCAATATGTTTACTAATTAAAAAAAAAAAAAAAAAAAAAGAAACAAAAACAACGTAGTTTTGGACCCAGGTTCACCTTGCAAGGTAGACCTGGTTCCACAACATAATTTGCCTCTGATAAGTATTAGCTAACAACCATTTATCAAACAAAGTCAAAATTATTTGATTTGGATATATAGGTTTTCAATTCAGACAATAAATTGGGCTTTAAACCCATTACTTGTTAAAGATTTTTAGTGGTTTGAGCTATAAAACATTAAAACTATAAGGCCGACCCAACACTCATGACCGGTTTTGCGATTCATTTTTGTGTAATCCTGCGATTGCAAAGAAAGTTTGGAAATAATAATTTGAAGGGCTAACTGTTTGTTAAGGAAACACGCCGTTACTATTTGAAAGTGTACATTAGATAAATTTGATCTACTTAAGCTCAAAAAAATGATAAAAGAGTAAATTATTATGACTCAGTGACTTCTTAAGTAGGAGGATCAATGCCTAATGTTTGCAAGGAGCTTACCACATTAGACGTAACTTTCACACTACGGCTATTAGAGTTCTATCTTGTATCATTGCTTATAATTTATTACATGAGAATCAACTAAGTCACTCATACAGGCCAACGATGCATAATTACTCAAGTCTATGAGTTGAATTATGTATATTAGTTGTTTTTGTTATATTAGATATTATTAGCACTAATATTCAATATAAATAGATTTACCATATTAATGATAGCTTCGAAAATTTATCAATTTGAGTCTTACTATATCATATATGGATTACATATTCTACTATTTGAACAAAATTCCCTTATCTGGCAAGCATTAGAAACAACAAGATTTTTTTTTTTTTCTTTTGGAAAAGACAGTCCACATTAAGAAGTTTGGGTCCATGTATTAAGATGTGGAGTCCATGTGGACCATGCATATATAGTTTTTTTATTTTTAATTTAAATCTCTCTATTATGGTTTTGTGTTCATTTTGATTCTAAGAAAAATGTCAAATAAGTCCTTAAACTTTATCCAAAAAATAAATTAGGCACCTAAATTTTAAAAAGTGTAATTAAATCTTTAAGTATATTTTTTTAGTCAAATAAGTCAAATTTACCGGTAACACTCTAACAAGTTACCGATAAAATTACGCCGTTGACCGTCATTTTAGATGTTGACCGGTATTGTCTAGAAGAAATTTTACTAGGAAACATCGATTCGACCAAATGATCGTTGTGTAGAAATTTGAACTTCTTACCACCAAAAGTTGGGAAGAGCATATTATATTATATATAAATTAAAATAATAATTTTGTAATTTTATTAAATCAATGTAAATTTCAATTGAGATAAAAATGTATATTTTAATCGGACATCACAAATAAAACAACGAAATACTCGTACATGTTAAGTACGTGTGTGTATAATTTCAAAGCCTATTTGAGACACTTCCTTATTATTGGTCCGAAACTAGTTTAAAGTCTAGGTAAAGGATTGAATATAATAGTAACTAGTCCAGGACCAATACTATTTAAATGAGTTTTGATTAAAACCTTAATATGTTATCGTGTGGGCAACCTTATGTTATCTTGATGAAGCTATCTAGCTAGTAGCCCAGGCCTTTTAACAATTATACATATAAATATATATGTACAGATATTATCATTTTAAATTTTTAGCTTAGACGAAATATATTTACATATGAAGGAGATCGGAGTATATATTGAGCATTATATTATAAATGTGCAGTTCAATTATTAATTGTGATGGATGACATTATTCAATCGATGCTACTACTTTTAAATCCCCACTGACTATTTATGTTGGGTAGAAGTATAAGGAAATAGAGATTGGTTTGCCAATAAAAATGAGACAATTAGCACTAGTTATTTGAAAAAGAGATACTAATTAAAACATGCACTATGATAGTCTTGGAATTTTTTTTTGATGACATGTAGCACTTGTTTATTAAAACAATAGGGGTACTTATAATCTTTGGCGTAAAGATAAACGTATGATTTGACAATTAATTAATACTTTACATGCAAAGCATATAATATGCTGTTGAAGTTATCATTTACCCTATCAATTAAGTGCCGACGGATTGTTACTTTGGTCGGAGGGTCTAATACTTGGATGACAATCATGGTGTGAAGTTGAGGTTGTTATGTCCTGGGAAGGGATTATTGGGCGGAGGGTTGGAGGGTCCAATCCACTATCTCACCATCAAAATGTGTTATTATTTTTTGTCAATTCCAATCCTCATTTCTCCTGCTTTGATCTCCAAAACTTTGTTCTGATGATGAGACTAAATTTCTGGCATTTCCTCCCAAACTTCACCGTTGTGATTTGATATTGTAATTAAGAAAGGGTGATATGATAGATTTAGGATTTTTTTAATTTTGAAGTTAGAAACAACATCCGTAAGTCTACGGCTTAATTAAGTCCTCTTATATAACCCAATCATATGGTTTATTCAATAATTATATTGGTCGTAGGTTCCAGCTGTACGTCTCACCAATCAATTCAACGTTGTTGTTATATATATACACAAAAGCTAATAAGGTTGTAATGTTCTAGCTATTCTTCATTCTAATTAAGTTCATCTGTTCATCACATCGATCGATCATGTACGTAGCGAAGGCGGCCGATGAACACAAGAAGAGCAGCTGCGGCTTTCAGAAACTGAAGCGGGGATGCGGCGACCTGGTGAAGGAACACCGATCAAGATTCTATATTCTCCGACGTTGCATCACCATGCTTGTCTGCTGGAAAGACTGCACTGATACTTAATTCTAAACCCTAGCTAGCTTAATTGCTTTATCTATATATGTTATTATATTCTTACTTTTCAGCTACTTTAATTTGTAGATGTTTTTAATTTCATCAGTGTTATTAGTATGTAAAATATACCGATGTAGTATGTGATATTATTATTATTTGTAGTTGAAGTAACATTGATCGCAATACTATATATACACTAATACTCAGATCTCCATTTGAGGATTATCCATCACATTTTAAAAAATTACTCTAAACTTTAATTTTATGGGACTACTCTTATTAGCCCTTGCACATAGCGGAGTAAAGAAAAGACTGGACCATTAACATACACCTTTTATGTTCCCTATAAATGTGACTAATGCACACCACAACATTTTTAGGAAGTAAACTTAAGAAACAATGTGGTATAACTCATTTCATGCTGGCTAAGATCACAGGGCGAAGAGAAAACCTCGTTAAAAGAACTCATTTCAAATCTTTTCTCCTAATACTTTCAATGTTGTGATTTTGTATAATAGTCTATTTTAAATATGTTATTCATTAAATCAGATAACCCATTAACTTAACAATTACGGAGTAATTAATTAATTACAATCGATCACGCCAAATAAAATTTATTTGATTATAATAGTATTTGAAGCATCTATCCAATCGTAAACTTTATTATATTTTATATGATATGATTAGAAGCAGCTGAATGCCACCGAGTCGGCAACATCACGGCACGACAAAAGTACTTCACACCCGGCCCGACCACCGCAACGGCACTCACAACCCCACTCTCATCCTTTTCTGAAATATCTTCTCCGATATTTTAAAGGATTGCGACTTTATTATTATCTTTTTTATTTTTCCTATTCAGATTTGGGCAATTGAAACAGATGGATAGCTTTATTTGGACCCCCTTTTATTTTAGAGACTCATAGAAAATGTAAAGGTGGACCTAAAGATTTTTAAATGTTTGTACATTATATTTTATTGTCTAAAACAAAATTAAGTTTATATATTCCAATTGAATACGTTATTTTCAATTCACCAAATTAATTAAAGAACCTTTCCTTCTTCTTCAATTCACCGATTGCAATCTTATGCTTAGGTTACAGTTTGTGTTGGGATCATGAGTAAATATATACCAACACTATTAGATTACTTTCACATTTAATTTTCAAGTGTTATTTTGCCATATTTGATGAATGTCATAAGATGAGAAACAAAATATATGGCTTTTAAGTAATAACTCAACAAGGACTAAATATGGTTATAACCTATACAACAACAATAACTTAAGAAACAAAAAATGCTACCATTACTTTCTTATTTAAACTTATATTTTAGCTATCGACTAATGCTCTTATAATACTAAGGCCCTATTTGGTAAATAATCAGCCTATCAGCCAATTTTGGCTTATTTGACCACTATTAGTTGTTTGGTTAATAAGCTTTTTGTAACTCCAAAATGCTAAAATTCAAAAGGCTACTCAAAGCAGCATTTTCAATTAGCTTTTTGAGAAAAGAAATTATACCAAACAGCTATCAGCTAACAGCAAATTTATCAAACAACTTTCTACAATCAGCTAATATATATTATCAACAAATCATACCTTCTAACCCAAACAACCAACAGTCATTTACTAAACAGGGCCTAAGAATTTTTGTATTCGACTACTAAAAAGAATACGTGTTGTCCTGTTGGATAGCTCAAGCGGTTGCACAATCAATGTTTAGTCTTGCTTTAAGTAAAGGTATGGAGTTTAATCTCCACTAAGAACCTGAAGAGTCATTAAGAGACTTTGACCAATCAGTGGAGGTGAACATGAGGAGTGGGCGTAGAAGTGTACCCGCTAGTCTGAAGAAGATGTCATTTAGGCAACTTGAGATTTACCTCCTTCATAGGCCTAGTCTTTAAAATCGGGAATCTAGTTTTTTTTTTTTTT